>CM064492.1:75084177-75439932 GCA_032716605.1 Paralithodes platypus | reverse complement strand
GGCTTTCTGTTGGTTGTACTATACATGTATGGTAGCCTATGTGGTGGTGACTGAATAGCCTAATTAAGTGATTGTTTGTGAGGGTGGATTGGGACATTGATGCAGATTTGATGAGTGCATGATTGTGATAATAATGTATGTGGTATTTCATTAATATTTAAATGATGTGACACGTAGGCCACTACTCATAAAGTAGGCTATAATATGGGACTAGGCCTAGTTATATTTGGGGAACTCATAGTATCATGCATGCATGGCTGTTAAAGATAAACATATCAGAAAATGTGTGTGATAGGATTAAAATAGCTGAAATTGTCTGTTGTGCGGTATTAAGTGATTGGGCTACTTTTGGGCAAGTTTGGAGATGTGATGTGCGCTGGCAACCTTGGAATACACACACACACACACGCACGCACGACACAATCTATAACTGAACATTTTACCTTTATTAAGACTATAATCCACATTATATTAAGATTTCCATCTGTGAGAAACAAATATCTACCACCATTACTGCTAATGTGCACATAGATGCACAACTAATGTCAAATTTAACAAAGTAAGTTAAGTGTGGAAGAGATGTTTACTGTCCGAGAAGTTTCGTTTAATGACTATTATGGGTAGCGAACACTGGCATCAATTTATTATGCGCTTGCCAGATCTGAAACTAGTTTATAATTGTATAATCTAATATCCAGTAAAGTGGCTAATGACGATTATTTTATAAGTTCATCTCGAGTTTTTATACATATAATTTAATTTTAGGACATGGATACCTATTTATTAAAATATTAACAGGACTATTTTTCGAATGACTGCCATGTGTTTTTGTGGGCCTAATCAAATATGTTTTATTAATCATAAATACTTTGTATATTGGACAATGTACTGAATAGAATGTTAGAGTAATATGTCTGTAACATTCATGACTATAGAAATCTAGTGATATTTTGATGACTGCGATTTAAAAAATTGAATTCACCCGATGGCAACAAATTTAGGTTGGTGCGAACCAAAGGTGGGAAAAATAGCAGACAAATTTTTTATTTCCCCCCATTGTCCAAACAGTGGTTTAGAGTGGGTAAGGGAAACATTGGAAAGGGAACGACTGCCCTGTAACTAATGTCCGTGGCAGGATTAGGAAGTTAGTAGGGGACAGATGGGTTAGTAACTGAGGGGGGGGATAAAATAAAGTTATTCATTTACAAACGCCAGTCAGTCGCGGGTTGATGCAAGATATTTGTCTATGCCAAGTTTAAATGAATCAACGGTGCTGCAGTCTAGAACGTCTCGGGGAAGCCCATTCCACAAGTTAACAACTCGATTGAAGAAGAAATTCTTAGATTCGTGCGAGTTAAAAGATTTACCGATAATTTTGCAGCCGTTTCCCCGCATGTAATTAGATTGGTCGATAGTGAAGTACAGTACAGTACTTACTACAGTTCATATTGTCGATGCCTTTGATGATTTTGAACACTTGAATTAAGTCGCCTCTTAATCTGCGCGGGGTTAAAGAAAATAGATTTAATTCTCTAAGACGCTCCTTGTATGGTTTGTTCTTTAGGCTAGGTATCATTTTGGTAACTCTACGTTGAACTCGTTCTAGCTTGTCTATATCTTTTTGGTAATAAGGGCACCAGGATTGAACGCAGTATTCCAGAAGAGGGCGGACTAAGGAATTGTAAAGGGTTAGGACAACTTCTTTGGATTTATGCTCAAATAACCTGCCTATAAAGCCAATTATTTTGTTTGCTTTCTTAACAACTTCTGAATATTGTTGACTCAGTTTTAGGTTACTTGATATTGTTACTCCCAGATCGGTTTCTCTGTTTACATTCTTAAGCTGAGTGCCATTCATCGAATAGTTTGCCTTCTCATTTTGGTATCCGATATGTAGTACTGTACTTTACATTTATCCACATTGAAACTCATTTGCCAAATTTGGGCCCAACATGACAACTTATCTAGATTGTGTTGCATATCGTCAACTTGTTCTTTTGAGAGTACACTATTTGCAATTTTTGTATCGTCAGCAAATTTTGAGATTGTACAGGTGAGACCCTCATCTATGTCGTTGATGTAAATTAGAAAGAGATTTGGTCCTAGTACCGATCCCTGGGGTACCCCGCTACTTACATTGATCCATTTAGATGCCTTACCGTTTATCACTACTCTTTGCTTTCTGTTGCGGAGCCAATTTTCTATCCATTTCAACACACCGTCTTGTATTCCATGCGCTTTTAGTTTTAGCAGTAAACGTTTGTGGGGAACTTTGTCAAAGGCCTTTTGAAAATCAAGGTATATAATATCTACAGCTTTACTCTCATCATAGAGGTTGAGGATATCGTGGAAGAAGTGTAAGAGATTTGTTAAACAGGAACGTTTGCTACGAAAGCCGTGTTGAGTATCTCTAAATATGTTATTTTCCTCTAAGTGATTTACGAGTCTGTCTCTTATGAGCGTTTCTAGCATTTTTCAGACAACTGAAGTTAAGCTAATTGGACGATAGTTACTGGGTAGGGATTTGCTGCCTTTTTTTAAAATCCGTGTTATGTTAGCTAGCTGCCACTGATCAGGCATAGTTCCAGACTGCAAGGATTCATTGAATAGCAATGTCAGTGGTTTGGAGAGCTCATCCTTAGCTTCCATTAGAACTCTAGGTGAGATTGTATCAGGTCCAGGCGTTTGATTTACCTTGAGTTTATCTAAACATTTCAATACTTCTCTCTGTAATGCTGATATTGCTTAGAACATCAGAATTATCTATCTGAATCGGCAATGCTGTAGGGATATCAATGAGGTCTTCTGTTGTAAAAACTGATGCAAAGAAGGTAGTGAGGGCATTACTCATTTGTACTTCGTCTTTGGTATATTCTCCATTTTCATCGACTAAAGGTCCTACAGTTGAAGTAACTACTCTCTTCTTTCTGATATAACTATAGAATTCTTTTGGGTTTGTTTTACTTTGATTCGCAACATGTAACTCCAGGGTCTTTTTACTTTGCTTAATTAACCTTTTGGCTTTGCGTCGTAGTTCTACAAATTTCACCCGTTCTTCGTCATTTTGTGAGGATTTTAATCTATCATTAGCAAACTTTTTAGCAAGCAGACAGTTTGAAATATCTTTATTCCACCATTTGGGCTTATCATTATGGCCTGTACGCCATATTTTTGATGGTATGCAGTCTTGCACTGCTTTTAGGTAAGTGTTTGCGAACGATTCCCAAGACGTATTTATGTCGTTATTGTTAATTAAAAAGCTCCAGTCAGTTTCTTTAACCCTTGTCTAGCGGGGTGTTTTGGGCTCATTTGGGCATATTCAGGCCCTCCTGCATGATAAATCAAGCATCTGCATGAAACAAAAATTATTTAGCAAAAAACTAGGCACTAAAAGCTTCAAAATTAGACCAGAACGAGCTACGTAGCACTCGTGGTTCTCTTGCAGTGGTGCCACGAACATGGAAGTTTAGCATATATCGGTATATTTTTCCCAGCTATGCTCACTACTGGCTACACTGCCGGCCTCTCGAGAACACAGGGAACATGAGTTAATGGGCGGCGGTAAGCCCTGGGAGTCGGCTGTCTGGCCCGCTGAGCTCCCGGCCATTTGCACTCTATTTTAACCCTTTAAAAGCCTTAATAATGCTCCTAACTTGCTGCAAATTGGTGCACGACTTAAGTCGAGCGCCGCCAATAAGGGGTTGAACATTGCTCTAAGTTTACGAAAGTTTGCTTGCTTGAAATTAGGGACTTTCTCGATGCTGCTATTTGGTTCGTTACTAGTAAACTTTAAACTGAAAGGTATCGTACTATGGTCGCTGTTACTGAATTCATCACCGACATTCAAATTCTCTATCAATTCTTCTTTTGTTAAAAGTACAAGGTCAAGGACATTATTTCCACGGGTTGGAGATCTAACAAATTGATATAGCGAACTCTTGCAAATTTGCATACAGGTCTTGTCCAGAGTGTGAAGTAATACTATCTCCCCACTTGGTCACAGGTAAATTGAAGTTGCCAAAAATTACGGTATCATGCGAGTTACTTAAGTCTGCAATTTGCTCATAAATTTCTCGGTCAGTTTGCACTGATTGAGCTGGAGGTCTGTATATTAGTGCAAGTATTATTTTTGTACCTTTATTATTCTTTATTAGCACAAAGGATGTGTCGACGTTCAAAATTTGAGGTTTTGACAAGAGGGTCGGGGTAAGACTTTCTTTGATAAAAAATAAAACTCCACCTCCATATCTATTAATTCGGCTTTTTCTCAATATTACATAACCGGGAAGTGAATACTCTGCTAAATAGTCTCTGCCTTCTGTATTGAGCCAAGATTCTGTTATGCCAATAACATCGTACTTTTCCGTAAACACTAGTTGCTCTAAATCTGAAAATTTATTGCGTATGCTACGAGCGTTTGCATAGAAAACATTAAAAGTTTTGGATTTGAAATTCACGGAACGCTCTTTATTCAAATTATTGGTTCTGCTCGGATCTACATTTGTGTACCTGTCTGCCCTCAGTCCTCGATCCTCGTCCCTGTTTGTCCTCGATCATTGTTCCTAGTGGTCCTCGATCATTGTTTCTGGTGGTCGTCCGCTCTCGCTGTCCTCGATCGTCGTCCCTGGTAGTTCTCGGTCCTCGATCGTCGCCCCTGGTCGTCCACGGTCCTCGATCCTTGTCCCTGGTGGTCCTCGGGCCTCGAACCTCGTCCCTGGTGGTCCTTGGTTGGCTCTGCTTTTTCTCCGAAAATCCTTTGCTGCGTCGTGAAGCAGGCGGCCAAATCTTGCTGCTCCCACCTGGTTCAGATGGACTCCATCTGCTACAAACAGATAATCTTCACGGTAGAAGTCATTCCAGGTACTGTATTGATAAATCCAACGTTTTCTTCCCTGCAGAGGTTAGCCAGACGACGATTTACGCTAGTGGCTATATTGAAGAATCGGCCCTCCACACTGATCCTGGGGACGATCCCTGATATGATGACTTTTCCTTATATTTCTGAATCAGCTTCCAGTACTTCAGCATGAGGTCCTCCGATCGGGTCCGCTGCACGTCATTAGATCCGACTTGAATGACGTACATTGTGCATAAGGGGGCTAACTTTGAAACTTCGTTGACTGCAGCTGCAACGTCGTCCACACCGCCACCCGGTATACAAAAGCACTTCCTGGTACTGGGTGCCCTGGCGCAGAACTCCATAAGTGGTCCACGAACCATGGAATATCCTACGAGCCGAATTTCTTCTATTTCTTCTTCGTCGTCTAAGTCCGCAAGAATCTGGTAACGGTTCTAGCGCATGGTTTCGGTGATGATCCTCCTTGTGATGGGGTGAACGTTGTTTCTCACGACGCGGAAGTTGTCCTGAGATGGAGCGGAGTAATTTTTTTCCTGACGTGGTGCATGTACTGAAGCAGGTACTGTACCACTATATCAGGCGTTGGGCTGTTGGAAGATGCCGCAATGGTAGTAATTGCTTCATTTGATGATACTCCTACGTTGAACGTCGCAAATTCTTGGAGTATTTCCAGCTTCTTGGTGAGGGCGTTAATCTTGACGTTAGCTTCATCCAGTTTAGCTGCCAAATCTTCTCGGAGCTGGCAGAATCGGCAGACATGAACATCGGGGCAGGCAAACATGGTAGGGCCAAACCTACCAGAACAGTTCATGCAGGCGCGAGACATGGTGACAATAACAAAACTTCAAATCACTTCACTCTAAGTCACTTCTAATCACTTGTCTCATTCAGAACACTTTATTCACTTCACACACTTCAGATCACTTTACTCACTGTAAATCACTTCACTCACTTTAAATCACTTCACGTCAATTCTAATACAATTTAAGCCTGAAAATTATACTTTTACATCAAGTCAATAATACACTTTAACCCCTTATTGGCAGCGCTCGACTTAAGTCGTGCACCAATTTGCAGCAAGTTAGGAGCATTATTAAGGCTTTTAAAGGGTTAAAATCGAGTGCAAATGGCCGGGAGCGCAGCGGGCCAGACAGCCGACTCCCAGGGCTTACCGCCGCCCATTAACTCATGTTCCTTGTGTTCTCGAGAGGCCGGCAGTGTAGCCAGTAGTGCGCATAGCTGGGAAAAATATACCGCTATACGCTAAACTCCCATGTTCGTGGCACCACTGCAAGAGAACCACGAGTGCTACATAGCTCGTTCTGGTCTCATTTGAAGCTTTTAGTGCCTAGTTTTTTGCTGAATAAATTTCTTTTCATGCAGATACTTGATTGATCATTCAGGAGGGCCTGAATATGCCCAAATGAGCCCAAAACACCCCGCTAGACAAGGGTTAAAAAACACTTATCTCACTTTATAAACACTTCACTTACTTGAATAGGCCTAACCGAAAAAAAAAATGTTGAAATACGCACAAATAGGTTATCAGCGGTGATAGCCTAACCGAAAATTAAAAAACAAACAAATATTTTAAAATTTAAATACGCAGTGATAGCCGAACCAAAATTGTTTTTGTTTAAATTTAAACAGAAATAGGCCACCAGGGGCGATAGCCTAGCCTAACCGAAAACAAAAATTATGAAATACCGGTATGCAGAAATAGGCCACCAGCGGTGATAGCCTAACCGAAAATTACGAAATTGAAATACGCAGAAATAGGCCACCCAGGGTGATAGCCTAGCCTAACCGAAAACAAACACTATATAATACGTAGAAATAGGCTACCAGGAGTGATAACCTACCTAAAAAACAAAAAAACAAATATATATAATAAATATGTAACTAAATATACAATTCACCAAATAGGGATTATATAAAAATAAAGTGCAACTGCACACAAGGGGTTAATATACTGTATCAACAGATGGCGCTGGTGTCACTGTAGGCTAGTCAAGCAGGGGAGCAGGTCTTTCCCACCCTCAGACCATTCGACTAGAAGATCCCGCCCGCTTAGCTAGGTCCTTCCCGCCCGAATGTTGTGGGCGGGAAGAGCCAAGCAATCAATCTTTCCTTGGCTGATTCCGGCCTCCAAGATTAGACCGTCCCGCCCATTTGTATGGTTCACACAACCTCAGCTGATCTTGCCTAAATGTGCGATGCAAAAGCCTGTAACCTTGAAATTCGTGATTGCATTATATATTTTGTCTATTATGAGGCAATTTTATTCAGATTAGGAAGGTTATTCGAGACAGTCTTAAGCATTTCAACTATCACAGATCCTTCCTAAGCTGTATGAGATTGTCTAATGACAGCCGGAATTAATAAAAAGGTGACATAAACTTCAAGGGGTAATGTCACGTTTTCATGATCACTCCATTATTCGCTACTCTATTTGCAAAGTAACTAATTTCTATAAACATGGGAAATATGCTAATCACCATCGGCTGAAAATGGACAATTGGCAAATTAATTGGTTGTGATTTTTCCTATTAATGGGCGTGTTTTAGTCTGATCGTCATATATATATACACAAGGTTAGATACAATCACAAATTTCAAGGCTACAGGCTTTTGCATTGCACATTTAGGCAAGCAACACTTTAAGGTATACGCGAACCTTACAAACGGGCGGGACGGTCTAATCTTAGAAGGCGGAATCAACCAAGGAAGGATTGATGTTTGGCTCTTCCCGCCTACAACATTCGGGCGGGAAGGACCTAGCTAAGCGGGCGGGATCTTCTAGTCGGAATGGTCTGAGGGCGGAATAGTCAGTAAGCCGTCAAGCAGGATTATATTTAGATAATCAAAGTTATCAGTCAAAGGTTACTACAAGATCATGCAAGCAACAACTAAAATTACAGATATATATAGCTACAGTAGGATACTGAATATGATAACTACTAGAGTTAATAAGAAAATACAAAGCTAGGTCGATTAGAGGTGTGAGTCGTCTGCTACAAGCTAGGATAAAAAATGTAAACAACAATGTTTATCAGTCAGAAAAGCAATAAAATAACGTGCACAGCAACTACAGAACTATGTGGAGGTTAAACAAGCACTTAACTACTGTTCATGCAATGAATAAAGGGAATAGGGTTATGAATTATGGTTAATGCCTTTTCATCCAAAAAAATGCAAGTACATGTGGATTGGGACAAGCAAGATAGACAAGGTAGGATACAGTATGTATGAAGCGATGGAGGAAGTGAATGCAGAAAAGGATATAGGAGTAGTGATAGACAATAAGTTAAATTTCTCAGAACATTTAGCGGAAAAGATAAACAAAGCCAATAGAATTGTAGGGCTGATAAGGAGGACATTTGTGTCACTTGACGAAGAAATCTTCAGGAATCTCTATACAGCGCTGGTTAGGCCGCACCTGGCATATGCGAACCAGGTGTGGGCTCCATATATGGTAAAGGATATAGAAGCAGTGGAGAAAGTGCAGAGGAGAACTAGCAAGCTGGTACCAACATTGAAGAACGCGGGCTATGAGCAGAGGTTGAGGACACTGGGACTTCGGACACTGGCATATAGGAGAAAGAGAGGGGATATGATAGAGACTTTTAAGATAGTGTCAGGAAAGTATGATGAGGATGTGTGTGAAGGTATCTTATTGATGCGGGAGGGAACAAGAACAAGAGGACACTCTAAGAAAATTTACAAAGAAAGAAATAGGCTTGAAAAGGCAAAGAACTCATTTTGTGATAGAGTGGTAAATGAGTGGAACGCACTGCCCCAGTATGTAGTCGATTCCGAATCAATAAGGAAGTTTGAAAGTAATCTTGATAAAGCATGGGGAAGACAAGATTTGAAGTTTGATTATAAAGCAAAAATACAGAATAGTGAAAATGTTGCGTCTGCTGCCGCCGCCGCCAACACCGTGAACGAACGCAGTAGTAGTGCAAGTACTGGCACTGAGCTGGTTACACAGGCCTAGTTTTTGCCTTTTTCCAGAGGATCTACTGTAAGAAACTGTAAGAAATACTCAAATTATGATCGAGTTTTCTCAGTGGCGATGCGGGGCTGTTGACGGTGGGAGATCCGGCGTGAGAGTACTGCAAGATTTTATAGTTATTATTTAAAATTCATAGTTATAATTATGCTTTACAATTTTGAAATATATGAACACAAAACCACAACATAGGGTGTACATCACTAGGCTACATGCACAAGTGAATCTGTTTCCCAAGCAAATAAATCGCACATAAAACAATGCACTCTCGTCATGTTCAAGGAATTAGTCAATTTGGGAAGTTCAGGACGTTCTGGTAAATTCTTATACATTCTGTATGAATAAAGAAAGTATCAGTGGAGTCTGGCATCTAACGCATTTTGATCTAACGAATCTGTATCTAACGACCCTTTTGGAGCCCTACCCGATCTCGTAACTAACGATCCAAAATCCCTATCTAACGGCAATTATTCTGGGTGCCCGGGATCGAATTTGCAAATTTCTCACTGATCGCTAAATGTTTAACGCTACCTGGCGTCCCTAGCTCCCTCCCCGCCACTATCATCTAGTGTTGCCAATTTAGCTACTTTCCCGCTAGATCTGGAGATATTTACTTCGATCTAGAGGCAAATTCGTACATCTAGCAACATGAATTATAGCGATGGGCTGGTCTATCAGAGTGAGACCTGAGCGATCTCTGCCATACCCATAGCTTACTCTGACTGTTCCTTTTACTTATATATTTTCTAGATGTCAAGTGACGGCGTCTCTTCCGTGGATTGACCTCCCAATCTACCAAGATTGGAAGCTAAAGTGTCACATTATTCCTTTGCCCCTCAACTTTCTCTTCATAATTGCTGAGGGGCACAGGGCCCTGGGTGGGGCTTTGGTTTCCCGGGCGTTTACGCACCCTCTCAGCTCCCCGCCATGGAGTGGCTTCGGTCACCCAGGCTTTATTGTGGTCGGCAGGGAGGGTTCTGTGGGGGCGCTCGTTTATGGCCTTGGCCTTACTCGGGGCCTTGGGGCTGTTCGGCCAGGCAGCTTGGAGAACAACAACAACAATAACAACATGAATTATAGCGATGTTCTTGATATTTGAGCCATTTTGTTAGTAGGCTAATATTCTGGAGATTATGGCATTATTCTAGCGATTTTCGTTATTTATTTACTATCTAGCGGACTGTATTTGGTAACCCTGCTATCGTCAGTCCGAGCCAACCTTTTGTTCTGCCTTCCGAAATTCCGTCTCATCTAGCAATTGTCTGGCGGTGTGTTACGCATTTGATGATGTCAACCCAAGCCTCAGGTACTGGAGGGGGGAGTGGACAGAATGGAAACATGCAACAAAGAAAGAGAAAAGTACCAGTGAAGAGAGAGAGAGAGAGAGAGAGAGAGAGAGAGAGAGAGAGAGAGAGAGAGAGAGAGAGAGAGAGAGAGAGAGAGAGAGAGAGAGAGAGAGAGAGAGAGAGAGAGAGAGAGAGAGCTTGCTTGCTTGCTTGCTTGCTTGCTTGCTTGCTTGCTTGCTTGCTTGCTTGCTTGCTTGCTTGCTTGCTTGCTTGCTTGCTTGCTTGCTTGCTTGCTTGCTTGCTTGCTTGCTTGCCTGCTTGCTTGCTTGCTTGCCTGCCTGCCTGCCTCGGATATCGTAGACATTGTCTAACCTACAGTACACACCTCATTAATTATTATTAACTCATAGGTTGGTTTATTATTAATTCTTCTAATAATTAATATATTACATGATGTGTATTTATTTAAGGTCTCAAAATAGTACTCGGAAGGGTAAAAATAGGTGAAAAATGGGGACTTTGTCTAAATTTTGACACCAATTACCATTTTTCCCATAAGTTTATGTATTTACATCTAACGAATCTGGATCTGACGCATTTTTTTTTTGGCACCTAATATTCGTTAGATGTGAGATCTTACTGTACAATTTATGTCAAAATTTTCTATTCAAGCAAACAACTTTGCAATCTGACAAGATATTAACAATAGTACAAATACATCACTCACTAACGATAGTGTTATCGGGTAGGTACTAGTGAGCATAGCATGAACAATTGACCCCTACAAATAACCTAAAGTACATTTATAGTACAAATAAATTAAGGATATCACAAAGGCAAGCAATTGATACCATCAACAGTGAATGGATACAACAAAATAAAGTACTGTACAATAATTGTAAAATATGAAGAAGCAACAACAGATTAAAACAAAGAGTACTCCTTTAACAAGAACAATTAATTTTTATAAAAAATCAATAATAACAATAGAAGTAGATAAACAATAAATAAATATAGACAAACAGTAAGCAGAGGTAATAAGAGAAACTTCAAGTAAAAAAATGCTTGATTAAAATTACAGTAGGCCTATAGTATTCCCTTTTCCCCTTACTCGACTTAATTTCCTCTTGGCTAAGCTTGAAAGCTAGATTTTCGTCTTTAATCAAATCCACTTCCCTCTGAAGTTTAACATTAACCTCCCTTAGAGCCAAGACCTCTTCCTTCACCACAACCATCTCTTCCCTTACCTGGAGAATAAGATGATGCAGTTCAGTAAAGGACTCACATTCCATACCTGACATGATCCCAAAAAGATATCAGATTTAAGAATACAGTCACAATAATTTACCTAAAAAAGATTAAATTTATTTAACAATTTACTTGTATCAAAAGCTCTGTCTACTAAGAGTCTGTATAGTAACGTAGCTTTAGTGCAAAAGTCATCTAGTTTAGTGCAAATTTTACAAAATCTTATTAGTTGGGAATAAAGACAATTATATGTAATTTTATTATCAATATTACTACAGTAAACCCTCGCTATCTCGGACCTCTAGAAGTCGGAAACCCGCACTTCTCGGACTGGCATCGGCCTCTCGGAAATTTCGCCGTATATCTCGGAAAATTCCGAGATGTAAGGGGAAAACTCCGAGGGCCCATATGGTCTGTCGGACAGGTGTCATATATCTCGGAAAATTCCGAGATCTAAGGGCAAATTCCGAGATCTAAGGCTACAGTGAGGTGGAGAAGGACAGTGAAATGGAGAAGGAAAGTTATATTTATAATATATGTCTGCTGGATACTGTACAGGTACTGTAATTTATATTGAATCTACGTTGTTATTCATAGGGAAGTCTCTGTTTTCTCTGGTGGCTCGGACTCCCTCTTCCAATTCGGACATTTTCCTCTCCTAAGTCGGACATAAGTCGGACTTCGGACATCTCGGAAAATCGGACATTTCGGACTGGGTCTCCCCCCAATTAGTCCGAGATAGCGAGGGTTTACTGTACTAGGGAAAGGAAAGATTATTTCGTTAAAATTAAAATTGTCAATTTTGTGATATACTTTAACCCTCCAGCCCCGGCTATGTATTATATATATATTCCTCGAAACCCGGGTGTTTTGGACGAAAAACGTCTAGGCTAGGCTACCGTATATTCGTTAATCAGACTGCTTCCCGCATTCCCGCGCATCCCCAAGCGTAGCTGTATTATTTACCTGTAGAATGGCATTAAGTAGAGCTCTCTAAGTCAACTGGTTGAGCTGTGATGATGATTTCATTGGAGATAACTTTATGGCCAAAACAGCCACTTTACACCACTTTTCGATACTTAACAACAACATACAGGCACACACGAACAAGCAACGCTCTCCTTCTTGTGGCCGGAGATGCGGGGCGTTGGTCCAGCCGGCTGTTGTTTACATGCGTCGGACCGACGCCTCGCACACGAAGCTCACAGGCTTTCAACCACTGGGCGTTCAAGAGGCCTTCCGGGTACCTGTTATATGCTTTTTTTATGGGCGTTCAAGAGGTCTTCCGTGGTGAGAGGGTTAAGTGTGCACTGTTCATTAACAATGGGAAGGGAGATCGGCAGGAGTGTTCAAGTTATAGAGGTATTAGTTTATTATCAGTGTTTGAAAAGCTGTATGGCAGGGTGTTGATAGAGAGGATAATAAAGTGTACAGAAGTTGCAATAGGAGAAGAACAGTGTGGTTTTAGGAGGGGAAGAGGGTGCGTGGATCAGATTTTTGAAGTAAGACAGTTATGCGAGAAGTATTTAGAGAAGCATAAGGAGATATTTTGGGCTTTTATGGATTTGGAAAAAGCGTATGATCGTGTGGATCGTGAAGCAATGTGGAAGGTGTTACGGATTTATGAAATTGGAGGAAATTTGTTAAAAGCAGTTAAGAGTTTTTATGAAGGGAGCAGAGCGTGTGTTAGAGTAGGAAATGGTGAATGGTTTGAGGTAGATGTAGGTTTGCGACAGGGTTGTGTAATGTCACTGGCTGTTTAATATATTTATGGACGGTGTGGTGAGGGAGGTGAAAATGAGAACTATGGGAAGAGGATTGGTTTTAGTAGGAAAAAATGCTAGAGATTGGGAGTTGAATCAGTTGCTGTTCGCTGTTGACACAGCGTTGGTGGCGGATTCTGAGGAGAAACTGCAGCGGGTAGTCAAAGAGTTTGGTGTGGTTTGTGGGAGGAGGATACTGAAAGTGAACGTCAAGAAAAGTAAAGTCTATCTATCTATCTATTGCCTGACGCTGTGATCCCCGAAGGGGTGGCCATGAATGAACCGCCCCCACGCACCTCTGTCTCCAGTCAGTCGACGCCCCTCCTCCCAACCAGCATCGCCTTCATCCTTCCACCTCTCTTTCGGTTTACATCTCCCTCTCTGTCCTTCCACCTCGCTCTCGTACACCCTCTTAGTCATTCTCTCACTTCCTATACGTTCCATATGGCCGAACTATCTCAAGGTGTTCCTTTTTCACACTTTCTAGCACATCTACCTCCACACCACACCTCCTTCTTACTTCCTCATTCGTCTGTCTGTCCCTCCATGTAACTCCGCACGCATTTCTCAAGTAACTCATTTCCACCCCTCTCACTCTTGCTCTGTCTCTTCTTGAACATCCGTGCTTCACTTTCGTAAGTCAGTGTCGGGATTACCACACTGTCATGCAAGGACTTCTTCACTTCCATACTGACCACCCTATTTCTTGTTACTGCTTTCAGCATTCCTACAACTCTCTTCCCCTGTTGCACCCTCTCCCGCACTTCTTCATCCATAGTCCCATCTTTACTCAACACACTGCCCAGATACTTAAATGAGCTGACGATCTCCATAGCCTGACCTTTCAACTTCACCTTACACTCTGTGGCTTCACCCCTTTCAAAGACCATAACCTTACTCTTCCCCGGATTTACCTCAGATTCGTTTTTTTGCACACGGTTCCAAACATATTTACCAGACCCTGCAACTCCCATTAATTATTGCTCTTCAGAACTGTATCATCAGCAAACAGCAGTACAGGTAGCTTCCACTCATTTCCCTCCCTTTTCAGCGATACACCAACATCCACTGCTCTTCCTTGTATTTCTTTCATTACTCCATCCATATATACAGTAAACAACCACAGGGACATCACACACCCCTGTTTCAACCCAACATTCAGGTCCAAAGAACTCGCTCTGCTCATTCTCCACACGCAGTGCCGCCTATCCACCCTCATACATGCTCTTCATCGCTTTCAGCAACTTGCCCATCTACTCTGTATATTCTAAGTACTTTCCACATACCTTCTCTATCCACTCTGTCATAGGCCTTCTCCAAGTCCATAAAGGCAACATACACCTTTTGTTGCTTCTCCAGATATTTCTCCACAACACAATTCAGGGTAAAAATCTGATCTACAAATCCTCTTCCCTTCCTAAAACTGCCCTGCTCGTCACCTATCCATTTCTCCGTTCACACTCTCACTCACTCTCTCAATCACTACCCTACTGTACACCTTCCCTAGTACGCTTAGAAGACATATTCCTCGGTGGTTACCACACACTCCTCTTTCCCCTTTACCCTTATATAGGGGGACTAAAGTAATGGTGTGTAATAGGGGTGATTGTAGGGTGAATCTAGATGTGAGGCTGGATGGGGAAATATTGGAACAAGTATAGTGTTTTAAATATCTAGGAGGAACGATAAGCAGGAGTGGAGGTATGGAAATAAAGGTAAAACAGAGAGTGTGTGAAGGAAGGAAGGTTTTCGGAGCAATGGGAAGTACAGTCGACCCTCGATTTATCGGACTAATAGGGGGGAAACGGTGTCCGTAGCTGGAAAATTGCCTCCGGACTTCGCCGATTTAGCCCTAATATGCCTCGAAAATTAAGATTTTTAACTTTCCGGGTGTTTTTATGTCTTTCCTTACATATTGCACATATAAATACAAAAAAATTTAATAAAAATTTTCTTTCATTACCGAGATAAACAAATAAAAACCATAGAAATACAGGGGTTTGCCGGGAAACTGGTGCGCTGCGCCAGCCAATTACCGGACTTTTTTTCAAGCATCGGACTTTGTCCGTTGCTGGGTCCATTGTCCGGCTACGGACAGAGTCCGTTAAATCAGAAATCTGTTGGATCAGGGTCCGTTAAATCGAGGGTCGACAGTATGTGGAAGGTGAGAAATCTCGGAATGAAAGTAAAAAGTGCAATGTATCGAGGAATTGTTGTACCAACAGTGATGTATGGGGCTGAGACATGGGCTCTGAAGGAAAAGGAGAGAAGAAAGCTGGATGTGATGGAGATGAGCTGCTTGAGGATTATGTGTGGAGTTACTCGTAGAGACAGATTGAGGAATGAAGAGATACATAGGCGAGTGGGGCAGCAGGAACATTTGTCGGCCAGAGTGGACAGAAGGGTGCTGAGCTGGTATGGTCATGTTGAACGAATGGAAGATGAAAGGCTTACAAAGAGAATATTTGAGTCAGATACAAGGGGAGATAGAGGGGCAGGAAGACCCCATTGAGATGGAGAGACTGTGTAAGACAAGCTTTGGATGATAGAGGAATGACTATAGATCAAGCAAGGGAAGTGGTAATAAACAAGAATTAATGGAAAATGCTTGTGAATAGGCGAGTGAACATGTGGTCATTTGGGGGAAGGGGCCTGGCACAAGTTGGACTAGATAATAGTCCATCAGGCGCCTGGCCCGGGGAGACGGTTTAAATGAAGGGTACGCCTTGAAGTGTGGTGGGCGGGCTTGTGGTGGTAGGGTTCGCTGCATGTCTGCCTGCTGAGATCAGAATCTCTCCGGATGGTCGGGGGCCGGGGGAGTGCTGGAGGGACCTTGGTAACCCTGATCTCTGGGTCTTCTCCTGGATGACGTAGATGTGTGTGAATTTGTATTTTGTTTTTGTGTTCATTGTTTTCTGTTGTGTTATCCCTATTCGGGCTCTATCTTGAGTCGGCCACCCCCCAAAAGAGAAGACAGAGACAGAACCCGAACACCACAACACAACAGGAAAAAAAAAAAAAAAACATAATCACACACATCTAGGTCGTTCAGGAGAAATACTCGGAGACCCAGGCCCATTTGGGGTCCCCACCTACTGTAGATTATAATGTAAATCTCTCGGAGAGGCTCCGATTTCCTCAGGCAGACACGCAGCGAAGCCAACACCACAAGCCCCGCCCACCATGCATCCAGGCGTACCCTTCCTTACTACCGGCTCACCGGGTCAGGCGCCTGACGGACTATTATCTAGTCCAACTGGCACACGACCCTCTCTCCTAAACGACCGCATTTACACTCGTCTATTCACTAGCATTCTCTCCATTCATTCCTATTTATTACCACTTCTCTTTTGCCTGATCTATAGTCATTCCTCTATCTTTCAACGCTTGTCCTAGACAGTTTCTCCATCTTAATGATGGTCTTCCTACCCCTCTACCTCCCCTTGTATCTGAGTCACATATTCTCTTTGTAAGCCTTTCATCTTCCATTTGGGACGTGAGACTGTAACCACAGTCTCTGTGGACAAACGGTCTTTAAACTTGTATGTATGTTGTATGTATGCTCAACATGACCATACCAGCTCAGCACCCTTCTGTCCACTCTGGCTGACAAATGTTCCTGCTGCCCCACTCTCCTACATATCTCTTCATTCCTCAATCTGTCTCTACGAGTCACTCCACACATAATCCTCAAGCAGCTCATCTCCATCACATCCAGCTTTCTTCTCTCCTTTTTCTTCAGAGCCCATGTCTCGGCCCCATACTCACTGTTGGTACAACAATCCCTTGATATACTGCACTTTTAACTTTCATTCCGAGATTTCTCACCTTCCACATACAGTAGGGTCTCACATAAAACGAGTTTATGGTCGATAAACGAGGGCGTTTTATGCGATTTCGTTTTATGTGAACACAGCATTTTGGTGGCGCAATATCGTCAATGTTCACTGTAAGCGAAAATTTTCGTACAAAGCGAACGATATTTCGTACAAAGCGAACTATATTTCGTACAAAGCGAACGACATTTCATACAAAGCGACGATATTTCGTACAAAGCGAACGACATTTCATACAAAGCGACGATATTTCGTACAAAGCGAATTTTAGGTCGGTCGTTTTAATCGAGACTCGTTTTATGCGGGACCCTACTGTACTTCCCATTGCTCCGAAAACTTTCCTTCCTTCACACACTCTGTTTTACCACCATTTCCATACCTCCATTCCTGCTTATCGTCTGAAAATACTAAATCTAAAGGCAAATTGGTATATAAAGTTGAAAAGTCGAAGCTATGTACAGTAAACCCTCGCTATCTAGGACTAATTTGGGGGAGACCCAGTCCGAGATGACCGAAAATCCGAGATGTCCGAAGTCCGACTTATGTCCGACTTAAGAGAGGAAAATGTCCGAATTGGAAGAGGGAGTCCGAGCCACCAGACAAAACGGAGACTTCCCTATCACTAACAACGTTGATTCAAGATAAATTACAGTACCTGTACAGTATCCAACAGAATATATTATAAATATCACTTTCCTTCTCCATTTCACTGTCCTTCTCCACCTCACTGTAGCCTTAGATCTCGGAATTTACCCTTAGATCTCGGAATTTTCCGAGATATATGACACCTGTCCGACAGACCATGTGGGCCCTCGGAGTTTTCCCCTTACATCTCGGAATTTTCCGAGATATACGGCGAACTTTCCGAGAGGCCGATGCCAGTCCGAGTAGTCCGGGTTTCCGACTTCTAGAGGTCCGAGATAGCGAGGGTTTACTGTACCGAGGTAACTTTCGGCATGGTGTTAATTTTATCAATAACTTCTAATGAATTGTCAACACTCTAATAGCATGAATACCATCAAATAGGTATAATAGTACAAAAGAGGTTGTTGTTGTTGAGGTTGTTGTTGTTGTTGTTGTTGTTGTTGTTGTTGTTGTTGTTGTTGTTCCTGTTCCCTAAGCTGCCTGGCCGAACAGCCCCGAGTCCCTAAGGAAGGCCATGGCCACGGTCGGGCTTTCCCACAGAGCTCTCAAAGAGTGTAAATTGTGTTGTTGGCGTAAGTGGTTGTGTGAAATGCAGTCTTCTATGATGTGTTTAATGGTATGGGGTGCTGTGTTACAACCCGGGCAGGTGTCGACGACGGAGTCATCCAGTCTCTTCTGATAGCTCAGATGAGCCGGATGGTGTCCGCATCTCAGCCTGGCCAGGTGGACTCTGTCCTCGCGAGGAAGGGAGGATTCAGAAGGATGGATTTCGGGAGGTCGTGCTTGCAGCTGCGTGTTGTCTATGAGTGAGGGAATGGAACGGCGAGTGATAAGAGTATGGATGTGCTTCCGGAAGTTGGTTTGGGGTGGGCAGGGAGGGAGAGAAGACAGTATTTGTGTGTGATAGCGTGTGCTGGGTGTTGTTTTGATATTTCTTGGTGTCTGTGGGTGTGTTGCCATGTAGTGTAGTGGGTGGTGTTGATACGTGGAGGCTGCTGCCAGGAATTGTGTGCCTCTCATGTCTAAATGATCTTTGACTTTGAGGACTTTGGTTTCTTGATGTAGGTGATCTGTGGGTGTCGTAGCTGTGCATCCTGTGATGATTTTCAGGGCTTTATTTTGAATGGTCTGTAAGGTCTTATGATGTGTTTCAGCTAGGTTGGAAGCCCAGGCCGGGCTTGCGTATTCCATAACTGATCTTATGTATTGTTTGTTGTTGCCCAAGCTGCCTGGCCGAACAGCCCCAAGGCCCCGAGCAATTCCAAGGCCATAACCGAGCGCCCCCACAGAACCCTCCCTGCCGACCACAATAAAGCCTGGGTGACCGAAGCCACTCCATGGCGGGGAGCTGAGGAGGGTGCAGAAACGCCCGGGAAACCAAAGCCCCACCCAGGGCCCTGTGCCCCTCAGCAATTATGAAGAGAAAGTTGAGGGGCAAGGGAAAAATGTGACGCTTTGGCTTCCAATCTTGGTAGATTGGAGGTCAATCCACGGAAAAGACGCCGTCACTTGAGATCTAGAAATATATAAGTTAAAGGAACAGTCAGAGTAAGCTATGGGTATGGCAGAGATCGTTCAGTTCTCACTCTGATAGACCAGCCCATCACCACATGACTAGAACCCAATCCTCTCAGCATCAGCTAGGAAAGGCCCTAGAAAGCCGCCTTTGGCGGGGGGATAGCGCCCCTATTTCAACCCCTTTCGGGGTCGGGCACCCGCCCTGTATTGTTTGTAGACTGTGGTGGTGGTTTCTTTATTGTGTCCAAATTTCGTGTGGGCAAGTGATCTGAGGGCGTTAAGTCTGGGTGTCAGTTTCTTTTTCGTGTTTGTGGTGTGCTGTTTGAATGTCATTTGGGTGTCATATGTTAGTCCTAGGATTTTGGGTGTGTGTGTGTGTGTTAGGGGTGTGCTGTTTATGTTAAGTCCCGGGACGTAATCGTGCTCTCCTGTCCAGCTTGTGAGGAAGGTTGCAGTGGATTTAGCTGGGGCTAAATTGAGTCTGTTTGTAGTGCACCATTCATGTAATGTGTCGAGATAGTCTTGAAGGAGTCTTGTTGCTGTCTGAGTTTTGGTGCGTGCTTGTGAGTGTTATGTCGTCTGCGTAGGAGGCTATGGTTATTTGGGGTGAATTTGGTGTATTTATATCATGCATGTACAGATTGAAGAGTGCGGGCGACAGGACGGATCCTTGCGGAGGTTGTTGTTGTTGTTGTTGTTGTTGTTGTTGTTGTTGTTGTTGTTGTTGTTGTAGTAGTAGCCCCAAGATTCACTTTTATGGGAATCCCGCGGCGTCCAAGTAGTGCGCCACCTCCCTCGGGTGGGTCCAGACATCTCTGAGTGAAGTGATGTTGTAGTTAAGTCTGTGCTGGGCGAGTGTTGGGTAGTGGAGTATTAAGTGTTTTGTGTTGTCAGAGGGATGTTGGCAGTTGGGACAAGAAGGGTCTTGAGTTGAATCTATTCTGTGTTTGTAATCTTGTAATGATGGATGATGGCCGGACCTGAGGCGTGCAAGTGAAACTGGTTTCTCTGGGAAGCGTGTTTTCCGATGGGTTAAACTTGGGGAGTGGAGAGTTTAGGATTGTGTTGTGTGGTCTGTTGTTGTTGTTGTTGTTCCCTAGGAGTCGGTGTTTGAAGGTGTGGGTGGAATGTTGATGTATATGTGGTTGAAATAATGGGCAGGTATTTGTTTAACTTTACGAGGTGGGGTTGGATGATGAGTTAGGGAGTGGTATTGGTGTAGTGTGTTGTGGGCTGAAGAATAGGACTGTGTTCCTATCATCTATCTATCTATCTATTGCCTGACGCAGTGATCCCCGAAGGGGTGGCCACGAACGAACCGCCCCCATGCACCTCTGTCCCCAGTCAGTCGACGCCCCTCCCCCCAACCAGCACCGCCTTCGTTCATGTAGTTCCTCACTCCATCCTTCCACCTCATATTCGGTCTACCTCTCCCCCTCTGTCCCTCCACCTCGCTCTCGTACACCCTCTTAGTCATTCTCTCGCTTTCCATACGTTCCATATGGCCGAACCATCTCAAGTTGTTCCTTTTCACACTTTCCAGCACATCTACCTCCACACCACATTCCTCATTAGTCTGTCTATCCCTCCATGTAACTCCGCACGCACTCCTTAAGTATTCATTCCACTGCTCTCACTCTTGGTCTGAGTCTCTCAACCAACGTCCATGCTTCGCTTCCGTAAGTCAGTGTCGGGATTACCACACTGTCATGCAAGGACTTCTTCACTTCCATACTGACCACCCTATTTCTTGTTACTGCTTTTAGCGTTCCTACAACCCTCTTCCCCTGTTGTACCCTCTCCCGCACCTCTTCATCCATAGTCCCCTTTACTCAACACACTGCCCAGATACTTAAAAGAGTTGACGATCTCCATAGCCTGAACCGTTCAGCTTCACCTCACACTCTGTGACTTCACCCCTTTCGAAGACCATAACCTTGCTCTTCCCCGTATTTACCTTCAAATTCCGTTTTTCGCACACTGTTCCAAACTCATTTACCAGACCCTGCAACTCCCATTCATTATCACTCATCAGAACTGTATCATCCGCAAACAGCAGTATAGGTAGCTTCCACTCAATTCCCCTTTTCAGCGATACACCAACATCCACTGCTCTTGATAGTATTTCTTCATAACTCCATCCATATATACAGTAAACAACCACGGGGACATCACACACCCCTGTTTCAAACCAACATTCAGGTCAAAGAACTCGCTCTGCTCACTCCCACAGTACTGCCGCCTTTGCACCCTCATACATGCTCTTCACTGCTTTCAGCAACTTGCCCTCTACTCCGTATATTCTAAGTACTTTCCACAAACCTTCTCTATCCACTCTGTCATAGGCCTTCTCCAAGTCCATAAAGGCAACATACACCTTTGTTCTTCTCCAGATACTTCTCCACAACACAATTCAGGGTAAAAATCTGATCTACACATCCTCTTCCCTTCCTAAAACCTCCCTGCTCGTCGCCTATCCATTTCTCCGTTCTCACTCTCACTCTCAATCACTACCTACTGTATACCTTCCTACTACGCTTAGAAGACATATTCCTCGGTGGTTACCACACACTCCTCTTCCCCTTTGCCCTTATATAGGGGGACTATTATGCCAGTCTTCCAGTCATCGGGTGCACTCCCCTTCTCCCATGCTAGTTTGCACATTTTCCATACCCATTATCACTATCTCACCACCATACCTCAACATTTCCCCACACACTCCATCTGTTCCTGGTGCTTTCCCCAACTTCACTCTTTTCATGGCTTCCCACACTTCTGACCTCCTGATCCCCACCTCCTCCTCACTTCTCTTCTTCTCCCTCCCATACCATATCCTGCTATGTTTGCTGGCTCTTCATTCCTTTCATTTAGCAACTCACTGAAGTACTCCCTCCATCTTTCGACTCTCTCTTGCTTCTCGGATAGCATTATCCCATTTATATCTTTCACCCTTACTGTTTCCCTTGTACCTTCCCTAACTTTCTTGACTTCTTTCCAGAACAGTTTCTTACTCTCCATTTTATAATCAGATTCCTAACAATATTCTCATCTACTCTTCTCTTACTTTCCTTCACTACTCTCTTCACCACCCTCTTACTCTCCACGTACCTCGCTCGTTTCTGTCTCTCGGAATCTTCATTCTATACTACCCAACCACTCTATATGCTTTCTCTTTCTTATTCTTAATTCTTCTGTCCACCATGCTGTACCTTTCACTCCCCTCCCTCTTCTCCTCACTCCACACACCTCCTCACATGCTGCACAGATCTCATCCTTAAACACCTTGCTCATCTCCTCCACTTCCTCCATAACTTCCAGGTCGAACCCACCTATCATGTTCCTATCATGTCTACTGTAAATGGGTCTTCAGGGGGAGGATCTGTTTTTGCTTGTATGTGATTTGTGTTTGAGGTTTGTGTGCATCCTGTTATGATTTTGAGGGTTTTATTCTGAGTGGTTTGTAGTTTCTTTATGTTTGTGGTTGAGGTGCAGGGTTACCAGGCTTGGGAAGCATAGTGCATGGTTGTGCGGATATACTGTTTGTAAAGTATAGACAGAGTTTCTTTTTGTTGGCTTAAGTCCTTGCCTGCGAGGAGGGTTCTGAGGGTGTTCAATTTTTGCAAGAGGTCAAGATATACAATAGCAATACTGTGAGGTTCCCAGACAACGCAACCAGTAGACCATATCAATCAGTAGATCTCAACCTATCTTATCCTATTTCATCTATTTCAGCCTCATGGTAGCTTCGGGACACCAGAGCGTCAAATCTAGTCTGTGTGATGTATTGTCAGCGTTGCCATTAGCTTGCCTATTTTCTTCATATTGCTCGCTATTCGTAGCAAACATTTCATGCGGATTGTGTTGTTCGTTTTTTGCCAGCGAATTTCTGAAGGCTTACCCTCGCTTTGGAACACGAATTACGTGGTTGTGCACGTAAGACAAAATCTCCAAAACATATGATTTGCGGTCCTGAGCATCAGGGGGTTAACTATATTATACAACTAAATTACTATATCGGTTTGCAGGCAATGTGTACCACGGTGGGAAGTACAAGCCGTTTGGGTCACGGTGGGGTAAGGGCAGCATTGTGGGGCTGCATCTGGACACCTGGCGGGAACTCTAAGCTTTTTTCTCAACAGAAAACCCCTAGGTGAGTTGCACTATCTTTTTTAGTATAATTCACACCATGTTTCAAATTAACCGTTGTAGAATCAGTAACCATTCCAAGTTTATGGATAATGTATGTATCAATGTATATACTCAGGCACTTACCCCATAGCTGAGGGTGGCCGACTCGAGACAGAGCCCGAACTGAAACAACAAAATAAAATACAAAATTCACACATATCTAGGTCGCCCAGGAGAAGCCCCAGAGACCAAGGACCATGAGAGGCCCCCAACAAATTATCCCCAGGTCCCAGATCCCCCGGAGAGGCTCCGGTCACAGCAGGCAGACACGCAGCGGAACCACACCACAATGCCCGCCCACATTACTTCCAGGCAGATCCCTTCATATATAAACCGGCTCCCCAGGCCAGGCAACTGACAGACTATTATCTAGTCCAACTGGCGCCCGACCCCCTCTCCTGACGACCATGTTATCACTCATCTATTCACAAACATTCTCCACTCATTTCTATTCATCACCAGTTCTCTTACATGTTCTTCAATCATCTCTCTATCTTCCAACCCTTTTTTACACCATCTCTCCATCTCCTCAGAGGTATTCTTCTCATTCTATTTCCCCTTGTTTCTGACTCACATATTCTCTTTATAAGTCTTTCATCTCTCATTTGTTCAACATGTCTGTTATGCCCTGTTTTTCTACAGGTTTAACTTGGGTAATGTGAGTTCTAATTGACTGGGTATATAAGGCTGCATGCACAATACAGATATGAGGAATAGAGAACACAAAGAAACACATGGTAGCAAGTTACACGATCACGTTTATTGATATACCACTGCAGAATACTTGTGTAAGACAATATAATGAATCGAACAACACTAGCATAAGTGGATCTGGATGGAGCCTAGTCTCCCACTTCCAACGTTCAGGTATTAATCTTCTGATCACTGGCTTTAATTTAACAGGTTTATATACCGAAGACCATCAATGTTACTTATAGAATCATATTCACTGTTAGATTTATTACTGGTAGCTCTGGTGCACAAGTAGTAGTTCACAGACTAGATTAGACACGCGTGTTTTAGAGCACGGGAATTCTAGTAACCTCAGGGGGTACTGATCTAAGTTTATATTCTTGTCTCAGAAAACATAGAACGCAAATCAGTGGGCGAACTTCAGATATCACTAGGGTTTCCTTCTAGGTAATGTCTGGGCATATGGTTGATTACGAGAGTTAGTATCGCCTGTTAAATATGAACACTGATACGCTTAGCACTTCCTAATTGAATGGTTATATGAATTATACTGGGGCAAAGAGATAGCCACTTCGTTAGAAATATTAATTAGTGAATCTCTAAACAGCACAGTAATATGTAGTACTGCTAAAGGGAATCTTGGGTAGCATCTGATGGGTCTGGTCCTGGTTATCTTGCGTCCATGATGTTGGGGGCTAACGACTGGTTCCGCGGCCGTCCAGGGGGCCCATGTGTGAAGTTCTCAAATACGTGGGCAGGTCCTTCTATCCAAATCTGCCACGGAGTCTGCCGGCTCTGGAATCTCACTCCGGAACAACACAAGGGCAGAGCTAGAAGTTAACTGCAGGGTAGTGACCCTGGTTGGTGTCTAGCTTTCAACTGATTTGACTGGGGGCGGGAGCTAGATTTATAGGCTCGGTTCTGGACCCTGTAGACAGTAGGGATCTCGAGTATTATGGACTTATTTGAGCTCTCAATAGATATGGAGACTAGGTAAGATGGTATTTACTGTTGTGGCACATGCTATAGGAAAACCTTTATATTTCATATAACTGAGCCTTAGTAAGAGGTACTATTTTGGCTATACTGGAAGTATTTAGGGGAGAGAGACTGGATCTACTTTGCGAGGAGGATGGGGACAGCTGTGATAGGACGTCTCTCTTAGATTGTTCAATCTTCATTCTATGGTATAGCTGAGGTGCTAATTTAGTGATCAGAGCATGCAAGAAAGGTAAATGGTTTATTGTGAGTTAATAGAGGTTAGTAAAGGTGTAGTCATGCATGGTTAGTTCATTGATAGGAAGAATTCCTGTGCTACTGGCACTGACTCGGAAGTCAAAACAGGGGCCAGGTATACCTCCGCGGGGGTGGGGGTCTCCCTCCTCGGGTGGGCAAAAAGGGGGAGCTGGGCGCCCTCTCTCTGTGATAGTCGTCCGGCGGCTGTGGCTAGGGGCTTGCCATATCACCAGTGTTCGTAATAACCCTCTGTGTATGAGACAGATGTGGGTGTCCTTAATACCAAAACCGAAGGTGCCTTAGCTAGCTGGTTTACTCCGCTGTTTTTTTTTTTGTTTTTTTTTCTATGTGATTGAGGGAGGCAAAAGGCATAACTGCCTATAGCGAGTGCCTCCCCCATAGTTGAAAGAGTGACAGGGCCAAAATCAAGGGACGTTCGAGCCAAAATGCCTGGACACACGGAGTTTGAAGCAATTTAAGTCATAGGAAGAGGGAAAGACTGATTCTGGGAGAGTTCCAGAGCTCAGATGTTGAGTAGAAGAAAGTTTGAGAGTAACGTTTCACTCTTGGGTTGGAGAGTTGCACAGAGTAGGGGTGGGATTGAGTTGCAAGACGGGTACCACGTGCCCTACGTAAAGGAGGTGGTATGCACTGGGATAGCTCTGAGGAACACTGATTATTATAGTAGCGATAGAATAGCGAGAGAGATGCAACATTGCGGCGGAGAGAGAGAGATTGCAGAGAGTTGGTGAGTGGACGGGAGTTAATGATACGAAAGGCCTTCCTTTCAACTTGTCTAGGAGAGCGGTGTGAGAGGAACCTCCCCACACATGTGAACAATACTCAATACAAGGGCGCACTATGCCCCTGTACAGAGCAAGAAGCTGTGCAGGGGAAAAGAACCCCCTAAGGCGGTTGAGCACACCCAGCTTCTGGGAGGCTGCCTTAGCAAGACTGGTAATATGGTCCTTCCAAATGAGAGCAGAAGAAAAAGAGACACCAAGAATATTGAGAGAAGATGAAGGTTGGCTAGGGGCTTGCCATATCACCAGTGTTCGTAATAACCCTCTGTGTATGAGACAGATGTGGGTGTCCTTAATACCAAAACCGAAGGTGCCTTAGCTAGCTGGTTTTACTCGGCTGGTTTTTTTTTTTCTATGTGATTGAGGGAGGCAAAAGGCATAACTGCCTATAGCGAGTGCCTCCCCCATAGTTGAAAGAGTGACAGGGCCAAAATCAAGGGACGTTCGAGCCAAAATGCCTGGACACACGGAGTTTGAAGCTAAGGTTGTTAATTGTAGGGTTTGCTGGATGTGATGGAGACTGGGTTGCTAACTCTGCCACATTTATCTGGAAGTATGGCAATAGAAGTTAGTTACTGGCGAGGCGGCTAGCCTCGCACCGACGACCATTGGGTGCAGGGTTGTGAATGGGTTGTAAGAGAATAGATGGCATGCAAGGGGCTAGTAAAGTTCTAATGTTGTTCTGGCCTACTAAGTGAAGGTAGGCTGGATAGGAGTATATATATAAAAGGTTGGAGAGCATTAGCAACGGACAATTCAAGGATCTTCAAGAGGTATGAGAGAGAGGCTAGGTCGGACAAGAGTAGAGAAGTGCGGGGTCTTATAATGAGAGGGGGGGAGTGCAGGGGGGCTATAGGGGAATTTGACCCTAAGGTCTCTGGGCGTGGGGGTGGCATTAGGCTGCAGTTGATATGGAAGTTTGAAAAGGCAGTAGAATACGTTAGCCAAATGCTACCGGGGAATGCAACTATGGGGTGGTATATGAGTCTGGAAAAGATAGAGTTATGTGATCAGTCCGAGGGGTTATGGATACTATTAGTTGGCCCTGGGAACTGCGTTTTCTATTAAATAAAAATATACCAACAACAGCGGCAGTTCGTAGGGGTACTTATGACAGATACTGGTAACCAGGTTATCTTATACAATCTCTGGTTGGGGTAAGAGGTGTATGACACGAAGTAAATTGGCGTAGTGTGGACTGTGGATACGAAGGAGGCAAGGGGAAGACGTATGACAATTGTGGAAAAGTAAATGGAAAAAGGTGAACACAATGGCGGATAAAAATACTTAACCTAAGGATTGAATACATAGATTTATGGGGCGATGGGTCTTCAGAAGCTTAGTCTGGCAAGACAAGATGTTAGGGAATGTTAATATTAATACTTAAACTAAGGATTGCATACATCGATGAACGATGACATTATAGTCGTCGTCCTAATAAGGTGATGAAACCTGGTTGATCTGTACTTGGCACAATACGACACAAGGACAGTGCCGCTATGTCGTATCAATGCTGGTGGCAGTTAATATTATAGACTTAGTTACTAGAGGAACAATGCAAGGGGCGACTGAGCACGGGTTACATATATCTATACTCGTCATGGGAAATGATATACGAGGTCTAGGGACAAGCGTGGGTGTTTTAACTTCTAAGATATATAACATCTACTTCTCGGATGTAAGAACATACATAGATATAATTATGGCTGTCTGATATGTTGGCATTGGCTCAACGTCGGGACAGGGCATGGATGTTTTTAATATGAATGTATATTCCTGTTCATCATCTTTGTAGTTAGGAGTGTAGGACACGAGGGGGGTAGTATACGTGAGGTGTGGAAAATGGTCAGTTTAGAAAAGGTAAATGGGTGCGGCCTGGAGCTGCTTAGCCCTGCGGGCTTGGGCCTGTCTGAAATGGCTGGCTCGGTCAGCTGGTCCTTTCGTTCTGTGGACCTTTCCTTTGGGTGTTTCTGTGTGGTGTTCGTTCGTGGCTTCTGTGGTGGGCTTCTCGTTCTGGGGCATTTTAATGTCCATACCAAGCATAGGCTAGCATCCTTCTCTTCATTCCCAGTAAGGGAATATAAGGATAAAACAAAATTGAGGAAAAGAACTAACCCAGAATTGCCAATGAAAAGAAAGCTTTGGATATTGATTAGAAGAAAGAAACGATTGTGGGAAAGATTAAAATTGTTAAAAAAGAACAGGGGGTCTAGTATGGAGGCTATGGAAGTGGATCTGGAACGTAGACAAATAAACAATAAAATAAGGTGGGAAACAAGGAGGGGGGTGAAGGAGAGGGAGAGAGAGATAGCTAGAAATGTGAAGGATAATCCAAAAATATTCTGGAAGTACATTCAGGAAAAATTAACAAGAAGAGTAGGGATCCCAGAGCTGGTGGGAGGGTTGAATGAAGGGAGTAGAGCGGAGACTGATAAGGAGAAAGCAGAGGTGCTGGGGAAATACTTTGGGGGGGTACTAACAGTGGAGTCGGAGGACGCAGTGCCTACTATTCCCATCAAACAGGCACCGGCACTAGAACTAGTAGAGTTTTCCCATGCTAGAATAAGAAGGGCTATAGAAAAAATGAAACAGAAGTAAGTCACCGGGACCGGATGGGATACACCCAAGAATCATAAAGGAAGGAGGGGAGATGTTAGTAGAGCCATTGAAAATGTTATTTGAGGTATCGTTTAATACAGGACAAATCCCGATGGACTGGAGAGAGGCGAACATAACAGCTATATTTAAGAAGGGAAAGAGAAATGACCCAGGGAATTATAGACCAGTCAGTTTGACAAGTGTTGTGTGTAAACTAATGGAAACGGTAATTAGAGAAGGAATAATGGATCATATGAAGTCAAACCAACTTTTCAGTGGGAGACAGTTCGGATTCTTGCCGGGGAGGTCGACGGTACTACAGCTAATTAAGGTGGTAGATGATTGGATGCAAATTCTAGAAGATGGTGATGTAATAGACGTGGTATATTGCGATTTTATGAAGGCCTTCGATAAGGTCCCACATAAAAGGTTAATAGAGAAAGTTAGAAGCTATAATATAGGGGAGAAATGTGTGAAATGGATAGAAGCCTTCCTGAAAGATCGGAGACCGAGGGTATTGGTGAATGGAATAGGCTCGGGGTGGAGGGAAATTACAAGTGGGGTACCTCAGGGATCTGTGTTGGGACCACTGCTGTTCGTTATATTTATCAACGACTTGCCTGAAGTTATAACTAATGGAAGTGAGGTATACCTGTATGCGGATGACACTAACTGTATAGAAGAGTGAGGAGTAAGGAAGATATGGGTTTGCTTCAAGGAGATGTGGAGGGCATGAAGGGATGGTCTGAGCATTGGTTAATGCCTTTTCATCCAAAAAAATGCAAGTACATGCGGATTGGGACCAGCAAGATAGACAAGGTAGGATACAGTATGTATGAAGCGATGGAGGAAGTGAGTGCAGAAAAGGATATAGGAGTAGTGATAGATAATAAGTTAAATTTCTCAGAACATTTAGCGGAAAAGATAAACAAAGCCAATAGAATTGTAGGGCTGATAAGGAGGACATTTGTGTCACTTGACGAAGAAATCTTCAGGAATCTATATACAGCGCTGGTTAGGCCACACCTGGAATATGCAAACCAGGTGTGGGCTCCATATATGGTAAAAGATATAGAAGCAGTGGAGAAAGTGCAGAGAAGAGCTAGCAAGCTGGTACCAACGTTGAAGAACGCGGGCTATGAGCAGAGGTTGAGGACACTGGGACTTCCGACACTGGCATATAGGAGAAAGAGAGGGGATATGATAGAGACTTTTAAGATAGTGTCAGGAAAGTACGATGAGGATGTGTGTGAAGGTATCTTCTTGATGCGGGAGGGAACAAGAACGAGAGGACACTCTAAGAAAATTTACAAAGAAAGAAATAGGCTTGAGAAGGCGAAGAACTCATTTTGTGATAGAGTGGTAAATGAGTGGAACGCACTGCCCCAGTATGTAGTCGATTCCGAATCAATAAGGGAGTTTGAAAGTAATCTTGATAAAGCATGGGGAAGACAAGATTTGAAGTTTGATTATAAAACAAAAATACAGAATAGTAAAAATGTTGCGTCTGCTACCGCCGCCGCCAACACCGTGAACGACCGCAGCAGTGCAAGTACTGGTACTGAGCTGGATACACAGGCATAGTTTGCCTTTTTCCAGAGGATCTACTGTAAGAAACTGTAAGAAATTCTGGCTGATAAGGGTTCCTGTTGTCCCACTCTCCTATAGACCTCTTCATTCCTCAAGCTGTCTCTACGCGTCACTCCACACATACTCCTCAAGCAGCTCATATTCATATCCAACCTTCTTTTCTTTTTTACATTCAGACCCCATGTCTCAGCCCCATACATCACTGTTGGTACAACTATCCCTTGATACATTGCACTTTTATCTTTCATTCCAAGATTTCTCACCTTCCACATACAGTACTTCCCATTGCTCCGAAAACTTTCCTTCCGTCACACACTCTGTCTTACCTCCATTCCCACACCTGCGTCTCTGCTTATCACTCCTCTTAGATATTTATAACACTCCACTTGTTCCAGCATTTCCCCATCCAGTCGTACTATATTGTTACGGCCCTACAATGCTGAACCCAAGAGATTAAAATTCAAGCAAGGGCAACTAGCATGGCAAAAGGGTTAATGTCAGATAATCACAAATTAATGAAGAAGGATGATATTAAACACTTCTAATTTTCGTATTAATTATAATTACTATTAACTAGGGAAAACGAACAGGTTGATAAGCATGATGATTCAGTTGATCACGGCAAAGAATGACAATGGGCTAAGCGCCGAGTGAAGGCCTCGAGTAAATGCACTCGTTACAAGGAATGAACACTACATAAAAAGAACATTTGAAGAACAGTTAATCAACACCTAGCGCACTGAACAGCAAACTGAATCACACTCAATCACAGACCGATATATGATACCATGTAGTATCACCAGTTAACACGCTCGGACAACGTGTACACTCTAGAACACTAATCAGTGTTCGTTACACACCACACAACACCATATGAAACTCAGAGCTCCTCACAACACTAGGGCTCGTTACATACACAATAATACACCAATGCTGTCTCATCTCACCTTCAAAGGACAAAACAGTGCACTACCTACTTGTCTTAACGCACAAACCAGCAGACAACATGTCACGCATGTCCAGGGGTGTACCCAGACCAGCGTGAACAGGAGCACTACTCCCACCTCTGCCTCGTCGGGCTCTCCAACCGGTACTAACTCTCAACTCTTCCCTCCCTATACACATCTCTTTCCAAGCTCTATTTTTGTCAAGAAACCTGGTGTCACACTAGTCTATACAGCAGAGTCACACGGAATATCAGATAGAGGCCTCCTGTCGTGGGAGACGTAGATCTTCCCACGCCTACATACTCCACGTGTGTAGGTGGGTGAAGGGGTCCCATGCCTACACACCACGTGCATAGACTCCCACGGGTGGTGCTTGCGAAACTGGACACCAGCTGCTATCGGTGTAGATTAAGGTGGGTCGCCTGTCTCTCTCCTCCCTCCGTCTCTGCTACCACGCTGCTTCCTTACAATATTTACCCTACGAGCATCTCTATTACACATCATCACTTTACTTTTATTGACATGCACCCTCGGCTTCCTCCTCCAACATACCTAACCAAACTCTTTTACAGTACTACTCGCTGCAGCTTCTCAGAATCCGCTACCAGTGTTGTGTCATCAGTAAACAACTGATTCGACTCCCAACCAGACTTTTGCCAGACTTCGTAATTCCTGAGAAGGGCTGGCCATGAACATTAGGGCCCGAATTCAGAACACCGGTTTAAACCTCGGATTTCGGAGCAGGTTTAAACCTGGGATTGAGATTACTTGATCCTGGATCGAAAACAAAGGTTTATCCGTATTCAGAACACGGGCTTAAGATCGAGATCGAGTAATCCACGGCTTAAAACTCTGTTCAAGTCGAAGGTTTGCAACAACCAATCACAGTGGCGTAAGGAATGCAGTCAGCCAATAAGAACACGAACGAGCCATTGTATCTATATATGTCCTTATTTTTGTCTTTTGCTTTCGCTCAGGTGAATTCTAGTGTGTAATTACCAATTCACAAAATAAATGATATAATATAATAAGTTGTTTTACCTAGAGAGTACACATTAAACAAATATGTATATAGAATTAGAAATGATCCGGTACCGGGTAGCCTATACTGTAGGAGTAGCCTACTACTGACATGTCGCTACTTTCCTCCTATTTATGTCAGTTACTTCAAGCTTTTGAGAGTTTCGAAAATTTAAAAATGTATCTGAGCATATAAATAATGGCATATATCGGACATAATATTTAATTTACGAGTATATAATTATGTACAGTACTGTATGTGTATGTCATGAAAGATAGGCCTACTGTTGGATATTGGCAGGTAGCCTATTCAGAGGAAAAATACAATCAAACGAGCTTTGCCAAACTCCAGTACTGTGATAAACTGCAACCTGTTATTTTTGTTTTGTAATCAATTATCAACAAATAAATGTTTATTGATTTCTACATGTACGGATATCAACTGCTCCATTTATCCGCACCAATTGCATGGCAACCATAGGCTATTAATACATTTGAAGTCACCAAGCTAATCATAAAAAGAAAGCACTTTCAGTGTATTTACAGTTCGAAATATTGATGTATTAATGCAGAACTAATGTGTACTCCGTGGTTCGACTTATAATCTATCAATTAATACATTTAAGAGTGATAATGATGATTAAAACGCTAAACCAAATACTGTAGGCCGCTACATTAGGTACAGTAAGTCAAGCTTATACTTAAGATACTGCATCCACCGCATGCTCCGCACTGTTAATACTCCCTCAATTGGACACATTTATATAGGATAAATAGCTCAACTGAAATCATTTGTAACCATTAAGTATGTAGGCGAAAACCGCTACCAATGTGACTCGTGATTTAAACTATGCAGCATTGCAACCTACTAGGCTATGGAAAAGACAACTCATACAAATTATCTCTCTTATCCTAGGCTACTTGTTGTTGTTGTTGTTCCCCAGGCTGTCTGGCCGAACAGCCCCAAGGTCTCGAGCAAGGCCATGGCCATAAACGAGCGCCCCCACAAAATCCTCACTGCTTACCACTAACAAAGCCCGGGTGACCGAAGCCACTCCAAGGCAGGGAGCTGCTAAGGAAGGTGCGGAAACGCCCGGGAAACCGAAGCCCCACCCAAGGCCCTGTGCCCCTCAGCAATTATGAAGGGAAAGTTGAGGGGCAAGGGAAAAATGTGACGCTTTGGCTCCCAATCTGCCAACTTCTAGGTTAGCAGTAGGGAGGTCAATCCACGGAAAAAGACGCCGCCACTTGAGATCTAGAAGATATATAAGTAAAAGGAACAGTCAGAGTAAGCTATGGGTATGGCAGAGATCGCTCAGTTCTCACTCGGATAGACCAGCCCATCACCACATGACTAGAACCCAATCCTCTCAGCATCAGCTAGGAAAGGCCCTAGAAAGCCGCCTTTGGCGGGGGGATAGCTCCCCTATTTCAACTCCTTTCGGGGTTGGGGACCCGCCCAGGCTACTTGTTAAATGCATTTGAAGACATATATATATATATACAGTATATACATATATGAAAATATATAGCTTATATAAATAAGGAATCACAAGTGAACCATTGTCTTCAGGCTACTTGTTAAATGCATTTGAAGACAATGGTTCACTTGTGATTCCATATTTATATAAGCTATATATTTTAATTCGTACAAAGGATTAATAACTGCATGGATACAGTGAATAATTATAGTCTATTTGCTGTGCAACATTTAGTAAACTAATACTAACAGATTAACTTGCTCATGTAGTGATGTACACCCTATGTGGTGGATTGTGTTCTTTTATTTAATAATTTTCATTTTAGTAAGCGTTGTTTCCACATAGCGATTTTGATAATTTAATTTGACTTTATATTGTCCTTGTCCCAATTTTGGTTTGTTTAGTTTGCAAGTTTTACATTTTAATTAAACTATTGGTTCTATGATAAACTAATAAAATACTAACATATATAATATATGTTTGTGGACATTTAATTATAAAATTAATTTTATTCAGCATAGAGGCATCTCAGGTTATCAAGACACTTACAACTACAGTATTATCGAATAACCACATCAGTGATTAGGCTACGGCGATGCTTCGTTCCCTTGGCACTTATTATTTATTTGTTCGTATGCTTAGACAATTTCCAACGTAATGTAAAAATTGTTACATTTTTTTTACAATAAAATAGAATCGGTTTAATGACAGTTTGTGTTAGTTGGAAGTAATAATAAGACATTTTAGTGGCGAGTAGGAAGCCTTCGATCGATCATCTGTCAAGCCTCCCACTGGTTTAAACCTCTATTGACTGCCCGAGATGCATTCTTACACTTGTCATCCATTATTTATATAAATCCTTGCTTGGAATGACTGCAAATAGTCAGTGCCAGTCTTTATTAATTTATATTATGGATTCCTTATGGATTAGTGTAAGCTATCATTAGTAATTTGAGGTTTTTATAACTTCGATCTAACTTCAAACCTACTCTCCCGCAGGTTTAAACCCCGGATCGAGTAATCCGCGGATTGACTGGATAAGCGGCTCAGGATTTTATTCTAAATACCGATAGTCCTGGATTGAGTTTCAATCTTGGGTTTAAACCAGCGAGGAGGTTTAAACCACTGTTCTGAATTCGGGCCTAGGCGTTTATCACAAATCGCTAGATCAAGTTGCCCAGGCTTGACATCTACCAATAACAATTTGACAGTGCACCTGTATATTCTTTCTTACTAAACCCAATCATCTACCCATAGATTTAATTTTTACCTCCCTCATCACACCATCCGGTATACATTAACCCAAAGAAAGCACAATTGGTGTTTTTTAAACGCCTGTGTACGCGAAAAAATACCTTCGATTCTGACAGAATTTGTTATATTTACCATGTAAAGTATTACAGTATATATCTGGTCCATGTGCGTATTTTTTTTTTTTTTTTTTTTTTTTAAGAGACAATGAACGGAGGAAGGAAAAACACAGATAAAACAAAAAGGTCCATGTGCCTAAAGGCATCCTCCATTCATAAAATGTTTGTAACAACTGGATTTAAACATTTGTAGATTGTAAGTTTGTGGAAAGCAATTCGAGGGAAGTGAATTCCAAAGAGTAGTAGCTCTGAGGATAAATGAATTCTGATAAGCAGAAGTTCTGCATTGTGGAGGAGAAAGTGTAAATTCATGGGCGCTCTCAGCTGCCCTAGTTCTACGGGGAAAGATGTGGAGAGGCGGCACAATTGAAGCAAGTTCCTCGGAACAATTGCTGTGAAAATATCTGTAGAATAATGCAAGGGATGCAACGTTTCTTCGTATGGATAATGTAGGAAGGTCCTGTGTGATTGCAGGGTTATTGATTAATCTAATAGCTTTATTTTGAATTTTGTCCAACTGCCTCAATGCAACCACTCCACTTCCACCCCACAGAGGTGAACAGTAATCCATCTGAGAACGCACATGACTTTTATATATCACGGCCAACTGCTCGTCAGTGAAGAATTCTCGAACTCTGTACAGGAGTCCCATTTATTTAGAGGCATTCTTAGCAATGCTTCTAACATAATGTGTCCAGCTCAAGTTAGTAGTTAATGTTACACCGAGAATGTCAATACTAGGGGAAGTGGGAATATTTACATCATTAAAAAATATATGGGAGTCAGTGAGATTCTGTCGGTTAGAAAATTGAATGTACTTGGTTTTCTGTGCATTAAAGGAAACTAGATTCTTTTGTCCCCATCCATTAATTCTAGAAAGGTCCTGGTTCAGAGAAATTGCAGTGTTTATTTTTTAATTATAAGATCGGGTTGGGTGAAAGAATTGGTAAATGTGAAGGAACTGTGGAGTGTTGAGTCATCTGCGTAGGAATGTATTGGATTATGAGTGGTAGATATGAAATCATTGATATGAATGAGGAACAGAATTGGGGCCAAAACTGATCCCTGGGGAACACCAGCATTTATTGAGTGAAATTGAGAATAAAGGCCATCTACCATTACACGTATTTTTCTGTTATGAAGATAAGAAGAAATTAGTGGAACTAATGATGCAAGGCCGTAGTGTGACATCTTCGACAATAAGGATTGATGCCAGACTCTATCAAATGCCTTTGATATATCCAGTGCTATTGTATGTGTTTCACCATGTTGGTCTGTAGCTTGGTTGATTTGATGCGTAAGAAGGCAAAGCATGTCTGCAGTTGATTATTTTACTTATATGATTAACATGTGAACATTGAAGACCAGAAAATAGGTGTAAACAGCAAATATCTAGTGAAAAATGTATATGTGTGCCGGGAGGGGGTGGAGGGAGGTGAGCGAAAACGATTTACATATGCTTCGTGGGCCTGCTCGAGGCAAACCGACTCTCCCAGCTGTCATCCACGCATGTGAAGGTGACGAGTAAGTGTGTGAGACCATGACTCATCCTATTTCATGCAGGGAAAGGGAGGAATGGCAAAAATAGAAGGAAAAATAGCCAATAATTGAGGAGGGGGAAAGCGGGAGAAGGGTGTGGGAAACATGTAGGGGAGAGGAAGGAAGTACTAGAGGGTGAATATGAAACCTAATCACATATTGCTTCTATTTGAGTGCCTATGGGGCGTTTTTTTTTTTTTTTTTTTTTTTTTTTTTCTTTTTTTCCCTTTTTGGGTGGTTTTTTTTTTTTTTTTTTTTTTTTTTTTTTTTTTTCATTAGGCCTATCTCGTCCGCTATATAAACACTTCCGTGAGGCCTATCACATTTTAAAGGTTAAACAACCACGGTGACATTACACAAACCTGTCGCAGACCTACATTTACCTCAAAACATTCACTTAACTCATTCCCTACTCTAACACATGCTCTGCTCTCTTCATAAGAACTCTTGACTGCTCTTAACAAATTTCCTCTACAGTATTTTCGTAAATCCTTAGCACCTTCCACATTGCTTCTCTATCCACACAATCATACATATTTTTAACATCCATAAGAGCCCCCCAAAACCTCCTTACTTTTCTCTAAATATTTCTCGCATAGCTGTCGTACTGCAAAAATCTGATCCACACTCCCTTGTCCCCTCGTAAAACTGCACTGCTCTTCTCCTATTGTATCTTATGTACCCTTTATTACCCTCTCTATCAACACTTTACCATACAGCTTTCCAACAACTGATAATATACTAATACATCTATAACTTGAACGCTCCTGCCGGTCTCCCTTCCCCTTGTACAAAGTCATAATACATGCACTCCTCCAGTCTAATAGTACTGTACCATTGACACAACAAAACAAGCATTGAATAGTCGCACCAGCCAATCTAATATCACCATAGCTTACTCTGACTGTTCCTTTTACTTATATATTTTCTAGATCTCAAGTGACAGCGTCTCTTCCGTGGATTGACCTCCCAATCTACCAAGATTGGAAGCCAAAGCGTCACATTTTTCCTTTGCCCCTCAACTTTCTCTTCATAATTGCTGAGGGGCACAGGGCCCTGGGTGGGGCTTTGGTTTCCCGGGCGTTTCCGCTCCCTCCTCAGCTCCCCGCCATGGAGTGGCTTCGGTCACTCCAGGCTTTATTGTGGTCGGCTGGGAGGGTTCTGTGGGGGCGCTCTGTTATGGCCTTGGCCTTGCTCGGGGCCTTGGGGCTGTTTGGCCAGGCAGCTTGGGGAACAACAACAACAACAACAACCTCTCCACCCTTCCTATTACACTCCACAGCAATACCTATAATACCTTATGCTTTACCCGCTCTAATTTGTCTCACTGCTTCTTTCTTCTCAATCCTTTCATTCATTACCTCCCACCTGGGTAACCTACCTCCATCAGCCACTGCTTCAATCACTGCCTCTCTTCCTTCTCTTATATTCAGCAAAGATTAAAAATACTCAACATATCTTTTCCCACTTGCATACCTTCCACTAATAAGTCTCCCTTTGCATCTTTCACCGACTTTTCCCTCTTTTGTTCTTTTTTCCTTACTCTATTTACCTCCTTCAAGAACATCTTACGTTCTTCACAATTCTCACTCAATTTTTTACCCCACCTTTCATTTGCACTTTTCTTCCGTTTCGCCTCCCTCTTTTTCTCCTTGTACCTCTCCCATACCTCAACACTTCCATCCTGTAAAACGCTGTCAAACCACTGTCTCTTCTCCTCAACTGCCTTTCTCACCGTATCACTCGCTTTCCTTCCTAATACCTCTACCACCTACTCTCCTTTTACCACATACTTCCTCTGCACTTGCTTTCACTCCTTCCTTAAACTGTTGCTATTCATCCTCTATTTCTTTCTCTTCCTTCTCTCTCACTTCCATCCATCTCTCATTTAGCCTCTACTGGTACTCCCTCTCTTTTGTACTTTTCTCTAACTCAGTAACTCTTATTTCCTCTCTTACTTCTCGCTTTTCTCGCATTCTCGTGTAACTTCTCGCTCTCAGCTTTCCCTCCACAAGATAGTGATCAGACATACTCTCAGCCTCACCTCTCAGCTCATTTACATCCAGCAGTCTACACATTCTTTCCCTTGTCACCAACACATAATCCAATAGCGCCTTCCGTATAATACTGGGTATTATTAATAATAATCAGGTTACTTATTTCTCAAAAGCGCCGATTGTTTCCTAAGGGAATTCTTTAACACTTGAATACGTTACTGTACAATGTTACAATTCAAAGACAAAATATATATACTGTATGTATGTATATATACTGTGTGAGGTGAAGTTGAACTGTCAGGCAAGGGAGATTGTCAGCTCATTTAAGTATCTGGGCAGTGTGTTGAGTAAAGATGGGACTATGGATGAAGAAGTGCGGGAGAGGGTGCAACAGGGGAAGAGGGTTGTAGAAACGCTGAAAGCTCATTTAAGTATCTGGGCAGTGTGTTGAGTAAAGATGGGACTATGGATGAATAAGTGCAGGAGAGGGTGCAACAGGGGAAGAGAGTTATAGGAACGCTGAAAGCAGTAACAAGAAATAGGGTGGTCAGTATGGAAGTGTGGAAGTGAAGAAGTCCTTGCATGACAGTGTGGTAATCCCGACACTGACTTATGGAAGCGAAGCATGGATGTTGGTTGAGAGACTCAAACCAAGAGTGAGAGGGGTGGAAATAAGTTACTCGAGTAGTACGTGCAGAGTTACATGGAGGGATAGACAGAAGAAGGAGGTGTGGTGTGGAGGTAGATGTGCTGGAAAGTGTGAAAAGGAACACCTTGAGATGGTTCGGCCATGTGGAACGTATGGGAAGCAAGAGAATGACTAAGAGAGTGTACGAGAGCGAGGTGGAAGGACAGATAGGGAGAGGTAAACCGAAAGAGAGGTGGAAGGATGGAGTGAGGAAGTACTATATATGGATGAAGGTGGTGCTGGTTGGGAGTACAAAGGAAATCAAGCAACAACAGGTCTAGTGACTCCTCTAAGCTGCTTGTCCTCCAAAACACTGAGGATCAAGTGTCCAAACAGTTGTTGTTGTTGTTGTTCCCCAAGCTGCCTGGCCGAACATCCCCAAGGCCCTGAGCAAGGCCAAGGCCATAACCGAGCGCCCCCACAGAACCCTCCCCGCCGACCACAATAAAGCCTGGGTGACCGAAGCCACTCCATGGCGGGGAGCTGAGGAGGGTGCGGAAGTGCCCGGGAAACCAAAGCCCCACCCAGGGCCCTGTGTCCCTCAGCAATTATGAAGAGAAAGTTGAGGGGCAAGGGAAAAATGTGACGCTTTGGCTTCCAATCTTGGTAGATTGGGAGGTCAATCCACGGTAGAGACGCCGTCACTTGAGATCTAGAAAATATATAAGTAAAAGGAACAGTCAGAGTAAGCTTGTCCAAACAGTAGTTTAGAGTGGGTAAGGGAACATAGGAAAGGGAACTACTGCCCTGGAACTAATGCCCATGGCAAGATTAGGAAGTTAGTAGGGGACAGATGGGTTAGTAACTGAGGGGGAAATTAAATAAAGTTATTAATTTACAAACGCAGTCAGTCTCGGGTTTGATGCAAGATATTTGTCTAGGCGAAGTTTAAAAGAATCAACGGTGCTGTAGTCTATAACGTCTCGGTGAAGCCCATTCCACAAGTTGACAACTCGATTGAAGAAGAAATTCTTAGATTCGTGTGAGTTAAAAGATTTACCAATAATTTTGCAACCGTTTCCCCGCTTGTAATTAGATTGGTCGATAGTGAAGTACTTACTACAGTTCATATTGTCGATGCCTTTGATGATTTTGAACACTTGAATTAAGTTGCCTCTTAATCTGCGCTGTGTTAAAGGAAACTGATATAATTCTCTAAGACGCTCCTCGTATGGTTTGTTCTTTAGGCTAGGTATCATTTTGGTAACTCTACATTGAACTCGTTCTAGCTTGTCTATATCTTTTTGGTAATAAGGGCACCAGGATTGAACGCAGTATTCCAGAAGAGGGCGGACTAAGGAATTGTAAAGGGTTAGGATAACTTCTTTGGATTTATGCTCAATTGACCTGCCTATAAAGCCAATTATTTTGTTTGCTTTCTTAACAACTTCTGAACAGTGTTGACTCGGTTTTAGGTTACTCGATATTGTTACTCCCAGATCGGTTTCTCTGTTTACATTCTTAAGCTGAGTGCCATTCATCGAATAGTTTGCTTTCTCATTTCGGTATCCGATATGTAGTACTTTACATTTATCCGCATTGAAACTCATTTGCCAAATTTGGGCCCAACATGACAACTTATCTAGATTGTGTTGCATATCGTCAACTTGTTCTTTTGAGAGTACGCTATTTGCAATTTTTGTATCGTCAGCAAATTTTGAGATTGTACAGGTGAGACTCTCATCTATGTTGTTGATGTAAATTAGAAAAAAAATTGGTCCTAGTACCGATCCCTGGGGTACCCGGCTACTTACATTGGTCCATTTAGATGCCTTACTGTTTATGACTACTCTTTTCTTTCTGTCGCTGAGCCAATTTTCTATCCATTTCAACACACCGTCTTGTATTCCATGCACTTTTAGTTTAGCAGTAAACGTTTGTGGGGAACTTTGTCAAAGGCCTTTTGAAAATTAAGGTATATAATATCTACAGCTTTACTCGCATCATAGAAGTTGAGGATATCATGGAAGAAGTCTAAGAGGTTTGTTAAGCAGGAACGTTTTTTACGAAAGCCGTGTTGAATATCTTTAAGTATGTTATTTTCCTCTAAGTGATTTACGAGTCTGTCTCTTATGAGTGTTTCTAGTATTTTACATACAACTGAGGTTAAGCTAATTGGACGATAGTTACTGGGTAGGGATTTGCTGCCTTTTTTGAATATCGGTGTTACGTTGGCTAGCTTCCACTGATCAGGCATAGTTCCAGACTGCAAGGATTTATTGAATAGCAATGTCAGTGGTTTGGAGAGCTCATCCTTAGCTTCCTTTAGAACTCTAGGTAAGATTGTATCAGGTCCAGGCGTTTTATTTACCTTGAGTTTATCTAAACATTTCAATACTTCTCTATCTGTAAAGGTGATATTGCGAACATCAGAATTATTAATTTGAGGAGGGAGGAGGGGCGTCGACTGACTGGGGACAGAGGTGCATGGGGACTGTTCGTTCGTGGCCACCCCTTCGGGGATCACGGCGTCAGGCAATAGATAGATAGATAGATGTATCTACTGTATAATGTGTGTGAATTTGCATTTCGTTTTTGTGTGTTCATTGTTTTCTGTTGTGTTTTTTTTTTTTTTTTTTTTTTTTTTTTTTTTCTATGTGATTGAGGGAGGCAAAAGGCATAACTGCCTATAGCGAGTGCCTCCCCCATAGTTGAAAGAGTGACAGGGCCAAAATCAAGGGACGTTCGAGCCAAAATGCCTGGACACACGGAGTTTGAAGCAATTTAAGTCATAGGAAGAGGGAAAGACTGATTCTGGGAGAGAGTTCCAGAGCTCAGCTGTTGAGTAGAAGAAAGTTTGAGAGTAACGTTTCACTCTTGGGTTGGAGAGTTGCACAGAGTAGGGGTGGGATTGAGTTGCAAGACGGGTACCACGTGCCCTACGTAAAGGAGGTGGTATGCACTGAGATAGCTCTGAGGAACACTGATTATTATAGTAGCGATAGAATAGCGAGAGAGATGCAACATTGCGGCGGAGAGAGAGAGATTGCAGAGAGTTGGTGAGTGGACGGGAGTTAATGATACGAAAGGCCTTCCTTTCAACTTTGTCTAGGAGAGCAGTGTGAGAGGAACCTCCCCACACATGTGAACAATACTCAATACAAGGGCGCACTATGCCCCTGTACAGAGCAAGAAGCTGTGCAGGGGAAAAGAACCCCCTAAGGCGGTTGAGCACACCCAGCTTCTGGGAGGCTGCCTTAGCAAGACTGGTAATATGGTCCTTCCAAATGAGAGCAGAAGAAAAAGAGACACCAAGAATATTGAGAGAAGATGAAGGGTTGATTTTTGTATTGTTGAAGAATAAGGGATAGTCCGCTGGGAGATCCTGACGGGTAGATAGATGGAGAAATTGGGTTTTGGAAGCATTAAAGTTAACAAGGTTTTCTCTGCCCCAATTGGAAATAGTATTTAGATCAGAATTTAAGAGTTCTATAGCTTCATTACGTTTGTCGTTGAGGGATTGCTGGCTGGGGCGTTCTGAAAAACTAATGGAGTAGTGCAAGGTTGAGTCGTCTGCATATGAATGGATGGGAATTAAGGTACAGTTAAGGAGATCATTTATAAAAATTAGAAAGAGAATAGGAGATAGGACAGAGCCCTGAGGAACACCGGAGTTTATAGAGTGAGGAAGTGAACAATGGCCGTCCACAACCGCGGCTATGGAACGGCCGGAAAGGAAATTAGAGACAAAGGCACAGATGGAGGGATAGAAACCGAAGGAGGGTAGTTTAGAAATTAAAGATTTATGCCAGACTCTATCGAAGGCTTTCGATATGTCTAGTGCAATAGAAAAAGTCTCACCGAAGTCCCGAAAGGAGGATGACCAAGAGTTAGTAAGATATGAAAGAAGATCACCAGTAGAGCGACCCTTAAGGAAGCCATACTGGCGATCTGAGAGCAGATTATGAGAAGAGAAATGCTTAAGAAATTTGGAAGCAAGAATAGTTTCAAAAACTTTAGAAAGACAAGAGATAAGAGCAATTGGACGATAGTTGGAGGGTTGAGAGCGGTCACCCTTCTTTGGGACAGGTTGAATGTGAGCAAACTTCCAGCATGAAGGGAAGACGTTAGAGGATAGACAGAGACGAAAGAGTTTGCCTAGGCAGGGAGTCAGCACGGAAGCACAGTTTTTGAGAACAACAGGAGGAACACCGTCCGGACCGTACGCCTTATTAGTGTTAAGCCCAGAGAGGGTAGAAAGTACATCTTTAGAAGAGATTAGGATATTAGGCATAAGTAAGAGAGAGGAGGGCGGAGAGGGAGGAATAGCACCGGAATCATCCAAGGTGGAGTTTCTAGCAAAAGTTTGAGCGAAGAGTTTAGCTTTGTCAGAGGAAGAAGTGATGGTTGTGCCATCAGAGTGGGAAAGGGGAGGGAAAGACGAGGAAGAGAAATTGTTGGAGAGGTTTTTGGCTAGATGCCAGAAAGCTTGGGAAGAGCTAGAGTTGGATAGTTCAGTGCATTTATTATTGATGAAAGAGTGTTTGGCAAGTCGAAGAACAGATTTGGCTTGATTCCGGGCAGAAACATATGAAGAATGAGAGTCTTGAGTTTTAAGGCGTCGGTACCGTTTGAATGCTTCCTCCTTATTGCGGACAGCAGTAGAACAGGCGTGAGTAAACCAAGATTTTTTAGCATTAGTCTGAGAGAAAGAGAATGGAATGTATGCTTCCATGCCCGATAGGATTACCTCGGTAATGCGTTCAGCACTCTCCTCGGGTCCTCGGCCATGGAAGCAGAAATCATTCCATGGGAAATCAAAGAAGTACTGCCGAAGAGCCTCCCAGTCGGCAGCGCCAAAGTGCCACAAGCGCCGCCGGCTAGGAGGATCGGGTGGCTGTACTGGAGAGATAGGACAGGTGACAGAGATAAGTTTATGGTCGGAGGAGCCCAAAGGAGAGAAAAGATCGACAGTATAAGAAGAAGGGTTAGAAGTTAGAAACAGGTCAAGAATGTTGGGCCGATCTCCGATGCGATCCGGGATACGGGTGGGTTGCTGAACTAACTGCTCTAGGTCATTTAGGATAGAAAAGACGTAGGCTTGTTCACCAGGTGGATCAGTAGTGTGAGAGGAGAGCCAATGGCGGTGGTGAACGTTGAAATCTCCTAAGATGGAGATTTCTGAGAAAGGAGAAATGGATAGAATGTGTTCCACTGTAGAGTTTAGATAGTCAAAGAATTTGGGAAAGTTGGTAGAGTTAGGGGAAAGATAGACAGCACAGAAATATTTAGTAAGAGAATGACAGGAAAGTTTGAGCCATAAAGTTGAGAATTCAGAGGAGTCGAAATCGGGAACACGAGAGCAAGTGAGTTTGTTGTGCACATATGCACAACATCCGCCCATATTCTGGCTCTGTCTTGAGTCACACCCCCCCCCCCCAAAAAAAATATAAAAAAACAAGAAAAGAGGGAAAAAGAAAAGAAAAGAAAATAGGAAAAGTGGGGATTGGGCCTGAGTATATAGAATAGAATAGAATCTATAACCTCTAATTCCATGTCCAATACAAAGCTGCATAAGTTGCAGTGGCAGCAACTAAACTCTGTAATCATCTGTCACGGCACATCTTGCGAGATCATAGCTTCTTGTGAAGAGTAAGGTCTTGATTTGCCTCTTAAAGATTCAGCGGACATCAACTGTCTCATGGATAAGGACAATCTATTGTATAACTTTGGAGTGACAAAGGACAATAACCTCTCAAAAACAAAGGTAGAGAAAGGTAATTGCTGGACAGCTCCCGTCTCAATGAGGCCCAACAAATCATAATCACATCGTATGATCACACCAGGACACGCCGGTGGACACCTCAACAATTCAGCAAGATACCGTACTTTGGTCGCCAAACTTATGGACCTTGAAAATCATAAGACCGCTTAAATTCTTTTATAGCTATAACCGGCAGCCAGTGCAACTTAATGCAACGGGTGAGGGCTAGTCCTATCCAGAGTAAGGTTTGGCATCCTCTAACCAACCTTAGCCGTTTCTGTCTCTCTTTTACTGTACTACTTTTCCTTTGAAGTGCTGACGAGATCACCCGATTGGGTGGCACTACAAGGGGGGCTGCGGACAGAGGGGCATTGGCCTGGGGGTGCAAGCCCATGGGCTGATGATACCCTCTCCCGCTGCCCTCTCAGAGCCAGATCTCATCTCACCCTGGCTCCTTTGGGGGCCTAAGCATCTGGAGCGGCTTTGGTTTATCGGACTGTTCGGCCAGACAGTCTGGGGAACTATAACAACAATAGCTGGATGTTTTAAGAGGTTGTGGGAGTTCTCGACCGAAGGCCAAAAATGAGCTTCGCAGCCCTGTTTAAAACTGATTGAATCTTCTGGGTGAAGGCTGGCCCTATCCAGAATGAGGTTTGGCATCCTCTACCCTACAGGCTTAGCTGTTTCTGTCTGTCTCTTTTACGGTACTACTTTTCCTTCTAGGTACTGGCGAGATCGCTCGATTGGGTGGCTGCCCTCTCAGAGACAGATCTCATCTCTCCCTGGTGGCCACAGCTCTAATGATTACACAAATAATCACTTGTCTAAATGATGTGTAAACTGTTCTTCCCCAAGACCTGGGGAGGCTGGTTCCGGTCCTCCACTGTCAGCGGAGTCAGTTGCTCACTTTGCATCTATCAGGCACTGCCTGATTATGATTTTTCAGCGGAAGAAATTTATTGAAAATGCAAACTTCACCAATTAAAAACACTTCTAACACCTCCTCGGAACAGTTGAGAGCGGGTCTGCTAAACATTTGTTCCATTCGTAACAAGATCGATCATATAAATGAAAGCTTAAGTGAATTCAAGCTTGATATCTTGTGCCTGACAGAGACTTGGTTATATGAATCCGACATCCACATTATTTATAGTGCCTTGCCGAAGGCATATTCTATAATTAGTGTGCCCTGGCCTTCTGCAGATCACTCTGGTGGAGGAGTTGCACTCATCTAATCCCTCGCGTTATCTAATGTGACTTTGTCCCTTTTTTCCTTTGTGTTAATAAACCTTCATCAGCAAACATTTAGATTCACAATCGTCTATCGACCAGGCCAATGAGGTACTGACAGAGGCTTCATGGACGAGTTTGGTCAGCTTCTTGAGGCTTTTGCTGTTAAGCCCGAAGGGCTGCTGATCTGTTGTGGCTTCAATTGTTGGACTGATAACCCATCTCTGAAACCTTTCTCCTCTGAATTCTTTGAATTGATCGAGCAGAATAATTTCTCACACCATGTGACTCACTCAACTCATATCTGCGGACATGTCTTTGATTTGATTTTATCTCCCGTTGGTTGTGACCGTGTTAGGTGTTTAGGTTGATACAATAAATTCTGCAATCTCTGACTATGCTTTGATCACTTTTCATATTGACATCCCCCTCCTATAGAAAGGAAATTATGTTCAGAAACTATGAGAACATTGACCAAGATCTAATCTGTCATGAAGTGGACCAGCTCCTTAACTTAATCAACCTCTCTTCCCTTTCATACGTACATACATACACAAATTTAAAGACCGAGTGCTCCACACAAAATGCGGTTCTGGTCTCACGTCCTAATGGCAGTGTTCCAGGCAGCCCCGTTAAGAGTTGCCTCACTTGCCATTGTCAGGTTCTTTGATTTAAGATCAGACTGCAAAGTTTGATCCCACATTTTTTTTGGTCCGCCCCTTGGTGCAGCTCCCTCCACATTCATGGACTTGCATCTTTTTACCTAGCTTTGTTCATCCATCCTCTCCACATGTCCAAACCATCCAAGCCTGTCAGTACGCATCTCGTCACTGATACTCTTGATGCCTAATTTTCTTCTTAGCTCTACACTTGATATCCTTTCATCTGATGAACTAACACATGACAGGGTGCTTCAATCTATCTTCAATCATCAGTGTCTCAAAATTATGAAGTTAATTACTGTGCGGGACGAGTCACCTTGGTATGGCCCACCTGTTAGCTCTCTCCGTAGACAACGTAGGAAAGCTGAACGGGAATGACGTTTGCAACGAACGGACCTGGCTCGTTTACAGTATATATCTGTGAGAAAGGCTGTAGTCTGCACTGTAAAAGCCCAAAACAGAGTTGATTCCTGTAGCAACAATAAAAAAAAGTTGGCTACAGTCTTGAATAACTTACTAGGTCGGAGAAATGTAGCTGCCAATCCCATTTCCATATCTAGTGCTCAACTGGCCTCTGTTTTTTCTTAATATTTCAGAACCAAGATAACTCGCATAAGACATGATTTAGATAATGCCTCCTTCAATGATGAATTTTCAGTGGATTTCCATCCACCGTGTGCAACAAATCGTATCTTTTCATCATTCCATCCAGGGGACGCAAACAAAGTCATGGATTATACCAGAGACATGAATATAACGTTCTGCTAGCTAGATCCATAAATGTGTCTAAGATGCCACTTGTCTACCTGCATGTAGCTGACTTCTTCTTTTGTAAAATAGTTAATCAATGCTTCATGGAAGGTAACTTTGTGCAGTCCGAGAAATGAGCTCTGCTACTGCCTCTTCTTAAGAAACCCGGCCTTGATGTTGAAAACATATCAATCTATTGTCCTGTCTCAAACCTCTCATTCCTTTCAAAGATAATAGAGAGGGCTATGCTCAATCAACTGTTTCCACTACAGGTAAGTAAACAAAATATCACTGCTACCCTCATTCCATCTGCATATAGAAAATATCACTCAACCAAAACTTCTTTAACCCGTGGAGCCCCGGCTAGTTTTGTAATGTTTGCGCACCAGAACCCGGCCGGTTTTCAAAAAATGGTTTTATTCCAGAAACAATAGCGAATGGGTTAGGAATGAAGGAAAAACCACGAAAAACCGCTCAAAAAGCTTAAAAAATGGTCCTACAGAGCCCCCGAAAACGGATTTTACAAGAGTAAAAAATTGAAGGCAATTATCCCAAAAAAACAGGTTATTGCGCGCTCGCGCGCACGCACGCACGTGGACTTTGAGAGTTTTCAACCATCGGCACGGTTGCGTGGGATACGTACACAGTTCCCATACAAATCTGAGCCCCCTTGAGTGGCTACACCTGAGGTTACGGTCGGCGCAATTAGGGTGACGCGCCAGGCGCGTCTCTGGGGCTGTGCGTTACATACATCGCCGACGCGTCAGGCGCGTCGCTGGGGCTGTACGGGTTAAGTAAGATTCATAATGACTTGGTGGAATATAGTTGTAGTGGGATGTCTTCTCTCTTGGTTATACGTCACAATTTTATGCTGATCGTAAGCCTTTGATATTGGTGCATGTTTTCCATTACCTTAACCCTATTTCCATTTATAGTAGAGCTTATCTCTTCTTTTTTAGGGTTTACTTAATTGATAATTACTGTAATCAGTCAACCCCTTAACTTCTTAAATTGAAATATCTGTAGTTGTTAATCTGTGCAATATTGTAGTATTTTTGATCACATACTTTATATTCTGTTGCACACCCTTATTAACAGTATAATATTCAGTACTGTATTATGTAATATTTTAGTTAAATAGTTCATCCAGACCACTGAGTTTAGCACATCTATTGCACACCATCATTGTAGCTTTGTGTACTAACACCCAGTATTAATTTTTTCATTAGGGATGGCCTTCACTGGGCTTCAAAATAAGGAGTTATACCCAATTGTGAGCTCCACTTCAGCTCACTCTGGCATGAAGCTTGTGACGAGCAGTGCTGTCCCTGTCAATCTACAGTTCATGGCCTCAGACGCCATGTTTAGACACCTGCGGCAGGAGACAGAGGTGCCGCCTGCTGAACTGCCGCTGCCACCAGGTCTCAGAACCTTTGTGGAGAACAACTTCTGGCCATTCCTACGCTCCCTGGGCCAACGCAAGAAAGATCTGCTAGAAGGGGAGGCAGGATGGACAGCTGGTGGCACCAAACATTTACACTCCACAGACGATACTGACGAGGATTACTACAGAGTGAAGCGGCTTCGACGTAGACTGTTTCTAATCCGCTCCCTTCCCTCATCTTCTGAGGAATCATCAACATCTTCGAGTCCCCTCTTGCAAGATTTCATCAGCTACAGTTCTCAGATACAATCTTCCGACAGCTCATCACAGGCATCTACATCCTCTCTATCCTCAGCTTTATCCTCATCTGTAGCATCTTCACCTGTAGAATCTTCACCTGCATCATCATCATCTCCAAAACTTTAACTTCTCTTCAGCTATGGTTCTCATCCCCGGCAGCTACTGTGTATCCTCTTTATCCTCAACTTTATCTTTAATTGTAGTATCTTCACCTTTATTATCATCTTCACTATAACTTCAATTACAGAATAGTAATATATAGCCTACAGCTGTTATGTTTTCTTCTATTGTCATAAACACTAGTATTCAGTACTGCTCACATTACTTAATTATTCAAAGATCCTAAGGTTTATATCTGCGTAATCCCTTTACGGTTCCTGGACAACTCGGCCAGTAGACCATTTCAACCAGTACCGGTAGATCTTAACAAGTGTCAATTAAACCAGGGCCAACTAAACCAGTGCCAATTTATAGCCTTAAGGGGGTCACTGTTTTTTTTTTATCTTTTTCTCCTTTTCTCTCTTTCCCTGGCTTGTATCCATTCGGCCCCATTCAGCCAACTGTTTTAAGATGTTTATCCCCATCCAGGTGTCGATTTCTTCCTGGCGAGCAATAGCGAGCCAGCATTGTATGGAGAAATCCGGCTTCGTCGAAGACATTTTTCTATCGAAAAATTTACAAATTTAGCTTGCTGTCAAAAAAAAAAAAAAAATATATATATATAATTATACAGTCGGCCCTCGGGTAACGCGGGTATATCGTACTGGCCCAAGGCCGTGTTACGCAAACACGTATTACATAAAGCAAAGGTTATATGGGAAAAATTCTATTGGTTCTGGCCACTTCCCCAAAGTCCCCTTTTTGACCCATTTACCACCCGATAACCTAACAAAATATGGATCAAACATCAGTCACACACAACCTAACAATATTTTACAGAACATATGTATGAAATCTTGCATATTAATAAATTAATGGTAACAATACGAATCCCGTACTGTACTGTACCTTGTTTGGTGGTGATGTAGTGCGTAGCGCTTCTCTCTCTCGCCCGCCCCCTTCCTCCCCCTCCCCTCCCCCACTACACCACGATTGGCGTCACTGAGAGGATGTTGAAGGCCTCCCCAGATCCTGACGACGATGCTGGTCGTCGTCGCCAAACCCCGAGAAGAGGGACATAGCATCGTCCACATCGATGTCTGAAGCGAGGGAGTCGTCCGAATCGTCGCCCTGCTGCCGTTCTTGCTCCTGTACCTGTTGCTGCTGGCGGACACGAAAGAATTCTGTGATGCGCAACTGTTGACGAGCATTGACACGATCGGTGAACATCTCTGAGTAGGCTCTTAGAAGAGTTGAAAGTTGTGTTGATGTAGCAATAGCCCTATCCCTATTAGGATCTTTGTTTTGTATATGATCTGCCAAGCGGTCAGCCAATTCGATGATCTCCCGTAAATCTTCGGTGATAGGTTCTCCTGCAGGCCCGTCTTCTTCGACAGGTTCTTCTTCTGCTAGCTCATCATCCAATTCTTTCAGTAACTCCTCGGGATCTAGGTCAGGTGGTACGATCATTTCTCGCACGTCTTCCTCGTTAATTTCTTCCAAACCGGCTACGTTACGAGCTGCTGCTACTGCCTGGCCAATCGCCGCTTCTACCGTCTGTCGCTCACCTGGCAGGTCTAACTTGTGGCCAGGTAATCCCTCCAAAATGTTCCGCCAGGCGTGGTGGATAGTGGGCTGGTTTATTTCCTTCCAACTTTCCACAATAAAGTCAATGCCATTCTTAATGTGGAACTTTTTTCAAAATTGGAAGACAGTGATTATTGCAGGATCCTCACGGGCAGGCCCAGGGACAGGGGCAGGGGCAGGGGCAGGGTCCAGGGGCAGGTCCAGGGGCAGGGGCAGGTTCAGGGTCATCTCAATCTGAGTCGAGGTCGGACAACTGGTCAATCTCTTCGTGGGTGTCTGTTGCAGAGTCCAACATCGTAAAGGTCTTGGTAGCATAGCTGGCTTTTAGGTTGGCGATGATCTCTTGGTCTAGGGGTTGCAGAAGAGACGTCGTATTGGGCGGCATGAACATGACTTTTATTGCAGGGTGTCGGTCGATAAGCAGGGGAGAATGGCCAGGTGCATTGTCGAGCAGAAACAGGATCTTAAAGGCTAGGTTTTTTCGGCGACAGAACTGTTGTAGGTCAGGTACTAGGCACTTGTCGAACCACTCAAGACTTAGGGCAGCCGACATCCAAGCTTTCTTGTTAGACATCCAGTGGACATTCAGACGGGACATATCATGGTTCCTGTAGGGGCGAGGCTTCTTTGCACGGTGGATCACTAGGGGTTTTAATTTACATGACCCTGACGCATTGCATGTTAATAGCAATGTCACTCTGTCCTTTGCTCCCTTAAAGCCCTTGGCACTCTTCTGTTTCTTATGGATATAGGTACGCTTAGGCATAGACTTCCAAAAAAAGCCAGTCTCATCAGCGTTGAATATCTGGTCTGCCGTATATCCCCCTTCTTCTATAATTTGGCGTAGATAGGCAGGGAATTGATTTGCTGCTGCTGTATCTGCACTGGCTGCCTCTCCTGTTATTCTCACATTCTTCATTTTCTGACGCTTAATGAATGACCAAAGCCAGCCGTGCGAAGCTTGGAATGGTGGAGGGTGACGCTCGTTTAACTTGATGGCCACTTGTTGATATAAAAGTTTAGCCTTCTGACGAATAACCTTGCCATCGAGCGGTACCGCATTCCTACTTTGCCTATCAATATATCTCCCCACAAGTTTCTCTGTAGTCTTAAGCACAGGGTTAGCAACTTTGAAGGCATGTAGGCTAGCTTGGCCAGGGTGTCCCTTCAAAACTTTACGGATCTTCTCTCTGTCCTTATAGATTGTTCTAATAGTAGACTCGTTCACCCCATATGTATGAGCAACATGAGCCTTCTTTGCTCCACCTTCAACCTTCTTCACTATCTCCAACTTCTCAGCATATGTAAACTTCCGACGCTTGTTGGGGGGAGGCATGGTTGTGGCGAAACTTGGGAAAACAGGGACGTTTTCAACGGACACTGGTAATCACGGGTAGACGCGGAAGCACACTGACTGGCGGGACACGAGGCGCACCGAGCACACCCGAGTCTGACGTCACGGGCCGAGAGATGCCAAGAGCTGCCAGCCAACCGCCACAGCCCCACGCGCGGTACATAAACAAACTCGTGTTAGATGCTGACTCGGCACATTTGGGGTACCCGTGTTAGAGCAAAACCGCACTGTCCAAAGCCGCGTTACCCGAGGGCCGACTGTATTACAGTATTCTTATAGTAGATCCTCTGGAAAAAGGCAAACTAGGCCTGTGTATCCAGCTCAGTGCCAGTACTTGCACTACTGCGGTCGTTCACGGTGTTGGCGGCGGCGGCAGCAGACGCAAAAATTTTACTATTCTGTATTTTTGCTTTATCTTACAGTTTCTTACAGTAGATCCTCTGGAAAAAGGCAAACTAGGCCTGTGTATCCAGCTCAGTACCAGTACTTGCACTGCTGCGGTCGTTCACGGTGTTGGCGGCGGCGGTAGCAGACGCAACATTTTTACTATTCTGTATTTTTGTTTTATAATCAAACTTCAAATCTTGTCTTCCCCATGCTTTATCAAGATTACTTTCAAACTCCCTTATTGATTCGGAATCGACTACATACTGGGGCAGTGCATTCCACTCATTTACCACTCTTATCACAAAATGAGTTCTTTGCCTTCTCAAGCCTATTTCTTTCTTTGTAAATTTTCGAGTGTCCTCTCGTTCTTGTTCCCTCCCGCATCAAGAAGATACCTTCACACACATCCTCATCGTACTTTCCTGACACTATCTTAAAAGTATCATATCCCCTCTCTTTCTCCTATATGCCAGTGTCGGAAGCCCCAGTGTCCTCAATCTCTGCTCATAGCCCGCGTTCTTCAACGTTGGTACCAGCTTGCTAGCTCTCCTCTGCACTTTCTCCACTGCTTCTATATCCTTTACCATATATGGAGCCCACACCTGGTTCGCATATTCCAGGTGCAGCCTAACCAGCGCTGTATAGAGATTCCTGAAGATTTCTTCGTCAAGTGACACAAAATAATGTCCTCCTTATCAGCCCTACAATTCTATTGGCTTTGTTTATCTTTTCCACTAAATGTTCTGAGAAATTTAACTTATTGTCTATCACTACTCCTATATCCTTTTCTGCATTCACTTCCTCCATCGCTTCATACATACTGTATCCTACCTTGTCTATCTTGCTTGTCCCAATCTGCATGTACTTGCATTTTTTTGGATGAAAAGGCATTAACCAATGCTCAGACCATCCCTTCATGCCCTCCACATCTCCTTGAAGCAAACCCACATCATCCTTACTCCTCACTCTTCTATACAGCTTAGTGTCATCCGCATACAGGTATACCTCACTTCCATTAGTTATAACTTCAGGTAAGTCGTTGATAAATATAACGAACAGCAGTGGTCCCAACACAGATCCCTGAGGTACCCCACTTGTAATTTCCCTCCACTCCGAGCCTATTCCATTCACCAGTACCCTCTGTCTCCGATCTTTCAGGAAGGCTTCTATCCATTTCACACATTTCTCCCCTATATTATAGCTTCTAACTTTCTCTATTAACCTTTTATGTGGGACCTTATCGAAGGCCTTCATAAAGTCGCAATATACCACGTCTATTACATCACCATCTTCTAGAATTTGCATCCAATCATCTACCACCTTAATTAGCTGTAGTACCGTCGACCTCCCCGGCAAGAATCCAAACTGTCTCCCACTGAAAAGTTGGTTTGACTTCATATGCTCCATTATTCCTTCTCTAATTACCGTTTCCATTAGTTTACACACAGCACTTGTCAAACTGACTGGTCTATAATTCCCTGGGTCATTTCTCCGTCCCTTCTTAAATATAGCTGTTATGTTCGCCTCTCTCCAGTCCATCGGGATTTGTCCTGTATTAAACGATACCTCAAATAACATTTTCAATGGCTCTACTAACATCTCACCTCCTTCCTTTATGATTCTTGGGTGTATCCCATCCGGTCCCGGTGACTTACTTCTGTTAATTTTTGTTATAGCCCTTATTCTAGCATGGGAAAACTCTATTAGTTCTAGTGCCGGTGCCTGTTTGATGGGAATAGTAGGCACTGCATCATCCGACTCCACTGTTAGTACCCCCCCAAAGTATTTCCCCAGCACCTCTGCTTTCTCCTTATCAGTCTCCGCTCTACTCCCATCATCCAACCCCCCTACCAGCTCTGGGATCCCTACTCTTCTTGTTAACTTTTCCTGAATGTACTTCCAGAATATTTTTGGATTATCCTTCACATTTCTAACAATCTCTCTCTCCCTCTCTTTCACCCCCCTCCTTGTCTCCCACCTTATTTTATTGTTTATTTGTCTGCGTTCCAGATCCACTTCTTTAGCTTCCATACTAGACCCCCTGTTCTTTTTTAACAATTTTAGTCTTTCCCACAATCGTTTCTTTCTTCTAATCAATGTCCAAAGCTTTCTTTTCATTGGCAATTCTGGATTCGTTCTTTTCCTCAATTTTGTTTTATCCTTATATTCCCTTACTGGTACACTTTTGGATACAGCATTCTTCAGTTTGACTCTAATTTTCCTCCACATTCCTTCAGCGTCTTCACCGTTCAAGTATTCCCCCCAGTCAATGTCCAAACACCGTCTCAGCAGCTCATAATCTGCTCTATCATACATGTATATTTTTCTATTGCTTCTATTATCCCTCTCTGATTTAATATTGCAACTAAAGCTTATACAGGCATGGTCACTACGACCTATAGGGCTATCCACATTAACATGTTCCACTATATCCTCTTCATTGCTAAAAATCAAATCAAGTACACTCCCCTGCGTCCCATCTCTATATCTTGTCATCTCACTTTCTCACTTTCTCTATAAACTTATTTTCCAGGCTACCCTGTCCCGCTGGAGTAGTACAATTTGCCCAGTTGATCCTTGGCAAATTGAACTCCAATCAAAATTTTATATTTGTTCTCTCTATTATCTATTTACTCCATTGCTTTCAATAGGTTATCATCCTCTCCCATACTATTATTTGGGCTTCTATATATAGAGGCAATTAGAATTGATCCTCTTGCACATTTTACTTCAATACACAAATACTCACAATACTGCTGTCTCATATCCACCTCATTAACCTTGAGCTCTTTTCTTACATAAATAAACAGTCCTCTTCCAACCTCTGCTCTAATAGCATTTCTCTCATATAACTCAAAACCCTCCAAACTATATTCCACCAGTTCCCTTTCAATTCTAGCATTTGTTGGTCTTACTTCCTGTAGGGCTATGACATCAGGTTTTTCCTCTTCATCCTGCAACCTACATATCAGTTCTCTTTTCTTGTCCTGGGTAAACACATCCACATTACTAAACATAATCCTTAATCCATCTACCATTCCTTCAGCAATTACACCATCCCGCTCCTCCTGTCCGTACCCTACTCCCCCGTTAGCACTACTGGGTCTGCCACTTTGTCTCCTGTCTCTCCCTGTGACACCTCCACCCCGTTCTCCTCCTCCATCACAACTCCTATCACATTCTCTTCCCTCCCTGATCTCCCCCTCCCTTCTACTCTTATAAACCACTTCCTCAATTTTCCGTCCCTCACTCTCCAGTAAAAAATTATCTTATCCTCCTCACCCAACTTTCCTTTATTTTCATCAGCCTTTTCTTGTAATTCCTTCATTTTTTTCCTTTGTTCTATACTCAAATCCTTCTTTAGTCTTATATGTTTCAGTTTTTCATTTGTATTTAGCCTCCAACTAAAATTTGTCACAGTCTCTGCCACTGCCCTAGTTTTAAACTGTACCCTTATAGGTCTCATCTCTCCCCTTTTATATCTACCTATCCTACTGACCTCCTCCACCTGCCCTTCCCATCCATATCCGTCCTCATCCACACCTTTTATGACCTCCTTCACTGTCTCCATATCCCTCACTTTTCTCACTCCATTATCATTCATATGAGTCTCTATATCTCCATACAAGATTACACCCCTATCCCTGCCCATGGCCTCCCTCACAACACTCTCCTTGTTCTTCATGACCCCTACAACTGCACTCTCAAAACTTTTTTTGGTCATATTCATTTCTTCCTTTTGCTCTTTCATAATATCCTCCAAATCCTTGAATTTTGTTTACCTACCACCATCCATGCAGTTGACTCCTTTACTTCCTTGAAACGTCCTTCGTATTCCTTCAGCTGCTCCTTCAATGCCACATTCTCTGCTCCCAGTTCATCTACCCTTTTCAATACCATCTCTAGGCTATCATTAACTGCCGAAATAGGCCTGCATTCACTTCCTTCGCTAGGCCTATTCCCTTCCCCACCTGTCACCTGTATACTACAAATAGTGCCTTAACTTTCTCACCAATATCCCCCTTCCATTTCTCCGTATCACTCATCCACTTTACCAAATCCTTCACAACAATAATAACCTCTTCTAACTTCTTATCTGTGCTCTTAAACCCCCGAAAACGTTGTAACCTTTCTTCCACCTCCGTCATACCCGAAATTCCCTCCGCCATGTTTGTTTACAAACTCAACAACTCACAACACTACCGCTGTCCCGTCACTACACACTCTTATTACACTATATATCACCCCTCCACCACACCAATATATCCTCCAAACACTTCACAAATCCTTCCTCTTCTTGCTAGCCCCGTATGCACTCGATATTCCGTGAATTACTATCCATTCCCATGAACATATGCTGGAGCCTCAAAACTTGCGTCCGCCTTCCGCCATTGTGTGCCGCCAACCAACCGAAGTTTATAATCAAACTTCAAATCTTGTCTTCCCCATGCTTTATCAAGATTACTTTCAAACTTCCTTATTGATTCGGAATCGACTACATACTGGGGCAGTGTGTTCCACTCATTTACCACTATCACAAAATTAGTTCTTTGCCTTTTCAAGCCTATTTCTTTCTTTGTAAATTTTCTTAGAGTGTCCTCTCGTTCTTGTTCCCTCCCGCATCAAGAAGATACCTTCACACACATCCTCATCATACTTTCCTGACACTATCTTAAAAGTCTCTATCATATCCCCTCTCTTTCTCCTATATGCCAGTGTCGGAAGTCCCAGTGTCCTCAACCTCTGCTCATAGCCCGCGTTCTTCAACGTTGGTACTAGCATGCTAGCTCTCCTCTATGCTGGCTCGCTATCGCTTGCCAGGAAAATATTGACACCTGGATAGGGGTAAACGTCTTAAAACATTAGGCTGAATGGGGCCGAATGGATACAAGCCAAAGGGAGAGGGAGAGAAAGATAAAAAAAGCGAGGTGGGTTCCCTTAAGCTAACCTCGCCTAATAGTATTGGTTGAGAGCTACTGTACTGGATGAAATGATGAACTGGTTGAGCTGTCCGGTCCCCCCTCCCCCCATTACTAATAGCTTCGTTATCCCTTTCAGTCAGTTTATGCTGATTCGTGTTCTATTCTAGCCACCTTCTTATGATTTTATTCAACTAAGGAAGGACATTTCAGAAATAGAGAGTAAATTAATCTATTCTTTAACCTTTTCATACCTAGAAATATATCCACAACTGAATAAAGGCATCTGTAGGTAACTAAAATAAAGCAAAATTGGTGTGGTATATTTGAATGGGATAAATGTAGACTCGCCTGAATCTTCTCGACTGTCAATATCCAAGGCTTCAGTGGGTTACTAGACATCCCTCTACCTGACTATCTCGCTAGCAAGTACTAATATTAATTTCAGTAGCTATTATTTGTAATTTGACATAATCTAACAAACCATAACCATTAATCTACTATATAAAGGGCACTTCCTGTGACTGTGTGTCTGCCTTTCTGTGAGTCTGTCTGTCTATTTGTTCACAAACTACCGTACTCCCTCAGTTTTCAAGATGGAAAGCCCATACTTGGCATGCATACTAAGGGTGCCAGAATAGGTTTTTGCGTGGGGTGGGAAGGGGACCCCCCCCCCCCACATCTCGATTCCCTCAGTTTTCAGGTTGGAGAGCCCATACTTGGCATGCATACTAAGGGGGTGCCAGAATAGATTTTAAGTTTTGTTTTTGTTTTCATTTCCCCCCCCCCCCCACCCTCTCTCTCTCTCTCTCTCTCTCTCTCTCTCTCTCTCTCTCTCTCTCTCTCTCTCTCTCTCTCTCTCTTACCAGATATGCAGCCCATACTTCAATTTTCCCCCAGGCAGCGCCAAGCACCTCAGCTAGTAATCAATATTTGGTTAGGATCTCTCATATTCCTTTAGTTTTATACAGTATATGATGAAATGGATGGATAGAGAGAGAAATGGAGCTGTTAAGATAGCCACATCCTAGAACTATGTTCAATTATCGGTATGTATGTAGGCTACAGTATGTATGTACTGTATGTATATACTAAGGTACATACCCCATAGCTGGGGATGGCCGACACAAGACGGAGCCTGAACAGGGACAACACAACATAAAAAATAATATAATAAATTCACACACATCTAGGTCGCCCAGGAGAAAACCCAGAGACCAAGGATCACGAAGGGCCTACAGCACTTCCCCAGCCCAGATCTCCAGACCTCCCGGAGAGGTTCTGGTCTCAGCATGCAGACATGCAGCGGAACCATACCATAATGCCCACCCACCTCACATCCAGGCATGACCCTTCATATACACTGTCTCCCCGGTGTACTTTTATACTTTTTCTATATTTGAGACTTGGATATCAGAGCAACTAACCTAGCTTTGTATGTATGTACAGTATGTATATACCCAGGCACATATCCCATAGCTGGGGGTGGCCGACTCGAGACAGGGACCGAACAGAAGCAACATTTAAAGTTCCAATTCTTAGGGTCTGGGACCACTTTCGCGTTCCCTTGCTCCTTCCCGTCTCGTCTATTAGGTAAAGTCTATAAGGGGAGGAGGATTTCTAGCTTCCCGCTGCCAGAAGGAAAAGTAGGACAGTAAAAGAGACAGACAGAAACGGCTAAGGTTGGATAGAGGATGTATAACCTCACTCTGGATAGGACCAGCCCTCACCCAACCTAGCTTTACCTAACATTATTTTGGGTAAGTTATGTTTGGTTAATTAACTCTTGCACGCATTTATGACGCAAAGGTTGCCAGATTAGCAATAAGAAATAGAGTTCTCTCACTCTTATAATTACCTCTCCAAAATTAGTTTTCTGCCCACAGCTAACTCAAAGACAACTGCAGAGGTTGAAGTAACTAAACTAAAGGTTTCTAAATACCCCTGATGGTAACAAAGGCTTTAAAGTATCCCCAATAGGCTCAAAATTGTGTCATATGCGTGAAAGGGTTAACCCCTTCAGACTCGTATGATGCAGAGGTTGCCAGATTAGCAATAAGAAATAGAGTTCTCTCACTCTTATAATGACCTCTCCAAAATTAGCTTTCTGCCCACAGCTAACTCAAAGACAACTGCAGAGGTTGAAGTAACTAAACTAAAGGTTTCTAAATACCTCTGATGGTAATAAAGGCTTTAAAGTATCCCTAATAGGCTCAAAATCGCGTCATATGTCGGAGAGGGTTAAGATCTCGAGTAAATTTATGGGGGTGCTGCTAGTGAAGTCATCAGGTAGAGAAATATCTTTATGCTTTTTAGAGTATCTCTACCTTACCCATAGTTTTATTGTACAGTATATTGTATATTCTTTTCATCTAGTACTATTAATTTGATTCTCTTTCTGGTGCTTAGAAAGTTTGAGTTAATGACTGTATTCTTTGGATATTTTGAGGGGCTTCTGTATATTTTACATGGACACTAGATTTTAATTGGCTCACCTTACTAATACAGTGCTGTTGATAGTACAGTACTGTGTTTTAGATTCTGACTACAGGTATATTGTTTTAATTTGCTCTTATTACATTATAATTATGAAGTTAGTATATATTTCATATTGCCTATAGACATGCTAACTACAGTATTATACTGTATAATGCTTAATTATATGAGGTGCAGTAGCATCACTCATTTTGATTCACAAATATTATATGGTATTTATTGTCCTCTTCATGACTTAACTTTTTTCTTAGATACGATTGTGCAATATTTTTGTCCTTACTAGTCCTTAATAATATAGCAGGAGACCCAGTATTGACCCCTTTAGAACAATAGCAATATTTTCATTTTCTAATGGATAACACTGACTAATATTATTCAACTTAGGAAGGACCTGTAGATGTCAAAGGGTTAACACTATCTCAGTTAACCCTCTGAATCCCATAGGTCCTCATTAGTCCTTAACACTTACGCTGCGGGCATATTTGGGCATATTCAGGCACTCCTGAATGATTAATCAAGCATCTGCATTAAATGAACTTTATTCTGCCGAAAACTAGGCGAAAATAGCTTCAAAATGAGACCAGAACGAACTTCGTAGGTGGCGGGGTTCACCCGCAGCGTTGCCATAGACATGCGGGAAAGCCGCTAATTATTAGCTCTCGCTCGCTCGGCAACACTGTTGTGACACACCCGCGCGAGACACAGTCTCCCTTAGTGAGCGGCTCGCTGCTCTGAGGGTTGGAGGTGGGTCCCTCACGCTCCCGCCCACTGACACTCGATTTCTACGGCTTTTACAGGCTTTTAACCCTCCAGCCCCGGCTATTGTATTTTATAATTTCCCCAAAACCCGGGGGTTTTGGCCGAAAAACGTCTATGCCTCGGCTACCGTATCTTTGTTATTTTGACTGCTTCCGCATTCCCGTGCATCCCGAAGCGTAGATGTGTTTCGTACCTGTAGAATGGCGTTGAGTAGATCTCTGTAAGTCAACTGGTTCAGTTGTGATAACGATTTCCGTGGAGAGAACTTTGTGGCGATGTCAGCCATATGAGCCACTTTTCACTACTAAAACAACAACATACAGTCACACACAAACAAACGACGCCTCTCCTTCTTGTGTTCGGAGGTGCGCGGCGTCGGGCATACCGGCTGTGTTTATATGCGTCGGACGGACGGCTTTCAAAACAAGCTTACAGGCTTTCAAGCTGCCGGAGCCTCAGAGTCCTTCCGGGGTCCGCGGGCCGTGTTTGTTATGGGTGCCTCAGAGCCCAACCGGGTCTGATGGGTTAAAGCCTGGAAATTGCTATAAATTGCCAGGACATTCCGGAACGTCACCCGCAGCCAATGGGTTAATATTATAGCAAGAGACCCAGTATTGACCCCTTCAGAACATTAGCAACATTTTAATTTTCTTTTGGAAAACATTGACAAATATTATTCAACTTAGGAAGTACCTGTAGATGTCAAACAGTTAAATACTATCTCGGTTAACCCTTAATTCTTAAGTCACTGTCGTCTGCTTTCATGCATCGTTTGGGACTCAGGAAAAGCAAGTACTGTACAAGCTTTTGTTAGGCCTGCAAGCAAGCAGGAGTCACATGACTGACTGGGGGGGTACAGTATCACATAAGACCTACACTGCGCATTGGGGTAGACCTAGAATGACGTGGGATCAGGTATTCCGGTCCGATCTCAAAATAAATAGCTTGCCAACAGAAGCAGCCCTTGACAGGGCCGTCTGGAAAGCCGCCATTTGGGACGTGAGACTGTAACCACATTCTCTGTGGACAAAACGGTCTTTTAAACTTGTATGTATGTAATTATCTAGGGCCAAAAATGTTCCCTGGCAATATTTGTCGGATTTATTGCATTTCATACAGAAATTGAAGATATATAAATTTATGAACCAGAATTCTTATTAAAGTTTAACTCATAAATTGCCAGACCAATGCTGTCGATAATAAGTTAAGGGGAAAAAAACGATTGTGTAATACTAGTAAAAAGATAAATATTTAGTAAAGGAGATTCCCAAGCTGAATATAATCTCATTAATTAACGATTCCCTAGAAAATATGGAGATATTTGCTTTTCAATGAGTATGTCAAAGTATTCTCATTTAGTAAGTTAATTGTACTGTATAGGAATGTGAAAGTTATCAATATAAACATGATCAAATGCCAATTTTGTTGGTACTTAATTTCTATTGTACAGCAGTTATCCTTTTTTCCAGTTATAGTAACATTTGTACTACAGGGTACCTGGATTATTACTGGTTGTAGCTGTTGCTGTTCCCCAGGCTGCCTCGCCGAACAGCCCCCAATGCCCCGAGCAAGGCCAAGGCCATAACCGAGCGCCCGCACATAACCCTCCCTGCCTACCACAATAAAGCCTGGGTGACCGAAGCCACTCCATTGCAGGGAGCTGAGGAGGGTGCGGAAACGCCCGGGAAACCAAAGCCCCACCCAGGGCTCTGTGCCCCTCAGCAATTATGAAGAGAACATTGAGAGGCAAAGGAAAAATGTGACGCTTTGGCTTCCAATCTGCCAACCTCTAGGTTGGCAGATTGGGAGGTCAATCCACGGAAGAGATGCCGTCACTTGAGATCTAGAAAATATATAAGTAAAATGAACAAGCAGAGTAAGCTATGGGTATGGCAGAGATCGCTCAGTTCTCACTCTGATAGACCAGCCCATCGCCACATGACTAGAACCCAATCCTCTCAGCATCAGCTAGGAAAGGCTCTAGAAAGCCGCCTTTGGCGGGGGGATAGCTCCCCTATTTTAACCCCTTTCGGGGTTGGGCACCCGCCTTATATTACTGGTAAATTTATATTATATTACTGGTAAATTTATTTTATTAAGCGTTATTGCCACATAGCGATTTTGGTTTGTTCATTTTGCAAGTTTTACATTATAATATAATTATACATAGCCTACAAATCAAGCTGACCCTCCATCGACATCAAATTTTCTGAAGAATATTGAAGTGTATGTGAAGGGATAGTGAAGAACAAATATAATTTTTAGCTGAATCTTCTTCCTTTTAAAGAGCATAGCTCGTCCAATATTTTGACTCGGGTATCACCAGAATCGTCATTGTCAATGTACAGTCAGGTAGTGGATCAAACCGAAGACAGAGAGATGGTGAGGGAGGAGCAGGGGATGGAGACGGTGAGTCAGGTAGTGGATCAGACCGAGGACGGAGAGATGGTGAGGGAGGGACAGGAGATTGTGGAGAGGGGGGGGGGGGGAGGAGAATAGAACTAGCAGGGAATGTGGAGGTAGGTCAGGGAAGGGATGGAGGAGGAGGTGAACCTAATAGGAGGCAGGGAGGGAAGAGAAACAAGGAGGAGGATTCCAATATACTGTGCTACTACACTAATATAGATGGAATAAACAGTAAAAAGGTAGAATTGGATGATATATTAAGAAAGGCTCAACCACAGATAGTCTGTTTGACGGAGACAAAGCTGAACCAGGACTTTGACAGCAATATAGTGTTTAGTGAAGGATATAATATATGGAGATATGATAGAAAGGGAAAAAGGGGAGGTGGAGTGGCAGTATTAGTTAAGAACCCTATGACAGCAAAGCAAGTGGAGTTATATAATGACAAGGCAGAAATAATGGCAGTTGAACTAAATGATATAGAAGGAAAAAAGCTAGACATAGCAGTAGCTTACATGCCACCAAAGACCAGGGCATGGAGGGAGTTAGAGTTTGAGGAGATGGTCGAGGATATGATTCAGTCGTTGAGAAGATTGCTTTTAAGAAAGAATAGATTGATCTTGGTGGGAGATTTCAACTGTGGTGAGGTTAATTGGGAATCGGGAGATGCAGGGCCAAATCAGAGATCTTGGGGAAGTCGGCTATTAGAGTTGGTTACGGATAATGTACTTGCACAACATGTCAAGGAGAATACTAGAATGAGGGGTAAACGAACCTTCTAAACTCGATCTGATTTTTACAAAAGATCCTCACGAAATTAGTGATATAAACTATCTATATCCTGTAGGCAAAAGTGATCACCTATTACTGAAATGGAAGTTGATCTCGAGTAATGCCAATAGATTAGACAATAGCTATATAAATAACAGACTAAATTATAGTAAAGCTGATTATGTATCCTTGAAAAGATATTTAGAGGAAGTAGATTGGGAATATGAGGTGGAAGGATGGAGTGAGGAAGTACATGAACGAAGGTGGTGCTGGTTGGGGGGAGGGGCGTCGACTGACTGGGGACAGAGGTGCATGGGGGCGGTTCGTTCGTGGCCACCCCTTCGGGGATCACGGCGTCAGGCAATAGATAGATAGATAGATAGATTGGGATCTTATTTTGAAGGAACAAGACGTACAAGGTAAATATAGTAGGTTCCTCGAAATTTATAGAGAAGGAACCAATCTGTTTGTCCCAAGATACAAAACTGGAAATTTTACTAAGCAGAAAGAATGGTTTAATTTGAAATGTAAAATAGCTCTGGATAGGCGTGATGCAGCTTGGGCTAGATTAAGAAGAAGGAACACTGAGAGTAATCGGAATAAATATAAACAGGGGAGGAATAGATATGTTAACATAATTAGGCAAGTTAAAATGAACTATGAGAAGAACATAGTAAATAAATGTGAAAGTGACCCTAAATTGTTTTATAATTATATAAACAGTAAGTTGAAGGTAAAGAAACAAATTACTAAATTAAGAGTAGATGCTAGGACGTATCAAAATGTATCGGACATGTGCGAGGTAATGAATAGCGGCTCGCTTGGTGTAGTGACTAGCGTCTCGGACTTCCACCCAGAAGGCCCGGGTTCGTGCCCACGCTCGGCGCATTAAAGATTTTTCACAAGCACTGAGTCGTTACCATCCCTCATGAGCAAAGGGATGGGGTAGTAGTACAGGACCCCAATGGAAATACGCCTAATCGGCCTTATTGAGCTATCCTTAGCTAGCTTAGCATGCGCTAGCTTTAAGAACTATTATTATTATTATTATAATAACAAATTGGGGTCGGTTTTTACTAGAGAGGAAAGTTTTGACGAACCACAGGCGGGAGTGCTGGAGAGTGGTCTTAGCAAGATTGAAATAACTAGAGATGAGCTGTTATCTGCGATGAGAGGACTTGAAGTAAGGAAAGCTATGGGACCGGATGAAGTGTCTGCCTGGGTTTTAAAGGAGTGTGCAGATCAATTAGTGGAGCCAGTGAGGGACATAATTCAAGCTTCCTTAGATAAAGGACAGGTTCCTGTTGAATGGAAAAGAGCTAATATCATTCCGATATACAAGAATGGAAACCCTGAGGACCCTTTAAACTATAGACCCATTTCACTTACTAGTATTGTATGCAATATTTGTGAAAAGCTAATTAGGAAGAGATGGATGAAAATGTTAGAGAGAAAGAAGATAATAACGCCAAAGCAATTTGGATTCAGAGAAGGGACATCTTGTGTTACCAGTTTGCTATGTTATTACAATAGGGTGATAGATGTACTCCAAGAAAGAGGCGGATGGGTGGACTGTGTCTACTTAGACCTTTCCAAAGCATTCGATAAGGTACCACATAAAAGATTGTTATCTAAGCTTGAGACGATAGGATGTGTCAGGGGGAGTTTTATGAAATGGATGGAGAGCTATTTAACAGATAGAGAAATGAGGACCAACATTAGAGGAACTTACTCATCGTGGCAGAAAGTTGAGAGTGGTGTGCCACAGGGATCTGTGTTGGCACCTCTTATGTTCCTTATGTACGTGAATGACCTGCCGATAGACATAAACTCCTACATGTCAATGTTTGCAGATGACATAAAAATTATGAGACAAATAACAAATATAAGTAGTTGTGAGGAGCTGCAAGGGGATTTAGATAAAATATACGAATGGAGCACCAAGTGGAAAATTAAATTTAATATAAGTAAATGTCATGTGTTAAATATGGGAAGAAGTGTGAATAGACCAAATTGGGAGTACAGGATGGGAGATAATATAATTAGCAAGGCCGAAAAAAAAAAGGATTAAGGGTTGATTATACAAGATAACTTGTCGCCAGAGAAACACATTAACAAGCTCTTTAGCAGAATGTATGCAATGGCCGGGAATATGAAAGTTGCTCTTAACTACTTGGATGAGAACATGTTAGCGAAGATTATAAAAAGTATGATTAGACCAAGATTGGAGTATGCAGCAGTGGTGTGGTCCCCGCATCTAAAGAAGCATATTCACAAGTTAGAAAGAATCCAGAGAGCAGTTACTAGATTGGTTCCAAGTCATAGAGAACTGCCATATGAAAGGAGGCTAGACAAATTAAATTTACCGAGTCTAAAAGAGAGGAGAGAGAGGGGAGACATGATAATGATGTACAAATGCACCCGAGGGCTGGAGAGGCTGGATAGGGAGGATATATTAATTATGGATACAGGAATAACTAGAGGCCACAGCTACAAAGTAAAAAGACCTACCTGCAAGAACGATATCAGGAAGTTTAGCTTCCCCTATAGATGTATTGACAAGTGGAATGGGCTGGAGGAGGAGGTGGTAGGGGCAGGGAACATCCATATTTTCAAGAAAAAATTGGATAAAAGTAGACTGAGAGACGGGACAACACGAGCTTAGCTCAACTCCTGTAAACTACAATTAGGTAAATACAGTGAGGGTGGCCCTTATGCTATAGGCAAAATTTCAAAATTGCTCTTTTTACCGCTCTCAGGGTTCTCATCGAGTCAGTTTGGTCCAAAAATGATTCAGTAAAATTTTCGCGAAGATTGTTTAATATTTACTGGTAGTCCACGGCGTTTGAAGGCCACTCTTTGGGTGGCCTCTACGTATGGAAGTATACTTTGGCTCTGGTCATCCAGTTCCCCCCCCACTCTAAAACAGTAAACTTAGTGGGTATTAGCTGTTCAAGGACAGAGGTATCACGGGCACCACTCCGTTCATTGTTGCCTGGTTTGTGCCAGGGTTTTCTTCCGGGTGTCCGGGTATAGCTTCCGGTGCTCGCTCACAACTTGGAGGAGAAACTGCAGCTGTTCTTCATCCTTCGTGAGGAGCCAGTTGTATGTTTTGACGAGAGAGACCCCTCGTTCAGCATGAACAACCTCCAAACCATTAACGAGATGGCAGACCTCCTGATAATCACCGCGATTTGGCCACTCCTCAGGATCATAGTGGAGAAAATCCGTTTGAAGTCGCACCTTCTCGAAGAAACCCCGACTTCTTGGTGACACGAAGTCTTCGAGGTTGGCATCTTTCAAGAATCCGAGATCATGCTGAGCTCGCTTGGGAGGCTCTTCCTCATCGTCCATTTCTCCCGACATTACCTTGACCATATCCTTCTTCGTTCGAATGGATACGGCATCATCAATAAGGGCCAGGACTGTAGTTTCTTCTCCAAGGTACCAGAGGTGCCTTTTAATCTTCTCTGATGTAGCCTTGCTGATCTCTTGGTTAGGGAAGTCGACGAGAGCCTTGATGAGGTGCAAGTCCCTCCTAGGAGCTTGGACTGAAGAAGGAGAGGTGATCCATGCCTCGACGTAGAGAAGAGCTCCAAGATGCAGAGATCCCTCAAAGCCTTCTCCTCACGGTTTGTCAGTCGGAATTGGTTCTTGAACATCCAAACCTTGAAAGCGTAAATGATCTTGCTCATCCATCGTGCATGGGACCAGGAGCTCGGAATCGAACTCCACGAGGAGGTATATGCCCGAGCAACAAGATCAGGAGCTCCAACAGCTCCCTGTAGTCGGCTCGAGGGTGGTGGATTGTCAGTTGCTCCATCGCAAAGGCGACTGCTTCATCTCGATGAGTTGGATTTATCGCCGCGTTCACCGCATCATCCGTAGTCCCAGGTTGAAATGCTTCCTTGTCGATTAAATCCCACTGGCTTTCAAACCTCTTGAATAGGAGCGCTTCGGGCCCGAAAGCAGCAGCCAAGATGACTTCCATGATATGGTGGCGGCAGGCCAAGTAAAGAAGATCCCTTCCGATCTTCTGTTCCAGAAGGACGCATGCGCCGGACCGATGTCCCGTGTTTGCAGCAGCCGTGTCAAAAGACATGGCGACCACTTTCTCGGTCACTCCCCGAGTGAACTAAACTCTAAACTCCCCGAAGGGAGTTTAGAGACGCCGAGGAGCTGGCTGACTCCTACTCCGGATATCAAGATAGGCAGACGATCCACATGCTCCTTGGTTGTCAGGGCTTGAAGGAGTTTTCCATCCCAATGGACAGTCAAGGGGACATCCGCTTGGAAGTCCTTTTTGAGGTTTTCCGCGAAACGTCTCCTGGCTTGACGTCGAGACCGGGCAATGGTTGTGCGGTTGATGGCCAGGTCCGTAGTGTCATGGCCGAGGCTTTTTGCAGCTTCTGTCAGCACAATGGTGGCTTTTCGGTCGGAAAGCTGAGTACAATCCAGTGCAGCTGCGAGAGATGGTGAAACTATGTTTTTTGTAGCTCTTCGTGGCCGCTTGGGTGGAGAGCAGGATTTTGCCTCCTGAGCACTGCTGCTGTCCTCTCCCTCAGCACTGCTGCTGTCCTCTCCTTCAGCACTGCTGCTTGAAGAAGCAAAGACGGCTGCTGAGGTGGATGCCTTCATTTCTTCACGGGCCTTCTCCCGATGCCTTTCCTCAGCCTCTTTCTTCTCCGCAGCTCTCCATTCTTTGGAGGCCAGGGAATTGTCCGCGGACCCCATGAAGGCTCTACGGCCCTTCTCTCGCTGAGCAAGGAAAAAATCCTTGTCCTCTTGAAGGACAATGAGAGACAGGCCGTCCGCGTGAGCGATATCAAAGAGGTCGTCCATTGAGTCCCGGAAAGCTTCCTCCTTCTTCACCTGCCCTGGTGTCCTTCGGTCCCTCAAGCGTATTAGGTCTTTCCAGGTTTGGAATAGACCTTCCAGCTTTTTGATGATGTGTTGCTCCCCCCTAACGGGGATCCTGGCCTTTCCGACCCATATGGGGGTCATGGCCACGGTCGGGCTTTCCCACAGAGCTCTCAAAGAGTGTAAATTGTGTTGTTGGTGTAAGTGGTTGTGTGAAATGCAGTCTTCTATGATGTGTTTAATGGTATGGGGTGCTGTGTTACAGCCTGGGCAGGTGTCGACGACGGATTCATCCAGTCTCTTCTGATAGCTCAGAAGAGCTGGATGGTGTCCGCATCTCAGCCTGGCCAGGTGGACTCTGTCCTCGCGAGGAAGGGAGGATTCAGAAGGATGGATTTCGGGAGGTCGTGCTTGCAGCTGCGTGTTGTCTATGAGTGAGTGGATGGAACGGCGAGTGATATGAGTATGGATGTGTTTCCGGAAGTTGGTTTTGGGTGGGCAGGGAGGGAGAGAAGACAGTATTTGTGTGTGATAGCGTGTGCTGGGTGTTGTTTTGATATTTCTTGGTGTCTGTGGGTGTGTTGCCATGTAGTGTAGTGGGTGGTGTTGATTCGTGGAGGCTGCTGCCAGGAATTGAGTGCCTCTCATGTCTAGATGATCTTTGACTTTGAGGACTTTGGTTTCTTGATGTAGGTGATCTGTGGGTGTAGTAGCTGTGCATCCTGTGATGATTTTCAGGGCTTTATTTTGAATAGTCTGTAAGGTCTTATGATGTGTTTCAGCTAGGTTAGAAGCCCAGGCCGGGCTTGCGTATTTCATAACTGATCTTATGTATTGTTTGTAGACTGTGGTGGTGGTTTCTTTGTTGTGTCCAAATTTCGTGTGGGCAAGTGATCTGAGGGCGTTAAGTCTGGGTGTCAGTTTCTTTTTCGTGTTTGTGGTGTGCTGTTTGAATGTCATTTGGGTGTCGTATGTTACTCCTAGGATTTTGGGTGTGTGTGTGTGTGTTAGGGGTGTGTTGTTTATGTTGAGTCCCGGGACGTAATCGTGATCTGTCCAGCTTGTGAGGAAGGTTGCAGTGGATTTAGCTGGGGCTAAGTTGAGTCTGTTTGTAGTGCACCATTCATGTAATGTGTCGAGATAGTCTTGAAGGAGTCTTGTTGCTGTGTCTGGGTTTTAGTGCATGCCAGGTAAGTTCCACCAACCAGCACAAAAACAGCCAAACAGACTTTGCTGGACTTACACTTACACTTTGTTACACTTTGTTGTATTCCGTCTGTTAGTGACACAGTTGAGCTGGGGCTCCACTGCAACCAGGCAGCTCCCTTTCTTCCACTCTCCATTCCAGAAGTCGGTTGGAGTTGGCGCTGGGGTATCCTGGTGTTGGTGGCCGGTCCGGTATTTTGGCCAGCCACATGTCCAAGTGTTTCTTGAAGGTGTCTGGAGACACCCCGGTCATGTTCCTGAGAGGGGCTGGTATACAGTTGAACAGTCTGGTTCCATTGTATGCAAAGTTGTGATGGATCAGGGATTTGATTTTTTGCGTTGATCCCGGCGTAGTCCTCACATAGCACAGCCTCCCTCGCCTTTGGTGTTGAGTCTCTTGGATGTTAGGATTTGGTACCTTTTTTTCCAAAATCTTCCAGACTTGGATGATGATGTATCTCTCCCTACGTCTTTGAAGTGAGTACAGCTGCAGCTCCTTGAGTCTCTCCCAGTAGTTAAAGTGTTGAAACCCATGGATTTTACTCCAATCGTCACAAAATTTGATCACAATATGTCTTATTAGGAATGGAACAAAGCCAGAGGGTGAGGGGTTAGGATTTCTTAATTTCGAAAATAAGGGCCACCCTATATCATAATTATTATTATTTTTTAATAATAATAATAATAATATAATAATAATTATTATTATTATTAATTTAAAATTATTATTTTATTTTATTGTACACCATACCCCTATGTAAAATATTAGGTGGCTGGGTTTTATATATATATAGATATATGCAATTTTATGTTTTTGGGGGAGTGAATTTCGTGACGTAACAGGCGTTATAGTGACGTCAGCGTGGTACCGTGAGTACCTATATTTTCACAATTCCACCCTCGGTCGAACTAATTTTCCTTGTCTAGTTGTGGAGGTGCCAGTTTCTATAATATGTTTCCCAATAATAGCCCCATGGAAAACGAAGGGATGTCTTGCCTACCACATAAAGATGCATATATTAGTAAATGAAAGTAGAGAACATTGGAAATAACCTAAATAATCCATATAGCCGGAAAAAATACAATTGTATTTGGGAATCGGCTCATCTGTTTATGGGGGTCGGCCAGGTATTACTATCCCAGCCACGCCTTTGTATCGGCTTCCTCTCTTTTAGGGAAAGCCACACAAAAAAGCAGGAAGAAATATATCCTTACATTTTTTTAGAAGAAGATCCTTACATTTGGAAACCCATTACGCCATCAGACAGTATACTAGGACCAATAGAAAAGAAAGGAAGATGGCTATGATGAAGATCCTGGGTGAGGACGATCGAGTTTCGTCAATGAAGGGGAGGGGTGGGGAGGCCCAGTTGGGAAACAGCTGATCGATCGATAATAGCCGAGTACAATTTTAATTTAATAAATTAATGAACTGTGCATACAACTATTTTTACATACCTGAATATTCTTACTATATATTGTAAGTACATACACGATAAATTAGGTAAAACAGAGAGATCAGGAGTTTATTTAAAAGTTATCTTACCGTACGAAAATATAAGAGACGAAGCGAAAAATGGTGAAACAAACTGACGATCTTAGGTATGGTAACACACACAGATCGAGTGCCAACTAACACCAGACTTTTGCCTTGCTCGAATATATTATATACGTTAATTCTCGGTCATTTCGTGACATATTCCATTATAGTCCGGTGGCAATGACCCCATACTTCGCAATGTCTGTTTACATTTGTTTTTTTGCATTTTTTGATAGTTCTCAGGCTCTAGATGAAATTTAGCCTGGGTGGCCCCTCGCCACCCGCTTGGCTTTTTCAGAATCCAAGATGGCCACCAATATGGCCGCTTCTCAAAACCGAAATATATATTTCACCATAACATCCATTCTAAGTATGATAGAACTTAGGTTTTGGTGTCTATCTATAATTATGTTTTTAGGGGCAAAGAATCCAAATATGAAGTTATTATTCCATTTGAACCCATTTGTATAACGAAAATACATGAAAGCATGCATTACATAATTCATACCTGAAAACAAAAATGTGCATGTGATTCTTATATAGTATTTTCTACTAACAAATATAGTTTTGATTCTTGGTGGGATGCATTTTCTAATGGACTTTGTTAGCTGTATTGGTACTCTTATGGCAAATAGTGGTCTGAAAGAGATCCTGCAGACATCTTTTGGCTCTGTTAAGAAGATGTTGCAAGGTAAGAAGTTTCCACAGAATGTTCGGGCATTGCGACTACTAACCGAAGAGTTGCTATGACCACTGTTTCAGAAAGACTCACCCCCAGCAAGTATGGATGGTCTTGAAGATATTCTCAATGAACTTGCTGCTCAGAGCCGTACTACAAAAATGCGGGTCAACAATGTTATCACACCCACTTTCTTAATGATGAGGTTTTGCAGAGCATCGCATGAAGGGGATTGGCCTCCACATTAAAACAGCAGAAGAAATGCTACCCTACATGTTTGCAGCTCACAAATACATTTATAGCAGATATGGTCTTTACTACTTACATTCAATAACATGGCTTGGACCTGAGATATTGGACAGGTTTTGTCGTGGAGAGCAAGCCCTGCACCACATTGCTGGTTTCAACAATGGACAGTGGAGTGATATGTTTATTGAGACAAACTGGATGAGGAAAGGGCATAGGCCAGGAGGCATTATTGGAACCACAAATTAGAGGTCTCAAACAATGGCAACATGGGTATACAGTATGGATGCAACAATGAATGACCTTGACTGGTGACCTTAAGAAATTGTCTGGAGCTGAAGATGTGAAAAGAATGCACAAGGAGGAATCTATAAGTCGTATCCATAGAGATGGTTGTGATCGTCAATCACTACGGGCAGTTCTAGAGGAAAGTATTGACCCAATGGATCCAGGTACCCATGCTGCAGGATGTCTGCTAAACATTTCGACTGGCCAGTATGCTCAGCAAAATGTTAATGTTGACAGAGCCCTAGATATTGGGACTAAGCAGATTCAGTTTGAAGCATCCTGGGCAGAAGGTTTCTACACCTCACTCAAAAAACAAATGGTACCTTAGCTGTAGCCTACATAAAAACATCTCACAATTGGAGAGAATGCTGTCGTTGACCAGGAGGCAATCTATGCTCGTGTGATTGGCCTTCTAGTGAATCAGCGTGATCTTGATCTGCAACAAGTGTTCGCCACAGAACTTACTGCTTATCCACCATCGATGTTCAATGTTGATGGGCAGATGCGATTCGCAACTGGATAGTCTGCACTGAAAAATAATCTCAAAGTGGATGTATCAAAGCGCATTACCTTATGCCCAACAGCCCTGGTGGTAGATGTGTCGGCTCTTCTATGAACGCTCAACTGGCCAACTCAAGGAACCATTGATACATTCATATCGGGCTTCAAAGTGTGGATCTCTGTTGGCCTCTCTGAAGCTGATGTCCACCTGTGCTTTGACCAATAATTTGACTACACTATCAAAAGTTGTACCAGATCTACTCAAGCAAGTGCTACCCGTGTCCACCAGTTTACTAGAAAATCCCCACTACCTGCTCGGAATTTAGTGTTAAAAAACTCTACCAACAAAACTCAGCTTAATGCTCTCATTTCTGACCAGATCCTAAGTGATGACGATTTCTTACAGAGTGTGACACAAGACCACAAGTTGGTGGTTACCCTGAACAAAGCAGTACCTACCCACGTATATAAGGGACATAACTTGCATTGATAGGATCTTGCCTCAGCACATGAAGAAGCAGACATACTCATACCTCAACATGCCATCTGCCTAACTAAAGAAGACCCAAATTCCCGTATTTGTGTTGTGAGTGATGACACTGATGTTTCTACTATACTTCTATATGTCTACTCGAGAGAGCACCTCCAATCCTCAATGACGATGCAGTCACCTATTCAAGATCGATCGTGCATAGATGTAAAGGAAACCTCTTACAAACTTGCTACAATAATACCAGAACTGTTGGTACTGCATGCTCTAACTGGTTGTGATTCAGTTGCAGCAACGTATGGAATTGGCAAGACAAAAGCAATTACTGTTACTTGGAAGGGCTACACTCTTGATCAGTTTGGTCAACCTACTGCAGATATTGACAAAGTTATTGAACAGGCAACAGCTTTCATGAGTGCATGCTACAACAGTACAACACCATTCTCTCCCATGACAGAATTGCGACAGCGGCAGTGGGCTCAGAAGATAGGGAAATCTACAGTTACCCCCAAACTTTGTAGTTTGCCTCTAACAACTGAGGCATTTGAACAGAACGTTCGTAGAGCACACTATCAAGTAGCTCAATGGTACTATGCCTTGAGTGGAAATTTAGCTCCCCTTAACCCATTAGAGTATGGATGGAAAGCAGATGACACAAACAAATGTCTGATCCCACGACACATGAAAGAAGGGGTACCATATGCTCCAGAACATATCCTGAAGCTGATAAGGTGTGGCTGTGCATCAGAAAGAGCATGCACAAATGGTAAATGTGGTTGCATGGGGAGACAACTTGCTTGTACACTATTTTGTTCCTGTGGTAGTGGCTTAGCATGTGACAATCCCTTCAACATCAAGGAGCACACATCAAGTGTCACCGATGGCACTAGTGAAAGAGATGACCATGGATGGGATAGCAGTGACGAGGAGGATAATGACAATTAATTATCACATATATAAGTGTAATTATTATGATATACAGATTATTGTATAGTATATGAATTGTTTTACAAAAAAAAAAAAAAAAAAAAATTGCTTTCAACAAATTGCTTTTCCTGCTCTTAAGAACTATGTACAGTGCATTCAATTAGGGCATACATTTGAATCATTTTATTTCAGTTACCATGGATAAATTAATGAAATCCAAGTTATCTAAAATTATCAAAGAAACTATTTGTTTAATCAATTAAGTTATTCATAATATATTTTTCAAACTAGTCACACCTGATGTCATATTCTCACAAATAGACGTTTATTTACTACATATGGGTATTCTTAACCATTTTAGTTACACAAAATATTGGGGTTATTTCACAGATTTTGGTGCCTATCTTGTGTTTTCGATTTCCAGATTCCTATTAAATGTAAAAAATACTTTAGAATTGGATTCCTTGCCCCCAAAAACATATATAGACACCAAAATCTAGAGTCTACTATGCTTAGAATGGAAGTTACGGTGAAATCAAGGTTTTGGTTTTGCGAAGCAGCCATATTGGTGGCCATCTTGGATTTTGAAAAAGCCAAGCGGGTGGGGAGTGGCCACCCAGGCTAAATTTGATCTAGACCCTTAGAATTATATAAAATTGCAAAAAAACAAATGTAAACAGACATTGCAAACTTTTCTAGAAATATGGGGTGCTGCCACCGGACTATTAACCTGACAAGCGCGAAATAGACCTAGGGGCTAGGGTAGTTATTTGTGCATTTCTAGCCTTGGATTCTGACAGAATTCGTTATATTTACAATATAGAGCATTATTTGTTTTCGGTATGCTTTTATTTGACATATATGATGTATATATGAACCTTCAAGAGTGCTAAAATAAGTTGGAAAAGCATTTGGGTGGTGAAAAATGAAGATATTGGCCACCCGGTCATAATCTCAGGCGAGAGAGAGCCACAGGCAACCCTCCCCTCTCCCTGTCTGTGAGTCAACTGAGGCGAGCGGGCGGTGTGTGCCGGTGTCTGGGTGTTATATAACGATCTTTTATGCAACCCACTTGTGCTACATTATCGCGGGAGAGAAAAATAACCGATAAATGATGAAAATAAGAGGAAAAATAGGTGATAATTGAGGAGGGGTTGAGAAACACATGGATGAGTACTAGAGGGGAATTATCTCACCTAGAGACAAATTCCTTTGTTTTGATAGCCCCTGGGATGTTTTGGAAGGCTTTTTTTATGGTCTTGCTTCCGTGAGGCCTATTGCGTTCCCTATAGGAAGCCTTCCGTGAGGCCTATCGCGCTTGCCGGGTTAAGACTTCGTTCACAGATGCATTCTGATATTGTGTAAGCGCCAATTACTATTATGTGTAAATAAAGCGGTAAATTAGGAAAAATACTTCGTATTGAAGGTATTGAGGGATAAGCCTTTACAGTACTAAATATTTTTTTACACAAGTTTCCCCATAACTAATATAGAAAACGATTGTTGGCGCTATTATAGTAAAGGTTTTCTTCTTTTATAATTATGTCCTAGTAAATATAATAGATGCAATTAGACAGATAGACTGTGATATAAAAAGGTAATCTAATTGTATTAGTGGTATAACCTTAATAAGGAACTGTAGGCTACAAGCAAAAACGTATTATGATAGGCTATAAATACGAATGCCGTTCTACTGTGGAGTCAAAATGGCGTCTTTGTGGTAACCTGTGTTGGGTACTCTACAATATACACTTACCTCTTTTATAATTTACAAAGGGCTAGTCGTCTGACCAAATAGTAGTACCAATTTAGCATACTTATCGCTAGATCTAGATGTATTTATTTCGATATAGTAGCATTTTCTTGCATCTAGTGATATGAATTGAGGCGCGTTTTTGCGAGCGTTTTGGCTTAAGCCAGACTTAAGCCAAGAGCGAAATTCGTTTTTGCGAGGACAAAACTTAAGCCAAACTCGAGCTGCGCTTAAGCAGGATCGACTTTTCTCAATCCGCCCTGAAAGGCCGCTTGACTTTGGGACCTTGGCTTAAGCGGGAATTGTTTGTAAACAATATCTGTTGTGATGTTTTTTTGTTTTCATTGGGTAAATACCATAGAGACTAGATCGAGTGTATATTATGAATACATAAGTAATATAATATTTATTATATTATATAATGATATTCTATTATATTATAGTTGGCTTGATATGCACTATTACAGGAAACACGGTAGGCTATTGGCAGAATCATCCAGGCCGATCTGGAAAAAAACTTGTTCTGTGTGTAAAGAACATCCTTCTAGTTCCCAAATAGTGATATTGATGCTGGGGTATTGTCATAACACTGGATAATTTTGTACTATATTGTGAACGTTACCAAGATATACATACACTATAGTCCGTTCATTCTAGGTTGGGCAGAGATCGTAACCTCTAACCTCTGTAACTCGAAAAGGGCTTAAGCAAATGAGTCGTCAATTTATACACATATTCCCTAGCCAAGTTTGCCTAGTTGGTAGAAATATTAGCTCGATTACTGTAGTCCTTTTTGAGTTATGAGAGGTTGGAGTTTACGATTTCTGCCCAACCTACAGTATACTGTACGGACTAGGCCTAGGCCTATAGCAAACTATTTGATAGGCCTTACACAAATAATATAATAAATGACATATTATTCAGAGAACAATAAAGCAGGAAATAGACAAAAATGTGGACAAAAAGCCAAAAGAAGTTGAAATATCAGTAAATAATCAAAAGCTTAATCAATAACAAATATGGGGGAGCCATTGAAAAGGTGATCTCCCTGAACAATTGAGGGAAAAGCCTTTACAACGGCACCAGACCAGACCACTAGGTCGTCTTGTTCTATCTATCTATCTATCTATTGCCTGACGCCGCGATCCCCGAAGGGGTGGCCACGAACGAACCGCCCCCATGCACCTCTGTCCCCAGTCAGTCGACGCCCCTCCCCCCAACCAGCACCGCCTTCGTTCATGTAGTTCCTCACTCCATCCTTCCACCTCATATTCGGTCTACCTCTCCCCCTCTGTCCCTCCACCTCGCTCTCGTACACCCTCTTAGTCATTCTCTCGCTTTCCATACGTTCCATATGGCCGAACCATCTCAAGTTGTTCCTTTTCACACTTTCCAGCACATCTACCTCCACACCACACCTCCTTCTTACTTCCTCATTAGTCTGTCTATCCCTCCATGTAACTCCGCACGCACTCCTTAAGTAATTCATTTCTACTGCTCTCACTCTTGGTCTGAGTCTCTCAACCAACGTCCATGCTTCGCTTCCGTAAGTCAGTGTCGGGATTACCACACTGTCATGCAAGGACTTCTTCACTTCCATACTGACCACCCTATTTCTTGTTACTGCTTTTAGCGTTCCTACAACCCTCTTCCCCTGTTGTACCCTCTCCCGCACCTCTTCATCCATAGTCCCATCTTTACTCAACACACTGCCCAGATACTTAAAAGAGTTGACGATCTCCATAGCCTGACCGTTCAGCTTCACCTCACACTCTGTGACTTCACCCCTTTCGAAGACCATAACCTTGCTCTTCCCCGTATTTACCTTCAAATTCCGTTTTTCGCACACTGTTCCAAACTCATTTACCAGACCCTGCAACTCCCATTCATTATCACTCATCAGAACTGTATCATCCGCAAACAGCAGTATAGGTAGCTTCCACTCAATTCCCTCCCTTTTCAGCGATACACCAACATCCACTGCTCTTGATAGTATTTCTTTCATGACTCCATCCATATATACAGTAAACAACCACAGGGACATCACACACCCCTGTTTCAAACCAACATTCAGGTCAAAGAACTCGCTCTGCTCACTCTCCACACGTACTTCCGCCTTTGCACCCTCATACATGCTCTTCACTGCTTTCAGCAACTTGCCCTCTACTCCGTATATTCTAAGTACTTTCCACAAACCTTCTCTATCCACTCTGTCATAGGCCTTCTCCAAGTCCATAAAGGCAACATACACCTTTTGTTTCTTCTCCAGATACTTCTCCACAACACAATTCAGGGTAAAAATCTGATCTACACATCCTCTTCCCTTCCTAAAACCTCCCTGCTCGTCGCCTATCCATTTCTCCGTTCTCACTCTCACTCTCTCAATCACTACCCTACTGTATACCTTCCCTACTACGCTTAGAAGACATATTCCTCGGTGGTTACCACACACTCCTCTTTCCCCTTTGCCCTTATATAGGGGGACTATTATGCCAGTCTTCCAGTCATCGGGTGCACTCCCCTTCTCCCATGCTAGTTTGCACATTTTCCATACCCATTCTATCACTATCTCACCACCATACCTCAACATTTCCCCACACACTCCATCTGTTCCTGGTGCTTTCCCCAACTTCACTCTTTTCATGGCTTCCCACACTTCTGACCTCCTGATCCCCACCTCCTCCTCCACTACTTCTCTTCTTCTCCCTCCCATACCATATCCAGCTATGTTTGCTGGCTCTTCATTCCTTTCATTTAGCAACTCACTGAAGTACTCCCTCCATCTTTCGACTCTCTCTTGCTTCTCGGCTAGCATTCTCCCATTCTTATCTTTCACACCCTTACTGTTTCCCTTGCTACCTTCCCTAACTTTCTTGACTTCTTTCCAGAACAGTTTCTTACTCTCCCTCCATTTTACACTCAGATTCCTTCCAAATTCCTCATCTACTCTTCTCTTACTTTCCTTCACTACTCTCTTCACCACCCTCTTGCTCTCCACGTACCTCGCTCGTTTCTGTCTCTCGGAATCTTCATTCCCTCTACTACCCAACCACTCTCTATATGCTTTCTTCTTTTCTTCCACAGCTATTCTTACCTCTTCTGTCCACCATGCTGTACCTTTCACTCCCCTCCCTCTTCTCCTCACTCCACACACCTCCTCACATGCTGCACAGATCTCATCCTTAAACACCTTGCTCATCTCCTCCACTTCCTCCATAACTTCCAGGTCGAACCCACCTAGTCGTCTTTCCACTGCTCTCCTGTACTCCTCCCTGACTTCCTCCTCCTGCAACCTCTCCACCCTCCTCACCATTCCACCCTCCTCTCGCCTCCCTCCCGCTCTCCTCACCCACTTCTTTTGTATCCTAACCTTAGCTACCACTACATAATGATCAGACAGACCCCCTCCAATACCCCTATACACCCTAGCATCCATCACAGATTTCTTCATTCGTTCATCCACACATACATAATCAATCAATGACTTTCGTTCCACCACTGTCTTATCCTTCATCGTCAACATCCGTTTCCGTCGTCTTGTTGCTCCGCCATTTTCAGTGTTTGTGTTTATGTCACGTGACTTGTGGTCGAAGTCGAGCCAAACCATTTTTGCGCGGCTGCTCTTGCTTAACCTTCCTGGCCCGGGCAGGTCCTCCAAAGGACAGTGTGGGCTACCCGGGCAATCTGCCCGAAAAACGTCTAGGCCTAGGCTACCGTATTTTTGTTTAGTTTAACAGCTAGAAATTTCCCGCGCATCTATAAACGTAGTGCGGTTTCCAATCTGTAGACTGGCGTTGAGTAGAGTTCTCTAAGTCAACTGGTTCAGTTGTGATGACGATTTCCGTGGAGCGAATTTTTCCACGATGTTGACAATATCGGAGCTTTACAGACACTAATTTCGTCTGACGTCACAACAATAACATTGATCCGACGTCTCCTTATTGTTTTCGGAGGTGTGGTGACGCAACGATCGGCTTTGTTTACATGCGTCGGACGCACGGCGTTCAGACCAAGCTGAATAGGCTTTAAATCTTGCTGCCTATTAACATGACACCCGGGCTCCTGCCCTTCTTTTGTGGTGTCCTTTGGAGGGCCTGCCCGGGCCAGGAGCGTTAAGCCAAAAAGATCGCAAAAATGCGCCTTTGTAGTTATATTTTAGGATTAGTGATAATAATCGACATTAGAGAGATCGTGGTATTATACTAGCGATTGTTGCCATTATTGTATTATCTAGCGACCTTCTAGCATCTGTTGAGAACGAATCTAGCGCTATTTTGTTTTTAGTTTTGGTAACGAACCGGTTATTTTCTTCTCTTGGATATTTATTATCAACTGTCAAAGGCTGTAGGTGGGTACAATTGACACGGGTGGAGGTAAATCTTAAACCATACATAGAATATAAGCTAATTTAGCAAGGATTGGAGCTGGAATGAGTAGCATTAGTAGGTCTGTTAAACAAATCAAGGCTAACTTGTGAACCACTGTGAACTGGTCTTAATTTCGGCTGTGTTTTAAAAGATGGCCCTTCACCCCCCCTCAAAATAGAAATATCTAATGTGAATTTGTTTTCTATTTTAGGTTAAAAATTATAAAAAAGCAAAGCACATGTGCATTATATGTCGTATTAACATGCTTTGAAGAGTGACAAAAACAGGATGAAATTTTTGGCAAGCTATGCCCTGTAAAAGGATATACACTATTGCTTCATGTGGCAACTTTGATTGGCAACTGTTTGAGCAAATAGGCGGACGGTTGTTCATTTTAGGTACAGTCGCTGTCATTAATTTTGATACTGTACATTTTGAAGCCTCGGAATGTAAAGGAACTTCTGAAATAGAAATATAAGGTATAGAATTAATATTCATTTTAAGTTACATGAACTTAGACCCCTGAACAGATGCATTGAGTGAGGCTAGTCACTGCCTTTAACCCTTTCTGGCCAATGATGATTTATTATTGTTTTTTTTTTCTAGATAATGTACCACTATAGTGTATTCATTATAATTAGGCCAGAAGTTTTGACCACTAATCTCTTATAAGGATTCGAACCCACTCACTCACTATTTGGGAGAGTCGGGCACCGTAACCACTCGGCCATGAGCGGATATAAGGAAAGCAACCTTAGTTCTTATTTGAAGAACCAGGTTTTTAGTCTCGTGGAGGACTATGCCTTCGAACACGTGGTGAGTTTATTAGACTTCGACCATGACTATTTTTACGCTTCCCCCCCGCCAACTCGGTTAAGTGATATACGATTTTTAATCGTCCTGATACTATTATGGAACCTCAATGAAATGACAAATATCAATTATGTACAATTAAGTACGACAGGTTGGGTAAGAGGTATCCTCACCAGGATTCGAACCCACTCACTCCAGGTATATTTGGGAGAGTCGGGCACCGTAACCACTCGGCCATGAGCGGATATAAGGAAAGCAACCTTAGTTCTTATTTGAAGGCATAGTCCTCCACAAACTAAGAACTAAGGTTGCTTTCCTTATATCCGCTTATGGCCGAGTAGTTACGGTGCCCGACTCTCCCAAACTTTCTCCACAAGCAGGCAAATAAACTTCTAAATAATCCAAATGATAACAAAATATTTTGGTCTACTCTTAACTCATTCAAATCCAACTTCACAACTGCTTCATCCATTCCACCATTAAAATCTCCGACTGGCAATCTTGTAAGTGACCCACGAGGTAAAGCTAACCTTCTTGCAGATATTTTCTCCACCAACTCAACCTTAGATGAAATAAATCAAGATGTCCCTGTACTTAATTTTAATTCGCCTGAAATTCCCTCACTTAAGATCCACACCAGACATGTCAAAACTATTTTGCAGAATCTCTCAGTAGATAAGGCTCCTGGTCCAGATGAAATTCCTCCAATAGTACTTAAGAATTGCTCCTTGGTGCTCGCTCCTGTATTGGCAAAATGTTTCCGTCTATGTACTCATACCTCATGCTTCCCAGTACCCTGGAAAGAAGCAAACATCCATCCAGTTCCTAAAAAAGGTGCCTCTTCAGATCCATCAAACTACAGACCAATAGCTATAACTTCCACTCTTGGTAAAGTCTTTGAAATTATATTAAATAATCACATAATTAAGCATCTTGAGAATAATAAATTAATCAGTGATAGGCAATATGGTTTTAGACGATGTCGATCAACTGCAGACATTCTTTGCCTTCTTACGCATCAAATCAACCAAGCTACAGACCAACATGGTGAAACACATACAATAGCACTGGATATATCAAAGGCATTTGATAGAGTCTGGCATCAATCCTTATTGTCGAAGATGTCACACTACGGCCTTGCATCATTAGTTCCACTAATTTCTTCTTATCTTCATAACAGAAAAATATGTGTAATGGTAGATGGCCTTTATTCTCAATTTCACTCAATAAATGCTGGTGTTCCCCAGGGATCAGTTTTGGCCCCAACTCTGTTCCTCATTCATATCAATGATCTACCACTCATAATCCAATACATTCCTACGCAGATGACTCAACACTCCACAGTTCCTTCACATTTACCAATTCTTTCACCCAACCCGATCTTATAAATTCAAAAATAAGCACTGCAATTTCTCTGAACCAGGACCTTTCTAGAATTGAAGAATGGGGACAAAAGAATCTAGTTTCCTTTAATGCACAGAAAACCAAGTACATTCAATTTTCTAACCGACAGAATCTCACTGACTCCCATATATATTTTAATGATGTAAATATTCCCACTTCCCTAGTCTTGACATTTTCGGTGTAACATTAACTACTAACTTGAGCTGGACACATTATGTTAGAAGCATTGCTAAGAATGCCTCTAAAAAACTGGGACTCCTGTACAGAGTTCGAGAATTCTTCACTGACGAGCAGTTGGCCGTGATATATAAAAGTCATGTGCGTTCTCAGATGGATTACTGTTCACCTCTGTGGAGTGGTTGTGGAGTGGAGTGGTTGCATTGAGGCAGTTGGACAAAATTCAAAATAAAGCTATTAGATTAATCAATAACCCTGCAATCACACAAGACCTTCCTACATTATCCATACGAAGAAACGTTGCATCCCTTGCATTATTCTACAGATATTTTCACAGCAATTGTTCCGAGGAACTTGCTTCAATTGTGCCGCCTCTCCACATCTTTCTCCGTAGAACTAGGGCAGCTGAGAGCGCCCATGAAGTTACACTTTCTCCTCCACAATGCAGAACTTCTGCTTATCAAAATTCATTTATCCCTAGAACTACTACTCTTTAGAATTCACTTCCCTCGAATTGCTTTCCACAAACTTACAATCTACAAATGGTTAAATCCAGTTGTTACAAACATTTTATGAATGGAGGATGCCTTTAGGCACATGGAAAACATATATACCTGGAGTGAGTGGGTTCGAATCCTGGTGAGGATACTTCTTACCCAACCTGTCGTACATAATTGATATTTGTCATTTCAGAGAGGTTCCACAATAGTATCAGGATGATTAAAAATTGTATATCACTTAACCGAGTTGGCGGGGTTGAAGCGTAAAAATAGTCATGGTCGAAGCCTAATAAACTCGCCACGTGTTCAAAGGCATAGTCCTCCACGAGACTAAAAACCTGGTTCTTCAAATAAGAACTAAGGTTGCTTTCCTTATAATTATCCGCTCATGGCCGAGTGGTTACGGTGCCCGACTCTCGCAAATATACCTGGAGTGAGTGGGTTCGAATCCTGGTGAGGATACCTCTTACCCAACCTGTCGTACTTAATCGTACATAATTGATATTTGTCATTTCAGAGGGGTTCCATAATAGTATCAGGACGATTAAAAATCGTATATCACTTAACCGAGTTGGCGGGGGTGGAGCGTAAAAATAGTCATGGTCGAAGTCTAATAAACTCACCACGTGTTCGAAGGCATAGTCCTCCACGAGACTAAAAACCTGGTTCTTCAAATAAGAACTAAGGTTGCTTTCCTTATATCCGCTCATGGCCGAGTGGTTACGGTGCCCGACTCTCCCAAATATACCTGGAGTGAGTGGGTTCGAATCCTGGTGAGGATACCTCTTACCCAACCTGTCATACTTAATCGTACATAATTGATAAATCTCTTATAACTCCGAAAGTATTAAAGCAATTGAACTAATCATTCTCTCATTTTGTGAGAGTTTAACAGGAAATAAATGTGGAAATTTACATCCCTATTTAGATACAAAAGGTTTTGGCCTACAGTAATTTTAATGAATAGTTTATCTATCTATCTATCTATTGCCAGAAGGCATGATCCCCGAAGGGGTGGTCATGAAAGAATCGCCCCCATGCTCCTCTGTCCCCTGTCAGCAGACGCCCCTCCTATCAACCAACACCGCCGGTGATGGGCTGGTCTATCAGAGTGAGAGCTGAGCGATCTCTGCCATACCCATAGCTTACTCTGACTGTTCCTTTTACTTATATATCTTCTAGATCTCAAGTGACGGCGTCTTTTCCGTGGATCGACCTCCCTACTGCCAACCTAAAAGTTGGCAGATTGGGAGCCAAAGTGTCACATTTTTCCCTTGCCCCTCAACTTTCCCTTCATAATTGCTGAGGGGCACAGGGCCTTGGGTGGGGCTTTGGTTTCTCGGGCGTTTCCTGCGCCCTCCTCAGCTCCCTGCCTTAGAGTGGCTTCGGTCACCTGGGTTTTGTTAGTGGTAAGCAGGGAGGGTTTTGTGGGGGCGCTCTATGGCCTTGGCCTTGCTCGGGACCTTGGGGCTGTTCGGCCAGGCAGCCTGGGGAACAACAACAACAACCAACACCGCTTTCACTCGTATACCTCTCAACTCCATCCTTCCACCTCACTCTCGGTCTGCTTTCCCTCTCTGTCCTTCCACCTCACTCTTAGTCATTCTCTTGCTTCCCATACGTTCCTTATGGCCGAACCATCTCAAGGTGTTCCTTTTCACACTTTCCAGCACATGCACACCACACCGCCTTTGTACTTCCTCATTCGTCTGTCTATCCTTCCATGTAACTCCACATGCACTTCTCAAGTAACTAATTTCCTCCCCTCTCACTGTTGATTTGTGACTCTCCAACAACGTCCATGCTTCACTCCTGTACGCCAATGTCGGGATTACCACACTATCATGCAATGATTTCTTAACTTCCATGCTGACCACCATATTCCTTGTCACTGCTTTCAGCATTCCTTCAACCCTCTTCCCCTGTTGCACCCTTTCCTGCACTTCATCCTCCATCTTTACTCATCACCCTGCCCAAATACTTAAATGAGTTGACATTCCCCATAGCCTGACTATTCAACCTCACCTCACACTCTGTGACTGCACCCCATTCAAAGATCATATCCTTACTCTTCCCCGCATTTACCTTCAGGTTCCGTTTCTCCCACACGGTTCCAAACATATTTACCAGACCCTGCAACTCCCACTCATTAGAACTATCATCAGCAAACAGCAGCACAGGCAGCTTTCACTCATTTCCTTCCCTTATCAGTGGTTCACAAACATCCACTGCTCTTCCTTGCATTTCTTTCATGACTCCATCCATATATACAGTATATATATATTGAACAACCATGGGGACATCACACACCCTTGCATTAACCCATTAGCCCTTGCATTAGCCCTTGTATTGAGTATTGTTCACATGTCTGGGGAGGTTCCTCTCACACCACTCTCCTAGACAAGGTTGAAAGGAAGGCCTTTCGTATCATTAACTCCCGTCCACTCACCAACTCTCTGCAATCTCTCTCTCTCCGCTGCAATGTTGCATCTCTCGCTATTCTATCGCTACTATAATAATCAGTGTTCCTCAGAGCTATCCCAGTGCATACCACCTCCTTTACGTAGGGCACGTGGTACCCGTCTTGCAACTCAATCCCACCCCTACTCTGTGCAACTCTCCAACCCAAGAGTGAAACGTTACTCTCAAACTTTCTTCTACTCAACAGCTGAGCTCTGGAACTCTCTCCCAGAATCAGTCTTTCCCGCTTCCTATGACTTAAATTGCTTCAAACTCTGTGTGTCCAGGCATTTTGGCTCGAACGTCCCTTGATTTTGGCCCTGTCACTCTTTCAACTATGGGGGAGGCACTCGCTATAGGCAGTTATGCCTTTTGCCTCCCTCAATCACATAGAAAAAAAAGAAAAAAAAATTCAGATCAAAGAACTCGCTCTGTTCATTCTCTATACGTACTGCTGCCTTTGCACCCTCATACAGTACATGGTCTTCACCGCTTTCAGCAACTTACCAACTACTGTACTCTGTATACTTTCAATACTTTCCACAGACCTTCTCTATCAACCCTGTCATAGGCTTTCTTCAAATCCATAATGGCATTATACAACTTTTGTCCCTTCTCCAGATATTTTTGACCTGGTGGAAAATATAATTCTTTAAAAGCTGTTATTTCTATATTTATTGTAAAAATATGAAACCATTATGTCTGCATCATTGTAAGTCATGTTTTCGTAATTAGCAACATATTTTGCGAAATACCTGTAGAATACTCTTTGTAATGGCTGAATAATCAAGATTGGGCCATGGCTTTTTGCCCTCACCAGGAATGAAATCAAACTATACAGACTACATTTATTTATCTAACTCTAATCATTTCATTGTCAGATGATAGGGTGTGACTCTCGGCTAGTAATGGGCGCGCAACCCTCCCCCGAAAACAGCTAAAGAATCAAACAAATTGTGGTGATGGGCTGGTCTATCAGAATGAGAGCTGAGCGACTCTGCCATACCCATAGCTTACTCTGACTGTTCCTTTTACTTATATATATTCTAGATCTCGAGTGACGGCGTCATATCCGTGGATTGACCTCCCTACTGCCAACCTAGAAGTTGGCAGATTGGGAGCCAAAATGTCACATTTTTCCCTTGCCCCTCAACTTTCCCTTTTGCTGAGGGGCACAGGGCCTTGGGTGAGGCTTTGGTTTCCCGGGCGTCTCCGCGCCCTCCTCAGCTCCCTGCCTTGGAGTGGCTATGGTCACCCGGGCTTTGTTGGTGGTAAGCTGAGAGGGTTTTGTGGGGGCGCTCGTTTATGGCCTTGACCTTGCTCGAGACCTTGGGGCTGTTCGGCCAGACAGCCTGGGGAACAACAACAACAACAACAAATTGTCTCAAAATATGGAGGTGATTGATTCATGGCCACCTCCCCAGGGATTTAGGTGACTGGTAATAGATAGATAGACTGATATGTTATTGATATCAAGTACTAATTGAAACACCACATAGAAATTGGCTAGTCTACCCTTTATAGTCAGTTGCTCATCTACATAGTCATTGTCAAGGAAAATTGTAATATACATTATTGCATACTTTAATTTATCTTGATTATTAGGATTAAGATATTTTTGATAGATAATACATTAGTACTTAGTATGCACAAGGACTATTTCACAGTTCAGAATAACGATAATTGTTGTTCAAATGCTTAATGTTTTGAAGATTTATCTCTTGAAGAATTAAGATAGTTATTATACTATAGAACTACATGTTACTATGATTCTTCGTTTATTGTAGACTGCTTTGTAAAGAATTTTTAAATCAAATAAAGCCAATTCTGTAAAGATTGGGGCATTATTGAAGTTTCCAAATAATGAAGTATAGTCACTTAAAATGTAACTTGCAATCTGTACAGAGTACAGTAGCTGCATTTTGGAAGATAATACTATTAAAATATTACTGTATAGCCTGTAATTTATAATGCATACTGTATATACTATTATTTTCTTTTAATATCGTTCTTGACACCAATAACATCCATACGAAATTAGTGAATGCATGTGATCTTCCTAGGATTTGAACCCAGGAGACGTGGCCGGTTAAAAGAGTGGAATGCAATGAAAAGAGAATGGCGAGATGAATATGTAGGGTTAAACTTAGAAATACCTATCGAGTGAGTAACTTAAAAGGTGTCTGAGCATTATGAGTATCAGTGAAATGATACATACAAGCAGGCTTTGTTGGTTTTGACACATGGAGAGAATGTATTATCAGAATTGGGTGAAGAATAGACTATAAGTGTCCATCATAAGCATGAACATCTGCAATATCATTAATATCATATTGGCTGGCACTATCAATGAGGGAGTGCCTAGTACTGGCTCTACAGCACTGACTTACTTTCTATTCCGCAGTCCACGTTTAGTAGTCGGTCATGTTGCACCTCCTAGATCTCTGATTAATTGTATTCGGAAGAAGAGAAAATATTGAGGGAATGTAAGAGAAGAGTAGGTGGCAAACAAGGGTTTAAGAGTTAAAACAAAGGTGGAGTAGGGCACGGAACTGTGGAAACTTTCCATGTGCCATTTGTAGGAAAGGGATGGGAAATATCTCAATTCAATGTTGCATTTGTAGTGACTGGGTGCACTAGAGGTGTAGTGAGGTGAGGGGACCTTTGACAAAAGGTCGTTGGAGAGCGAAACACACTTATAACTTTTGGCCGGGCACACGCGGGGATGCTAGAGAACTCTGAATTTAAAAAAAAAAGAACATGGCTGCCGTCAAGCTCCAGACTAAAAACAAACCGTTCAGCGGAACTTGATCGCTGACCACAAGTTCTTGTCTGCTATTGGCGTGACCCAGGAAAGTTTGTATGCTGCCACTTAACTTAGAACCGCTAATCGTAGGTCCACTATCCGCAAGGGCCCACTGTATATGTTTAATCTCAAACCTTTAGTAATATTGTTCTTTGTATGTCACCTCCCCCCCCCCCCCCCTCTCCAGAGGATGAGGAAGGCCTTCATCTATAGTGGAGGGGAAAAAAAGAATATGTCCCATCGTACTGCGTGTCGTATAAGGCGACTTATAGGAGGGATGGCGTTAAACTTGTAGACCAACAGCCATTACTCTATAATGAAACCTTGCTATGAGCATTGCCTTGGTATGACACTGCCAAGGCTAGTGAGGACTGGATATGTGCCACAGGGGACTCAACTAGGCTTACCTGCGTGCTGGTTTGGCGCCATGCCAGAGTCGGCCATAGTGTTCACATGGTCGGGTAGCGTTGTGGCAGGACTTCATTGTTCTATAGTCCAAGTTGCCAAATGGCAGTTCACTGGCAATTGGGACCGACCTGGCCGAAGGGATCCAGACGATACAGCGCACAATGTTTCGCCACTCTCCGCCTACCAGTATAGGGGCCTGAACCTGGTGGTAGTGCCCCAGGAGGCTGCCTTCTTTAAGTTTGTTTAGTTTGCAAGTTTTACATTTTAATTAGGTGTTTAATACCAGGCCAGGCGTAGTACCGTGAATGCGTACGGGTTACGTCCTTGCACCTGGTTCTGGTGGGATGCACCGAGGCCACTGGATCCTATCCCCCTAGTAATCTTTGGGTATAGGCGCTGGAAACAGCCTCCAGGGCAGTCTGGAGCTGATGTCCTTGGGACAGTGATTTTTCCTTGACAGCATCTCTTACCAATTATGACTAAAAATATAATAAATTAACCATCCAAGTCTGATGTCCCAAAATCGTACAGGAGACGGATTTCAGCCTCCCAGCGTGAATGTAGGTACAGTAGTATGAATGTTAGACCAAGTGAAGTTGTGGAAGTGATTGAACGAAGAAAAGCGGATGTATACTGCGCCCAGGAAACCTGATGGAAGGGATGTGGTGCGCAGTGGTTAGTTGGAAAAAACGAGATACCGAATCTGTTATGCCACGTTTTAAAGAAACGTGTGACGGTCTGATTGTGATTCCCAACTTAGGGATCAGCGTTTATCATCAACTTGGGTACCTCTCCACTGGGTGAGGACTGGCCTTAATTCTCTTAATCAACAAACTAGTAATAAGCAATGGACACAAAACACAGGTATAGGATATACAAGTTTTATTCCTTAACCTAAGACGTGCGCATGGGGGGTATGAGAGACCACACGCCTGTGCGCACGTATTTGAGCTGTTCCCATCACTAACATCGTTATTTTACCATAAATAGCATTAATACTTATCCATATGCGCCTATTTTACGTTGATTATAAAGGTATTAACCTGTTACAGCAATAAAACAAGTGGAAACAGCGTTTGGATGGTCAAAATCGGCGATACAGGCCGGGAGTTACATAACCAAAGGCTGAGGCAACCTCCCTCCCCTCCACTCCTCCCCACGTCTGGAGAGAGATTGTCGATCGATACTCTCTCTTTCTCTCTTGCACTCGCTTGGTAACAGTGATGACAACGCCCTGCTTGCAACTCGCTAATGTTAGCACAAAAATAGACCACAGAATAAGGGAATAACAGGGAAAATAGGTGATAACTGAAGGAGGGGGGGGGAAGAGGGGATGTGGAGGAGTGATATTTGGCATGGCCCAGGGGCAAAAAAAAAAAAAAAAAGGGTTCAAGTTTTTTTGGGGTGTTTTAAATGGATTTTTTCAGGCCCAGGATCTTAAGAGTCTTCCCGCAGTCGCCCGGGGAAACTTAAGAGTCTTCCCGCACTTGCCGGGTACAATCTCAATATGTCTGAAGAAATAAGAATGGTAATCATATGCAAATAATAATAATGTTTCAAATGAACATATAAATAATAACACACAGAGATGATCAGTCTCAAATCACAAGAAATAAAGTCCTGAAGTAAATATGCAAAGCTCTCAAATATGGCTCGAACATAAGTAAATAATAGTTACTAGGATACTAGAAACGTAGTACCGATAGTTATTGAAAATAGGACAATATTTAATCTCAAAACGAACAATAAGTTAGTGCAACTTGATCAATGAGTAATAAGGATGAAAGTTGAATTCATCAAGTAGAATAATTATATTAGTCGACTAAATGTGAATGAGGACACATTTAGCTCTTAACCCTTCCTCCCCGGGCTCGCCTTCTAAATGACAGCACTAGGATCCGGGCGAGCTGGCCAAAAAAAGTTGTAATAGGCCTAAGCCTATTTTTGTTATTTTAACTGCTAGAGAATTCACACACATCTCGAAATATAGCCCTTACTTGAATCTGTAGTCTAGACTGGCGTTGAGTAGAGCTCTCTAGGTTAACTGGTTCAGTTGTGATGACGATTTCCGTGGAGAGAATTTTGATGCGGTTTTAGCAATATCGGACATTTACAGACACTAATTTCGTTCTGGTAGACAACAACAACAAAGCTCCGACTTCTTGTTTTTGAAGCTGCGCGTCGCTCCGACCGGCTTTGTTTACAAACGTTTCACCGCACGGCTTTCAAACCACGCTTAATAGGCTTTCAAGCTTACGGATTTTAAAAGGACACCCGGGCTCCTGCCCTTCACAAGGGGTGTCATTTTAAAATGACACCCGGGCAGGAAGGGTTAAACTTAGGTCTTCAAAATGTACGTGTAAGTGGATGTCTTTATATACATACATACATAGAATTTTAAGACTGAGTGTTCCACACATAAGTGCAGTTTCTGTCTCTTGTCCTAATGGCGGCGTTCCAGGCAACCCAGTTAAGGGCTGCTTCACTTGTCAAGTTCTTGGATTTGAGATCGGCACGTATAGTCCGATCCCAGGTCTTCCTCGGTCCACCCCTTGGTGCAGCTCCCTCCACAATCACAGACCTGCATTTTTTCACCCAATTTTGTTCATCCATTCTCTCCACATGTCCATACCATCCCAGTCTACTTGTACGTATCACCTCGCTAATACTCTTTATACCTAAACGTCTCCTCAGCTCAACATTTGTTATTCTATCCTGTAGCCTGGCCCCCACACATCCATCTCACCATTCTCATCTCATTACGCTCCATTCTGTTGACATCCTCTACTTTAACGGCCCATGTTTCTGAGGCATACGTCATTGCACTTCTAACACATGAGGCATACACCTTTCTCTTCAGGGGGAGAGGCATTCTTTTCATGGTCAGGATTGGCATCAGTTTTCTGAACTTCCCCCAGCCACACCTAATTCTAGCAACAGTGGCAGCCTCGGCCCCACCACCGGCAGAGATGGTATCTCCTAGGTAACAAAACTTGTTCACCGGTTCAATGTCATCTCAACCAGTAGCTCTCAACCAGTGCCAAATCAACCAAGACCAACCAAACCAGTGCCAAACTATAGTACTAACCTAACCTAACCATATTGGTTGATTTGGTACTGGTTGAAATGGTCTACTGGTTGAGTTGACCGGTCACCCTTGTTCACCAGCTCCAAAGACTCATTTCCAAAATTCACAGCCACAGAATCATCACCTAACACAAGCTCGCCTTTGCACACTACGCACTAAAATTTCTCTATTTCTGACTTATCTTTCGGCAGGGGTCCCTTTATTTATTTTTTTATTTTTATTTTTTAAAAGAGACAATGAACGGAGGAAGGAAAAACACAGATAAAACAAAAAGGTCCATGTGCCTAAAGGCATCCTCCATTCATAAAATGTTTGTAACAACTGGATTTAAACATTTGTAGATTGTAAGTTTGTGGAAAGCAATTCGAGGGAAGTGAATTCCAAAGAGTAGTAGTTCTAGGGATAAATGAATTTATTAAGCAGAAGTTCTGCATTGTGGAGGAGAAAGTGTAAATTCATGGGCGCTCTCAGCTGCCCTAGTTCTACGGGGAAAGATGTGGAGAGGCGGCACAATTGAAGCAAGTTCCTCGGAACAATTGCTGTGAAAATATCTGTAGAATAATGCAAGGGATGCAACGTTTCTTCGTATGGATAATGTAAGAAGGTCCTGTGTGATTGCAGGGTTATTGATTAATCTAATATCTTTATTTTGAATTCTGTCCAACTGCCTCAATGCAACCACTCCACTTCCACTCCACAGAGGTGAACAGTAATCCATCTGAGAACGCACATGACTTATATATTACGGCCAACTGCTCGTCAGTGAAGAATTCTCGAACTCTGTACAGGAGTCCCAGTTTTTTAGAGGCATTCTTAGCAATGCTTCTAACATAATGTGTCCAGCTCAAGTTAGTAGTTAATGTTACACCGAGAATGTCAATACTAGGGGAAGTGGGAATATTTACATCATTAAAAAATATATGGGAGTCAGTGAGATTCTGTCGGTTAGAAAATTGAATGTACTTGGTTTTCTGTGCATTAAAGGAAACTAGATTCTTTTGTCCCCATTCTTCAATTCTAGAAAGGTCCTGGTTCAGAGAAATTGCAGTGCTTATTTTTGAATTTATAAGATCGGGTTGGGTGAAAGAATTGGTAAATGTGAAGGAACTGTGGAGTGTTGAGTCATCTGCATAGGAATGTATTGGATTATGAGTGGTAGATATGAGATCATTGATATGAATGAGGAACAGAGTTGGGGCCAAAACTGATCCCTGGGGAACACCAGCATTTATTGAGTGAAATTGAGAATAAAGGCCATCTACCATTACACATATTTTTCTGTTATGAAGATAAGAAGAAATTAGTGGAACTAATGATGCAAGGCCGTAGTGTGACATCTTCGACAATAAGGATTGATGCCAGACTCTATCAAATGCCTTTGATATATCCAGTGCTATTGTATGTGTTTCACCATGTTGGTCTGTAGCTTGGTTGATTTGATGCGTAAGAAGGCAAAGAATGTCTGCAGTTGATCGACATCGTCTAAAACCATATTGCCTATCACTGATTAATTTATTATTCTCAAGATGCTTAATTATGTGATTATTTAATATAATTTCAAAGACTTTACCAAGAGTGGAAGTTATAGCTATTGGTCTGTAGTTTGATGGATCTGAAGAGGCACCTTTTTTAGGAACTGGATGGATGTTTGCTTCTTTCCAGGGTACTGGGAAGCATGAGGTATGAGTACATAGACGGAAACATTTTGCCAATACAGGAGCGAGCACCAAGGAGCAATTCTTAAGTACTATTGGAGGAATTTCATCTGGACCAGGAGCCTTATCTACGGAGAGATTCTGCAAAATAGTTTTGACATGTCTGGTGTGGATCTTAAGTGAGGGAATTTCAGGCGAATTAAAATTAAGTACAGGGACATCTTTATTTATTTCATCTAAGGTTGAGTTGGTGGAGAAAATATCCGCAAGAAGGTTAGCTTTACCTCGTGGGTCACTTACAAGATTGCCAGTCGGAGATTTTAATGGTGGAATGGATGAAGCAGTTGTGAAGTTGGATTTGAATGAGTTAAGAGTAGACCAAAATATTTTGTTATCATTTGGATTATTTAGAAGTTTATTTGCCTGCTTGTGGAGAAAGTTTGATTTAGTTAGGTTTAATACCGTTTTGGCATGATTTCTGATGTTTCTAAAGTAATTAAAGGCTTCATGTGTTTTGATCTTGTGTATGCATTGTAGGCTATTGCTTTTTGTTCAGTTACTCTAGCACAATTATGGTCAAACCATTTAGGTGAATTAGATCTTTTAATGTACTTTTGATGAGGAATAAAAGTTTCCATTCCAATTTTTACAAAATCTTGTATGTGGCTCAAGGTGGAGTGTGCATCATTAGAAAAGAAAGAGGTCCAGGGAATATCAATAAAGAAACCTTGAAGACCCTCCCAGTCTGCCCTATCGTAATGCCATTTAGTCACCAAAACAGGTTCAGAGTGGGAAGGTGTGGTAGGTGATAGACAGGTGGCCTGTATCAGACAGTGATCAGAAGATCCAAGCGGGGACCTCACTGTAACATCATAATTTTCTGAATTGGTTGTTAAAAATAAGTCCAGTAGGTGGGAATTATGATTAGGATTATCTGGTACACGGGTGGGTTGGTTGACTAGTTGAGTGAGATTAAATGAGTCTGCAAATAGCTCACATTCAAGACCAGCATCATCAGTCCTGGCTGAATGAGTGAGCCATTCAACATTATGGACATTAAAATCACCCAACACAGTGATTTCAGAAGAAGCATTTAAGTTGAGGACACTGAGTTGTGAGGACAGAGAATCAAAAAGACTTTGCTCTGGAGGAGTATTTGGGGAACGGTAGATGCAACATATGTATTTAAATTTACCAGCAGAAATTAATTTGTATATAGAATAATCAAAATAGGGACAATTGAAACTAGTAACCTCCTCCAGGGCAATTTCAGATTTTGCGAAGCAACATACACCTCCTTTAGGTCTGAAATTTTGGAGCAGTTGATAACCTGGAAAATTAAATCTAGACGTGTCAGATGTGGATGTTACTTGAGTCTCTGTCAAAAAAAGGAGAGTAGGAGATTCTGCTTGAAGAAATTGGTGTACAGAATTGATGTTAGAGTGAAGTCCCCTTATATTGCTAAAGAAAAAGCTGCACCGACGAGCAGCTTTGGGACGTTGCAATGCTCTTGACACAGTCGCATGATGACGACCGGGAGGGCCCTGTGTCAATGACCCAACCTTGCCAGGGGTGGATATCCGAGGGACCACCAGGTTTGCTCTTAACAATTGTACTGCCATATTTATTGGGTAAGGTGTGGTGTTACATGTATGATATGTAGTGGGAAGAGTAGTGTTTTATGGATAGAGGATAGCGATGTAGGGCAATGTCGTGAAGTTGGATGTGTATGTTATATAAAAAGGGTTTTCCTGATACCCCTGATGTGTGAGGCAGAAAGATGTGTATGCAGCTACCAAGGCCTGGGAGAGAAAATGGAATTCAGGCTATTCCCTGAGTCTCCCGAAACCTTGGCGGTAGTACTTCCCTGGGCGGGGCTGCCTACCCCTACTACCTACAGTCTACCTCTACTACAGTTCTTACTCCCATGGTGTACCCAACATCGACAGATGCTACATTGAATTGAGTTAGCGCCCACTCCCTTTCCACACACTGCACATGGGTATGCCGCTCTTTTCCACATTGCCTCGTCTCAATCTACAATGCATAACCTTGGTTTTGTTAATATTGAATCTTAAACCCTTGCTCGCCATGCCCTCTCTCCACTCTCTGAATTTGGCCTCAGCATCTTGCACACTGTCAGCTATTAGGACTAAATCATCTGCATAAAACAGTTCCAACGGGAGTCCGCCTCTAAAACCTCTAGACAGTGCCTCCAAGACCATAATAAAGAGGAGTGGGCTTAACACTGAACCCTGATGGACTCCAACACGGACTGCGAACTCATCACTCAGTACACCCTTCACCCTCACCGCACTTCGCGAATCCTCATACAGCTTCATTATCACACGCACCAGCCACTCTTCCACACCAAGTTTCCTCATAGCCCACTGCACAACATCTCTAGGCACCCTATCAAAGGCCTTCTCCAGGTCTACAAACACAAAGTAAAGATCCTTGCCTTTTAGTAAGTATCTTTCCTGTATCTGCCTGACTATGAAGATAGCATCGGTTGTACCCCGTCCTGGCATAAAACCAAACTGCATATCATCAATAGAGATGCTTTGCCTGATCAAACCCTCAAGGACTCTCACAGACCTTCATGATTTGGTCAAGCATTTTCAGGCCCCTATAATTTCCTCTATCTAGCACATCCCCTTTTCCTTTGTATATATTTACTATTACACTTTTGAGCCAATCCTCTGGGATTTTCTCATCTTTAATAATGGTGTTTATCAACTCAGTGACTAAGTTTACACCAGTCTCCCCTGAGGCTTTTATCATCTCAGCGACAATGTCAGAGCAACCTGGAGCTTTACCGTCCTTCATTTTATTGATTGCGTCGCTCACTACAGCTGGTGCTATCAAAGGAGGGGGCCCAGATATTGGTTTTTCTGGTTTATCTGGAACAAATATATATATATTTCCAATGTGAGGAATTCAGGAGCCTGAATTCAAGGAAGTGTGTAAATATTTTCCACAAGATAGGATGTGTATTGGTCTCCCGCAAGTGGAGCAACGGATAATCAATAAAGAAGGGAAGATAGGCCTTCTGTCTGACTTTAATAAATGAACCTTGACATACCTAAGTCTAAACCCTCACTGTAATCATTGTTACCATGACGAACTAGGAAAAACACTTGAAGGATTTCGTAGAGAGTGGGAGCACTGGTAGAACGAGTTTGAGCAGAGACTGGAGTTGGGTCACGGGTTGTCTTGCTTTTGACTACAGGGGCACTGAGGTGGTCACACTTCCCAACTAGGTTCAGGCCCAAACAATTCCAAGATACGTTCTGCTCGGCTCTTTCGCAAACTCGTCTTAGTGCAACTCACGATACCACTATCCTCGCTGAACCTGGGGGATGAAACTAAAGAATCCCTTGCACTCGTTAAACAAAGTCTTCCTGGGTGTAGTTGGACAGTTAGAATTATTACTATCCTGAATCTCGATAGAGTATGTTGATACAAATCCAGGCTTAGGGGACTTGGGCAGATTTGCACTACTTTTTTTTTTTTTCTATGTGATTGAGGGAGGCAAAAGGCATTACTGCCTATAGCGAGTGCCTCCCCCATAGTTGAAAGAGTGACAGGGCCAAAAATCAAGGGACGTTCGAGCCAAAATGCCTGGACACACGGAGTTTGAAGTAATTTAAGTCGTAGGAAGAGGGAAAGACTGATTCTGGGAGAGAGTTCCAGAGCTCAGCTGTTGAGTAGAAGAAAGTTTGAGAGTAATGTTTCACTCTTGGGTTGGAGAGTTGCACAGAGTAGGGGTGGGATTGAGTTGCAAGACGGGTACCACGTGCCCTACGTAAAGGAGGTGGTATGTACTGGGATAGCTCTGAGGAACACTGATTATTATAGTAGCGAGAGAGATGCAACATTGCGGCGGAGAGAGAGAGACTGCAGAGAGTTGGTGAGTGGACGGGAGTTAATGATACGAAAGGCCTTCCTTTCAACTTTGTCTAGGAGAGCGGTGTGAGAGGAACCTCCCCAGACATGTGAACAATACTCAATACAAGGGCGCACTATGCCCCTGTACAGAGCAAGAAGCTGTGCAGGGGAAAAGAACCCCCTAAGGCACACCAAGCTTCTGGGAGGCTGCCTTAGCAAGACTGGTAATATGGTCCTTCCAAATGAGAGCAGAAGAAAAAGAGACACTAAGAATATTGAGAGAAGATGAAGGGTTGATTTTTGTATTGTTGAAGAATAAGGGATAGTCCGCTGGGAGATCCTGACGGGTAGATAGATGGAGAAATTGGGTTTTGGAAGCATTAAAGTTAACAAGGTTTTCTCTGCCCCAATTGGAAATAGTATTTAGATCAGAATTTAAGAGTTCTATGGCTTCATTACGTTTGTCGTTGAGGAATTGCTGGCTGGGGCGTTCTGAAAAACTAATGGAGTAGTGTAAGGTTGAGTCGTCTGCGTATGAATGGATGGGAATTAAGGTACAGTTAAGGAGATCATTTATAAAAATTAGAAAGAGAATAGGAGATAGGACAGAGCCCTGAGGAACACCGGAGTTTATAGGGTGAGGAAGTGAACAATGGCCGTCCACAACCGCGGCTATGGAACGGCCGGAAAGGAAATTAGAGACAAAGTCACAGATGGAAGGATAGAAACCGAAGGAGGGTAGTTTAGAAATTAAAGATTTATGCCAGACTCTATCGAAGGCTTTCGATATGTCTAGTGCAATAGAAAAAGTCTCACCGAAGTCCCGAAAGGAGGATGACCAAGAGTTAGTAAGATATGAAAGAAGATCACCAGTAGAGCGACCCTTAAGGAAGCCATACTGGCGATCTGAGAGCAGATTATGAGAAGTGAAATGCTAAGTTCTAAGTTCTTGGTCTAGGTCGAACTTATCATCGAATGACAACAAGGCTAGTGACTCGATCTCTGTCCCATTTTTGTTGATGCGGTCGCAGAATGATGTATAATCACAGGGCCTATCTTGCCTTTGATTGCGCGACTCGATCTTGGTATCACTTATGTTGGACTAGACCCCGATTGAGCTATTCTCTGTCCCATATTTGTTGATGCAGTCAGAGAATAAAAAAGTTACTTCACAACAATCAATGTAATTCTTTCTCCTTTCTAACCTAAGAGTATCGAATTCAGAACCAAAACATATGGTTAAATGCATAGTGACTCTTTAGTCTGCGATGTCCTGGATAAGTGATTCCAGGGCAACAAGGGCATGCTAGATATTTTCGGCTTTGTTTTCAATCAGGGAGCCAGGGGCACTGGTGATAACTTGTACGTTAGGTGCACTTATCAGTTGTGCATTCGGGGACATTGATTTGACACTTGAATTGGTGGAACTGGGGTAGATAATAATGTTAGAACTTAGTGGTGATTTTTCCACTTTTGGCCTGTTAATTTCACTTGGCTGTTTTGATACACAAGTGATTGGAATTGGTCGTAAGTAATTTTCTGTGGTGCACTGGTTTGGATCACTATTGGTGTTAATGTTACATGATGCAGGATGTTGTGGTTGTTGCTGGCTTTTCTTGCAAAGTGGGTGGCTCCTTGTATTGGGCAACTCCACGTGTTCGCTATTCTTTCACACTTTTGGTCATGTTGTAGGTTGCAGAGCGAATGCTGGTTGATTGCTACTGGTGCACTAGTTGGAGGCGGTTGTGTGGTAAAGAGCTGGTTGTTTGGGCATTCGTGGCTGTTGTGGGAACTTGGTTTGAAATGGCGTGGGGGGAAAGATCTCTCGGAAGTTTTAAATAGCTCCCCCTTGTAGATACATTCTCTTTGATGTGGTGTCTTGCCTCGGTCCTCATGCTGGATTTCGGCTGAACAGGATTGCAGGTGCTTATGCTAGCAATCCTAGCTGGTTGTTCTCGCCTTCTGGCTGCCGGAATTAGTTGTGGGAATCTCGGCTGCACATTTTCCTCTCCTCGCATCTTAGAATCTATTGGAAGAGGAATTAATCTGGAAGAGTGAAAGGAGGAGTGGGTGGTCTGGTATCTGAGGAGTGGGAAAGAGTGTGATTGAGATAAAGAAAGTGAATGGAAGACTGATTGTATTGAAATTGAAAGTTGTTGAAAGAATTTTTAATGTGATATTGGCATAGGCTATGTTCCACAGGTTTGCTTGAACAGAGAGCGGAAAGAGGACTTCTGGAATGACTTGATCAAGGTTGTGTGTAACATTAAGTTCAAAAAAGGTTTAATAATTTTGTTATGCCCTGTTTTTCTACAGGATTAACTTGGGTAATGTGGGTTCTAACTGACTGGGTATATAAGGCTGCATGCACAATACAAGGTATGAGGAATAGAGAACACAAAATAAACACACAATCACGTTTATTTAAGTAGGTTAATAGGGAGCATAGGAAAGTAGGAATACTCGAACAAGACAAATGATAGAAATGAACCGCTAGCATTAGTGGATCTGGATGGAGCCTAGTCTCCCACTTCCAACGTTCAGGTATACTCTTCTGATCACTGGTTTGGTTCGCAAGTTTATATACTGGAAGACCTCAATGTTATTTATGGATTCAATTTCACATTAGATTTATTACTGGCAGGTCTGGTGCACAAGTAGTAGTTCACAGACTAGAATTAGACACGCGTATGTTTTAGAGCACGGGAATTCTAGTAACCTCAGGGGGTACTGATCTAAGTTTTATATTCTTATGGTAGAAATACGAGAAAACAAATCAGTGGGCGAACGTTAGATATCACTAGGGTTTTAATATCTGGATAAAGGTAATTACGAGAGTTAATGTCGCCTGTTAATTAATGAACACTGATACGCTTAGTACTTCCCAAATGGAATGGTTATACTGTATATGAATTACATTGGGCAAAGATATAGCCACTTCATAGAAAGATTAATAAGTGAATTTCTAATTAGTACTATAACACGTTAGTACTAATAAAGTGAATCTTGGAGAGTATTTTGTTGGTCTGGTCCTGGTTATCTTGCGTCCGTGATGTTGGGTGACTGGTTCCGCGGCCGTCCAGGTGGTCCATATGTAGGAAGTTCTCAAGACGGATCTCTTGGCGATCGGTGCTGGCTACACGCTTATATACCCACTAGTGTGTGTGAAGGTTATAAGGTGCACGTAGATTCTTGTACGTGGACAGATGCTTCTATCTCCAATCTGCCACGGAGTCTGCCGGCTCTGGAATCTCACAACTCAGGAACAACACAAGGGCAGAGCTAGAGGTCAACTTCAGGGGGTCAGCCACTGGTTGGTGTCTATCTTTCAACTGATTTTACTGGGGGCTGGAGCTGGGTTTATAGGCTCGGTTTTGGACCCTGTAGGCCATAGGGATCTCGAGTCTTATGGACTTATTTGAGCTCTCAATAGATACGGGGACTAGGTAAGGTGGTGATTACTGTTGTGGCACATGGCTATAGGGAGCCTTCATAATGTGATATAACTGAGCCTTAGTAAGAGGTACTATTTTGGCTATACTGGAAGTATTGAGGGGAGGGAGACTGGATCTACTTTGCGGGGAGGACTGGGACAGCTGTGATAGGGGCGTCTCTCTTATATTGCTCAGTCTTCATTCTATGGTATAGCTGAGGTGCTAATTTGATTATCTGAGTATGCGAGAAAGGTGAATGGGTTATTGTGGGTTAATAGAGGTTAGTAAGGGGGTTAGTCATGCATGGTTAGCTCATTGATAGGAAGAATTCCTGTGCTACCTGGCAATGACCCGGAAGTCAAAACAGGGGTCAGGTATACCTCCGCAGGGGTGGGGGTCTCCCTCCTCGGGTGGGTAAAAAGGGGTAGCTGGGCGCCCTCTCTCTGGGATGGTCGTCCGGCGGCTGTGGCTAGGGGCTTGCCATATCACAAGTGTTTGTAATAACCCTCTGTTTATGAGACAGATGTGGGTGTTCTTAATACCAAAACCGAAGGTGCCTTGGCTAGCTGGTTTTAATCGGTTGTTTGTTAATTGTATGGTTTGCTGGATGTGGTGGAGACTGGGTTGCTAACTCTGCCACATTTATCTGGAAGTATGGCAATAGAAGTTAGTCACTGGCGAGGCGGCTAGCCTCGCACTGATGATCATTGGGTGCAGGGTTGTGAATGGGTTGTAAGGGAATAGATGGCATGCAAGGGGTTAGTAAAGTTCTAATGTTGTTCCGGCCTACTAAGGGAAGGTAGGCTGGATAGGAGTATATATATAAAAGGTTGGAGAGCGTTAGCAACGGAAAAATCAAGGATTTTCAAGAGGTATGAGGGAGAGGCTAGGTCGAGGAGTGCGGGGTGTTAACCCGGGAGCTGCGGGGAGACTCTTAAGAGTTCCCCCGGCGCACTGCGGGGAGACTCTTAAGAGTCAGAGAAAACAAAAATCAACTTTTGACATCGAAAAAAAAAAAAAAATTTATATTTTTATTTTTTTATTTTTTTTTTTGGCCCCTGGGCCATGCAAAATCTCAGTCCTCTACCTCCCCTCCTTCCCCACTTTCCTCCTCTCCTTCAGTTATCACCTATTTTCCCTGTTATTCCCTTATTCTGAGGTATATTTTCGTGCTAACATTAGAAATCCGATTGGAGGGTGTGGTCATCACTGATAGCAAGCGAGTGCAAGAGAGAGAGAGAGAGTATCGATCGACTGTGTCTCAGTGGCCTTGGGGGAAATTGGCGGGAAAGCAGATTGCCTCACCCATACATTATACAACTCGCGGGCTATATCTCCGATTTTGACCATCCAAACGCTGTTTTCACTCGTTTTATTGTTGTTTCAGGTTAATACCTTTATAATCAACCGATAATAGGCGCATATGGATAAGTATTAATGCTATTAATGGCACAATGAATATTTTAGTGACGGAAACACCTCAAATACGTCAGCACAGGGGGACGTTTCCAATTACCCCCATGCGCACTTCAGAGGTTAATGAGATGGAGAGAGTTCAGGGGGCTACGTGGAAATTTGACCCTAAGGTCTCCGGGCGTGGAGGTGGCATTAGGCTACAGTTGATATTGGAGTTTGGGGGGAAAGGACAGTGAAAGTACGTTAGCCAAATGCTATCGGGGGATGAGCAAATACGGGGTGGTATAGGAGTCTGGAAAAGATAGGATCATGTGGATTGTGGGCGGTGGGGAAGGGGAGGTTAACTGTAGGTGTGTGCTTGACTGTGGATAAAAGTAGAGAAAAACATGGTGTATTATTACTCGTCAATACGAGGGGTTATGTACACTATTATTTTGACACGATTTCTTGCTGATCTAGCTGTCCCTGGGAACTGCGTTTTCTATGAAATATAGACCAAAGAAAAGCGGCAGTTCGTAGGGGTACTTAGTTATTGTTTCGTGCTACTATGATAGACAATGGGAAAAAAAAGGTTATCTATACAATCTCTGGTTGGGGTAAGAATTAGAGTTACTGCATGGTGGCTAACATCTTCAGTCATTATCTCTGTCTAGGTCTTACAGGAATAATGGTTATATATACAATGGTGTACCCGTGGGTATCATAGTTTCTTATTAATTATGACATGGGGTTTTAACATACTACTTTTCGGATGGAAGAACATACATAGATTTATGGGGGCGGTTGGTCTTCAGAAACTTAGTCTGGCAAGACATGGTATTTTAAGGGGTTAACATATTACTTCTCGGATGGAAGAACATACATAGATTTATGGCTGTCTGAACTGGTTGGCATTGGCTCAACCTAGGGACAGGGCATGGGTGTTTTAACCTGGGAGGAACATACATAGATTTATGGGGCGATTGGTCTTCAGAAACTTAGTCTGGCAAGACAAGGTATTTTAGGGTATGTTGATATTAATATCCTAACTTATGGACAGGGCATGGGTGTATTAACTGTACGGTGTATTTATGTTCGTCATCATGTAGGTAGAGGTGTAGGACACGAGGGGTAGTGTATGTGAGGTGTGGGAAAGGTCAGTGTTTAGAAGGGGTAGGCAGGTGTGGTTTGGAGCTGCTTAGCCCTGCGGGCTTGGGCCTGTCTGAACTGGTTGGCTCGGTCAGCTGGTCCTTTCGTTCTGTGGACCTTTCTTTCGGGTGTTTCTGTGTGGTGTTCGCTCGTGGCTTCTGTGGTGGGCTTCTCGTTCTGGGGCATTTTACATTTAATCACATACAATTCTGTGGGCACCAGTAGCCAGATAAATTACTTCTTGGTGAACAATAAAGACTGGACGTGGGTTCGGGATGTAAAGGTCATCCTGAGTGAAGAATGTACAGTATCTCCCAACATAAGCTCCTATCTGTGACATGAGCTTAAAGCGAGATCACGTGTGCAAGCAGGTATACATGCTAAAAAGGAAAGTATGTAATATACGAGGAAAAGAGAAGGGCAACCGGAAGAAGAGAAGAAAGATGAATAAGACAAAGAGAGCTGTAGAGAAAGCTTAGCCTCTGTAAAAGAAATGCCTTGGTGGACTCCTACCCCGGGTCCTTCTGTCATACAAACCGCCGACCCGGGTTGTGCTCGCGCGGCCGGGGTCTTCACACCTTGACCTTAATGAGGTCACGTCTCACACAGCCCTTCTTACCCTCAATCCGATTTCCAGTGACAATGCAGCCAAAGCTGAAAGTACCTCATCCTAAATCATTGGAAGTCAGGTAAGGGGTGGGTTTAGCATTGTCTAATTCCACAGATAGGCTGTGTGCACTAGACCACGGTTGTTTCCTATTCCCTCTCTCCCACTACCAACAAGATTGTGTTGTGCACTGGCCGTCCCAATTAATATAGTAGTGTGGATACCTCAACTGCTACTGTAATTTACATGTGTTGTGCATTAGCCAACCCAGCATAGAGATAAGGCAAGCAGGAAGTCCTTATAGAGGCTGACCGCTATGTAATCGGTTGGTTTATTGGTGGCTCCTTACGTCAATGACGTAAGAGCCTATGATAATATGGCCTCGTTCCGGGCTCCTCAGAGCCCGGGTTAACCTTGATCACGACGGTCGAGAACCAAGATCATCTTAGGGGGTACCCCTTAACCCGGCAAGTGCGGGAAGACTCTTAAGAGTTTCCCCGGGCGACTGCGGGAAGACACTTAAGATCCTGGGCCTAAAAAAATCCATTTAAAACACCCCAAAAAAACTTGAACTTTTTTTTTTTTTTTTTTTTGCCCCTGGGCCATGCCAAATATCACTCCTCCACATCCCCTCCTTCCCCACTTCCCTCCCCTCCTTCAGTTATCACCTATTTTCCCTGTTATTCCCTTATTCTGTGGTCTATTTTCGTGCTAACATTAGCGAGTTGGTAGCAGGGCGTTGTCATCACTGTTACCAAGCGTGGGAAAGAGCGAGAGAGAGAGACTATTGCGTAACAGTGTCTCTCCAGACAAGGGGAGGGAGGTTGCCTCAGCCATACATTATGTAACTCCCGGCCTGTATCGCCGATTTTGACCATCCAAACGCTGTTTCCACTTGTTTTATTGCTGTAACAGGTTAATACCTTTATAATCAACCTAAAATAGGCACATATGGATAAGTATTAATGCTATTTATGGTAAAATAACTATGTTAGTGATGGGAACAGCTCAAATATGTGCACACAGGCGTGTGGTGTCTCATACCTCCCATGCGCACGTCTTAGGTTAATCATTCCTAAGGTACGTCATTGAGACGGAGCCACTGAAAAGTAGGAAATAAAAAAGAAAATAATTAACACAGTTTGAACACCGTGCCTACACGCATTCCGATCTTCCTGAGCTGTTTCCCATACCTTGCCTGGTACCCCAACCCCCCAGGTGCGTTCTCTCTCGACCGTCGCCCAGCCAGATAGGACGTTTTTTTCCTTACCTCCCTGTCAGTTTTACATAGCCCCTCTTAAACGCATCAGTTTTTAGTCCCTAGTGAGTCTAATTACAAATTGAGTTGCATATGCATTTAGGAATGCATTTATTTTAACTATTTCACTTGTAAACCTGCATAAGTAAGGACTCAGTTCTGGGCTGGTCTACGATCGTGCTTTTCAAGGACGCCACTTTCGCTTTTTTACTTAGTGTTTTTTGTTTCTTGTTTTTTCTATCATACAAGCCTCGGATCATTATCTACAGTGTCTCTTTTTTCTGTGAAAGGGTGTTTTAACATTGTAGCTTGATATTAATTCCATTAAGTGTTGAATTCTATGTTAGTGTCAAATTCATAGATCTTTAATTCTTTACATGTACCCCCCAAGGTTGTGCGCTGGCCAGGGGTTACTTGTCTTACCATTGTTACATTTTTATTAAAAAAATAATTCCCAAATTCTAATTTCGAAAATGTTTTTGACCTATTTTCATTCAATGCTTCACACCATATCAACCATAATACCTTCAGTATTAACTCCCAAGTTTTCTATGTGAAGATGAATAGGCTACATATTGCTTTTACATTAATCAATCAAGAGTGCCTCATCCCATATATTTGCCTTCAAGACATTTTGTACGGCATTATTTTCAGTGAGAACAATTAAATACTTACAGCTGATGGTTTTATATTGTGATGCTAAATTCAATTACAACATTCTAATAATAGCCTATATTGGACGGCCTATTTAGGCACTCGTATGTTATTATTTTCAAAGGTATCAAGTATACCTACAGCCAATGAGTACCCAAATAATATCTTGATTGAATATATCTCACTGACTTACAATCACGGAACGATGTAAGAAACATGTACAAAGTTACATAATAATCGCCATTATCACTCGTGCCCGAGTAGGCCTACCCTTACGAGTGCAAAATATGGCGTGTTGAGAATTCTCAAGTCCCCGGGTACCAAGGCCCAGGTACCAGGACTGCCGGGTATGGAGACAGTCCCGGGTACCCAGATGGACGGGGATATTATAATACCATACAAGTATTTGAGAATTCTCAAGTCCTCGGGTACCCTAGACCTTATCTCAATAAGGCCCGGGTACCAGGACTGCCGGCTATGGAGACAGTCCCGGGTACCCAGATGGGCGGGGATATTATAATACCATACAAGTATAAAATCAGACCCGGGTACATGTAGGCTATCGCCAGTTTTCCCGGCCGACTGTTAAATCTATGACAAACCCGGGCACCAATATTCCCGGGCGGTATTACAATAACATAACAAATATAAAGTCAAACCCGGCCGGGTACCAACAGGCTATTACCGGTAATACCATAACAAATATAAAGTCAGGCCCGGGTAGGCCTACATGTAGGCTGTGGCCAGTTACCCGGGCAACTGTTAAGACTTGTGATGTTTAAGTGCGTTTCATACGTTTACTAGTATGCGTTTTCATACTCAACCTTGAATGTTTACACAGATCAGCTGGACCAACAGTGACCATGTCATGTAAGGATTCTCTTGTTATTTTGCTCTGTTTAGGTTAAGATTTATGAGGAGCACTAATATTCCCGGGTAGTATTATAACCCAATACAAATATAAACACAAGCCCGGCCGGGTACCAGCAGACTTTTGCCGGGTACTCTGACAAACTGTCAAGACTATGACAGACCCGGGTACCAGTATTCCCGGGTGATACTATAAAGGCTATAGCAGGTTACTCTGGAGGCTGCTACCCGGCCGGTTAAAGCTATGAAAAACCCGGGCACCAAGATTCCCGGGTGGTATTACATTACCATATAAAGTATAAAGTCAAGCCCGGGTACTTGTAGACTATGGCCGGCTTCCCGGGCACTATAATACCGGGCGGTATTATAATCCACAACAAATACAAAGATAAACCCGGCCGGGTACCATCAATTTATTACCAGGACAGACCCGGGTACCAATCAGTCCCGGGTACCAATATTCCCGGGTTGTATCATAACAACAAGCATAATGCCATAACAAGACCCGGCCGGGAAGCCAGTTACCGGGTACTCTGGCGACTGTTAAGACGATGGCATATTATTTTCCGGGTACCCTAAACTTTGTCATACTTTAATAAAGACAAACCAGGGTTCCAATAATGGAATCAAATGGAAATTATTGCCGGGTACTCTAGGTTTGGTCATACTATAATAAAGATGTCATACAATTAAGGCAGATATTATTTTGTCGGATACTCTAGGCATTGTCATACTATAATAGGACAAGCCCGGGTTGCAATAATGGAGGCAAATATTAATTTTGCCGGTTACCCTAGGCTTTTGTCATACCATATTAGAGACAGGCCTACTGTGGTAAACTATCAATGGAAGTTAAATATTACTAAGCTATAATGAATCAAATCAAATCAATCTAAATTAAAACTACTGTACTCCATATCTAAATTGAATTCAATCTGAAACAAGCTAATTTATATCCAAAGGTCTCACATAATAAATGTATATATAGGGTAAGGTTATAAGGGTTAATATTAGCCAGGAATTAACTCACCAATAGTTCCACGTGGCAATGAGGCAAGGGAGAACGTTTACCCAATATGGTGGACAATGGGGAACGAGACTTCGGTCCCGAGACTCGAGTCAAGTGAAAGAAAGAATAAATGATTACATGGGAATGGACATGAATACTATGCTTATCTGTCAGTCAGTCATGGCGTCGATGAGAGCGTCGTGATGGTGTAGCTGTTTGTATTGCTGTCAGTGTATTGTGATTAGAGGCACAAAAGCGCGATCAACTGAGGGCGGAAAATAGATGTTAACTGGTCGGTGTTTGTGAAGGCTCTGCTCTCTCTTCCTCAGAGGCATACCTTGCTGCCTTGGCAAACGCCAGGAGCCCAAATTATCGTACCGCATCTAGGTTGCTCTATACGATAAATTATATTAATATATACGATAAATTCATATATACTACATAAGACCATGGCAATATTGCTTAATAGCATATTAGGCCTTTTATAACTTAACTTATTTACAATCTTATAATATACGATCTACTCGTCCTATGTCGTGCTGCAGGAGCGACCGTGACGTCACAGAGACATACGGGATTACAAAAGAGTCATAGCCTATCGTATTTACGATACACTCCCCGCACAAAACAATATCTGAAGCCCACCTTAAACTTAAAGTTGCCCAGAGGCTATCTTCTGACGCCACATTTCGACGGCGCCAGCAGCAGCGCGTCTGGGGCGCATCCCGGTCCGAGAATGATCACCATCAGTAATAGGTGAGTCGTTCCTTTGAGAATCCTCGGACCCAGCAATAACAGGTGGAGCATCAGATTGCAATGCGGAATTGAGCTCCAAAGCGTACAAACGTGCGATAGGACGAACAGTAGTTCCAGTGGCTGTCTTCAATAGCGCCACCCGCTCTACAGAGTCTCCCCCCTTGTATACCTCCAACACGCGGCCCAATTTTCAGTATAAACGAGGACTATCTTCTATAATTAAAACAACTTCACCAACAGTAGGTGCTGTTGGTCTACCAGAGGGAGTAACACTCCTCTCCCTCAATGCTAACAGATATTCATTAATCCACCGTTTTCTAAAATCTTCTATTATCCCCGATATATACTGGTATCTCTTAGACACCGCTACCTCAGAGTACAACAAGGGATCCTCTAACTCTACTATAGATTGGAAAACAGATGGAAACACAGTCAATGGTTTTCCATATAGCAAGTGAGCTGGCGTTAATGGTAGTGGTTCTTGCAGGTTGGTGTACACATATGTAAGCGGGCGATCATTCACGACTGCCTCTATCTCTGTGAGGACTGTCGTCAACTCACTCTTCTTTAATAGAGCACATCCTACTACCGCTCTGAGTCCTGACTTTACTATGCCGACACACCGTTCCCACATTCCACCAAACCAAGGTGCCTTAACTGGAATGAACCTCCATTCGCACTTCTTCTCTCCCAAAAAAGTGATGATAGTAGGATCACTACTCATATCCTTTAGATATTTTGATGCTTGGACATAAGTGGGAGCATTGTCGCTAAGAATGAGTTGAGGAATGAACGACGGGCACAAAACCGTCTAAACGCCAGCATAAATTCTTCGCTAGACATATTATCACATAGTTCTAGGTGTACCGCTCGAGACGTTGCACAGGTAAACAATAATATATAAACCTTCTCATGCTCTCTCGTCTTCAATGCCCCTGTGTAATCTAACCCTACAGCTTGGAAAGGTTCTATGTGCTTTACACGGCATTCAGGTAGAGGTGGAGCTGGTCCAGTTGCATATGGTTTACCTTTTAGTCTCTGGCATATTACACACTTTCTTACTACGCGTCGAGCTACTTGTCGAACTCTGGGTATCCACCATGTGAGACGTAAATTTGATATAATATGACATACCCCATAGTGTTTTACTTCCCTATGTGCACGTATGATCAATAGATCAGTAACGTGATGTCTTGTTGGCATAAGTATAGGGCGGTTTGTGCCGTCTGTTACACCCGACCACTTCAGGCGACCCTCACACCTGATGAGGCCATTGTCTAGGTGCAACCTTAGTTGACACACTATATTAGGCATTAATGTCTTATTCGAGCTTTGCAAGGATTCTAATTCATTGGAAAAGGTTTCTACTTGAACCCATTTGATCAAAGTTACTTCAGCTGCTTTAAATTCACGAGCATCAATGTTGTGACCCTTGTTGCAGAGTTGGCCCGTTACTTTAAGCTTGATATTGGATACATATCGCAATACCCAAGCGACAACTCTGACTAGTTTATTATAGTCAAACACTATGGGGTATGTCATATTATATCAAATAAGTGGAGGTGTGGTGGAGTGGTCTTGCCACTGGCCTGGTAATCCAAAGGTCCCGGGTTCAAATCCCGATGTATCAATGGGAAGATATTATTGGGATGGAATTTGTGCTGTACCTAGTATCAGTGCATTACCACAAGCCCACCGAAACGTCAATAAAATACCCTCATTGTTCCCTGATTAAATAGCACTGTATGAATATTCCCATATTCAAAATATGCTATAGGGGTGCAATGCCTGGTGAGTTATCTGCTCAACAGGTGGCGTTGTGTGTGTGTAAGTGTGAGAGTCCGAGTGTAGGGGTCGAGACAGTGAAGCACGGGAACGAGGTGGCTTCAGAGATGGGGTCGTTTCGGGCCATGAGTGAGCACCGTGCCTCATGTGAAAGCAAGATGGCAGGTGCTCGTTGTACAGTACTCTACGTGCTTCACATGTCTCACTCCCTAGACTGGAACAAGACCTCACGGGCTTCACTGTTCATTGTAAAGCGGTGAATGTTAAGGCTCTCAGCCTATGCCCGAGAGGAAGTAAGTTGGAATATAGAAAAACAAAAAACAAAAAAAAAAGTCACCGAATCTATGATTGGACCCGGTGGCTCATTTGGTTGGGCTGTAACTGCCACTGTTTCCAGTGGCAGAAGTCCCTCACCAACAGCATGCCAAATCGTCCATTCACTTTCGTGGAGCAGCCACTTTGGACCATGCCACCACAATTCGGACTTCACTAACTGGCTAGCCATTATACCCCTAGTTATGAGATCACTAGGGTTTTCTTTTGTATTTACATAATGATAAGCAACATCTGGCAAAAGGGCTCTAATCTCATCTACCCTATTCCGCACATAAACTGGCAGAGACTTCTTGCTATGTATCCAGTTGAGTGCAACCTGACTATCGCACCAAACGTGAACGATTTCAATATTTAATTCGCTCTCGTATGCTGCGCGTACATGTTGCACCAGACGTGCTAATAGCAGCATGGCAGTTAATTCCATTTTAGGGATAATTACCTTTTTAACCGGGGCTACCTTGGCCCGGGCTGTAACTAAATGTGCCCCAAATGAAGTAACGACATATATGCTACCCCGTATGCCGTGGCGCTAGCATCGCAAAACGTGTGTAACGTAACGTCACCGAACGCCGCCACTTTACGAGGTATAGGTTTAGTACATAGGATGGCATACTCATTCAACAACAATGTCCATTGGTCATTCAGGTCCTCGGGCAAACTGTCATCCCATCCTATTTTACGTCTCCAAACTTCCTGCATTAGAATCCTAGCTCTTATGGTAACGGGTAATGCTAGACCCAAAGGATAAAAAAATTGCGCAACTTTGCTCCACAGACTTCTTTTTGTGTGCGCTCCTGTCTGCTGAGCAAAAGACCTTGTTCGAAAAGTTAGTATGTCATGTTTAGGTTTTTTTTTTTTTTTTTTTTTTTAAGAGACAATGAACGGAGGAAGGAAAAACACAGATAAAACAAAAAGGTCCATGTGCCTAAAGGCATCCTCCATTCATAAAATGTTTGTAACAACTGGATTTAAACATTTGTAGATTGTAAGTTTGTGGAAAGCAATTCGAGGGAAGTGAATTCCAAAGAGTAGTAGCTCTGGGGATAAATGAATTCTGATAAGCAGAAGTTCTGCATTGTGGAGGAGAAAGTGTAAATTCATGGGCGCTCTCAGCTGCCCTAGTTCTACGGGGAAAGATGTGGAGAGGCGGCACAATTGAAGCAAGTTCCTCGGAACAACAGTTGCCAGATCATCCCCAAATTTCTGGACTTTTCCTGGTTATGAGATGACGTACCGTCCACCTGTATCAAACTCTGAAGATCTTCACTATTAGTAACCCACTCGCGGAGAAATAAATGTGCATCCGCAAACAATCTGCGTGCTTGCCAGTATGTATATAACAAATCATCCTGACTATCGCTAGAACCCTGCAAATTGTCTATATATAATCCGCGAGATAGTTTACTTGTGTCCTCATGAGTATCTGCTAGATGTTTTTTGATTGTGGCATTTAACAAAAACTGTGAACACGTGGCCCCAAAGAGTACAACCCGAAAACGGTATATTATGACTGGACTTTCAGAGTCGCTAATGTCGCTGAACCAAAGAAAGCGGGTAACATCTCTATCTTCCTCCTTTAGCTTGACCATCAAGAATGCTTTCTCGATATCACTGGTATAGGCGTACTTCCCCAGCCTAAACCGCAATAGATGTTGGGACAGGTCCGACACCATGGATGTCAACAGGCAGTCATTTAGACTGGGTTGTTGACCTTGATGGGCAGAGCAGTCATACACCACCCGTATTGGTGTGGTGACGCTGTCTTTTCTTACCCCATGATGGGCCAGATAGTGAACCCTACCCTTCTTAATCGGTTCCTTGACATCGACTCTCTCAATAAAGCCCCTATATTCATAACTCCGAAATACATCGTCATACGCCTGGCGCGTGCTCGGTTCGTTAGACAATTTCCGCTGCAATGCGCACAAGCGACCTAATGCCAAACCATAGTTGGTAGGCAGGCTTATCTCACTGTTCTTCCAGGGTAAACTAACTTTATATTGCTTGTCTGAGGCACAATAGCTCACAGACTCTTCAAACCTTTGTAGCGCAACTTCCGAGTCATAATCAGTCTCCATAGGATTAATGCCTATGTGATCCAATCTCCACAGTCGTTCCAGGTCGAACTCGGCAGCCATCTTAGGGTCACTAGGTTGGGAATCCCCTTCCCAACACCTCTGCCGCAGTTACATTGACTCTATATATCGAGACCGTGTCGACCAGAACCTTTGACTGTGTAGTATGCACCTTTCCGCTCATGCAATATCCAAATTTAGTGGGGATTAAAATTACACCACACATCTTTTCAAATCCAGGGTATACTACATCATAATAATGATCCACACCAAGTAGAACATGCACCTCACTCTGATTTCCCATGGGATCTGACAAGTTAACCCCTTTGCTACGTAATGCGTGTTCCACTTTCTTCACTCCTACAGATACATATTCTGGTGGGGTGTCTACTACGATACATGTCATAAAGTTCCGGTTTTTACGGTAGAAATATGAAATCTCCGCTATCTCGTAGTCTTGTTTGTCAGTAACCCCTGTGAAGCCCTGCAATCGAAGAGTCTCAGCCCCTACGATTCGGTGCTTCAGTCCCACTAAGACTGACCTCTTTATAAAGGAACGTTGAGACCCTTAATCTAGAAGTACCCGACAAACTTTGTTACTGTCTTTACCTTCCATGGGAATCTGTATTGTGGGCAATATAGTGGTGTCTTGCGTGCTACCTAGTGTCACAGTTGTAGTACCCTCTGGATTGACGTCTTTGACTTTATCTGCTGTAGGACACAACTTATCAAAGTGATGTCCTTTGCAGTGGCGACAGGGCCTTAAGTATGTAGCAGTACATTGTCCCTGCTTACCATTGTTCCTTACTTAGACAACCTACACATAGCTTCAATCTTTTTGCCTGTGCTAGTTTTGTCTCATTTGTTGAGTATTTTACGCAGAAACTCCATTTATGTTTGTTGTTACATAGCTTACATAGAATCTGAGCAGGTTTCTTATACGTACTTTTCTTTAGTCCCCACTGTCATGCTTACAGTTCCCCTCATCTCCACATTCTCACTCCCTCCCGACACATACATTCTCCCTTTGTTCAACTGTAGATTGCTAATTTCCTTACTGAACTGAGTTTTGAACTCTCCCAGATCAAATGATCTAACCTTGTCAAGTATTGCCATAGGAAGCTTCTGACGTAAGATAATGACTATCATTTCCTGTGTGGTGAGCCCTAGGTCTAGCGATCGAGTATGGCACTCCATATTTGCCCTAAAATTTGCTAACTCCTCAACCTTATACTGTGGTTCTGCGAGCTTTAACAAGGCAACGACATGGGCCATCTTCAACTGCTCTTGATCCCCGTATGTGGACTTTAATAATTGTACTGCCTCAAGATAACTATCACCCACTACCGCAAAACCCTCTATCAAATGTAAGGCCTCTCCTTCCATTTGTCCCTTCAGGTAGTGAAACTTGCGGACATTATCCAAAAAGGATTCATGAACTGTAGACCGAAATACGTCCCAAAAAGCTAACCACTCACTCAATTTGCCCCCAAATGTAGGAAGATTGAGCTTTGGGAGGTGTACAGTGTGTTTTGGGTCAGCCCTTCTATGGGCCTCATTCTCGCCTCCCTTCTTACTTGCGACAGCACGCTGTAATATGTGCTTCGCTCTAAAGACAGGTTCATCATAGAGGGCGCGATTATCACACTCTGTAACTATCTCTTCCTCCTCTGTCATGCCTGCCACAATCACCTCACTCAGAGCCATAATACGACCGTGGGTAGCCTGGACGTTGTCTAATCTAGCTTCCAATTCCTCTAGGTCAGCAGTAGTGATGAAAGTGTTGACGTCTACAATTAGCCTATTTAACCCTTAATTAGCAGCGAGCAACATAAGTCGAGTTAAATAAAGCTGGACTATGTGGCGGCGCTCGACATAGGTCGTGTGGCAATTTCAGCACGTAATGTTGCTGAGAGAGAGAGACAAGTGGTGGCAGGAGAGTAGCGAGCGTATGACTGCTCCAGACCACCGCGGCGAACCTACTGACACGAATCCCACCTCCTCCCTCCCTCGCTATATACGGAATTGTATGGGGAAAGTGCCTAATTACATGCTTTTTGCACTCGCATTGCACGGTTATTGCAAGAAAACTAGCCATCATAAAAGGATCGTTATGGTGTCATTCGAAAGCTCTGTTTATGCCCTTTCAGGGATAGATACTTGTTTTACGTTCTGGGTCTTATTTAGGCATGAAAATGATCACGTAAACAGCCCTATTTTGGCTAAAAACACCCCGCTGGGCGGTACATATAAATAAACCGCATAGGCCGCTCGTAAGGTGTTAATACTCCCCGAAGTCCCGCCCTTTGATTTTTAGGGGCCTTCATCAGCACCCCACTAGACGGTGTCTCTTCCTGTTTACTCATTTTGCATGTAAGCCTGTAGGCTATTTATCTAAATGTTACAAAAACAACGGCAAAATAGTAGTCTAGTTAAGAGACGCCGACCGGCGGACTTCTATGTTAGGGAGAAAAAATAGTACACAAAATAGCAATACCTACTAAAGGGTCATATTGAACAAGAAAAAATGTTAGGTCAGGTCATATGTCACAGGAAGTCTGAAATGTAAAAGAAAATTATTGGGGGAAGATGATGGGTGGGATGCAGGACTTAGGCAGGTGCAACGATGTGACCCTGCATTCCGGCTCTAACCATCGCTTGGCTAGCCTTGCCAGTTTATCATAGAGTTGTTCCTGCATCCTGTTATATGTCCCCTTGTTCATTGCCTTAAAATCCCTTACTGGTAGCTAATTCCCGGGTCTGGGCACATGTGGTAAACTATCAATGGAAGTTAAATATTACTAAGCTATAAAGAATAAAATAAAATCAATCTAAATTAAAACTACTCCATATCTAAATTGAATTCAATCTGAAACAAGCTAATTTATATCCAAAGGTCTCACATAATAAATTTATATATAGGGTAAGGTTATAAGGGTTAATATTAGCCAGAAATTAACTCACCAATAGTTCCACGTGGCAATGAGGCAAGGGAGAACGTTTACCCAATATGGTGGACAATGGGGAACGAGACTTCGGTCCCGAGACTCGAGTCAAGTGAAAGAAAGAATAAATGATTACATGGGAATGGACATGAATATTATGCTTATCTGTCAGTCAATCATGGCGTCGATGAGAGCATCGTGATGGTGTACCTGTTTGTATTGCTGTCAGTGTATTGTGATTAGAGGCACAAAAGCGTGATCAACTGAGGGCGGAAAATAGATGTTAACTGGTCGGTGTTCGTGAAGGCTCTGCTCTCTCTTCCTCAGAGGCATACCTTGCTGCCTTGGCAAACGCCAGGAGCCCAAATTATCGTACCGCATCTAGGTTGCTCTATACGATAAATTATATTAATATATACGATAAATTCATATATACTACATAAGACCATGGCAATATTGCTTAATAGCATATTAGGCCTTTTATAGCTTAACTTATTTACAATCTTATAATATACGATCTACTTGTCCTACGTCGTGCTGCAGGAGCGACCGTGACGTCACAGAGACATACGGGATCACAAAAGAGTCATAGCCTATCGTATTTACGATACCTACTATCAGAATTACGTGAAATACGAGAGCTTAAGTGACCGGTTACACTTAGCCTCTATGTTGCCAAAGATACAAATATATTAGTCTTAACCTAAGACTAGGCTATACCTGAAAAAAAAAAGAGTAATTATATCCAGTGATACCGGGTAAGAATTCACTAGGCTATTTCTTACATAAGCGGCAACTATAGTTTATTTAAAATAAACGATACAAGGGTAGTTCCTATTTCTTTTTGCCAAATTTAAGTAGGCCTAATAATTCCGGTATTATTCCCACTATGCAACATTGACTCCTTGGTATTTTTCACAGGCTCAGGCGAGCTGCTGCTTTACCACAGAAGAATCTTTTCAACGATTAGAACGATCTCTTCTGGCCAAGTGATAACCACGAGAGGATCTGAACAGTGTTCCAGGTTGGGAACTGTGGTGGACCTTACCGTCCTCTCACCTGTTGTTCCCCTCGCTCAGCTAAAAACCCTATAATTTTAGGCGAGTTCATTCTTTACAAAACACAAAACGTTTTCCGGTTCACCGGCTAAGTGACTAAGTCAGTAATCATATTTTTGTTAATAACCATGACCCAAAAAACATTTATACCCTTGGTCACATGCAAACAAGTGTTATTATCTGTGTGGGGTTCGGTAAAGTCGTACATTTCAGGTACTTTAAACTAAATCTCCAGGTATTATGGAGGTAAAATATGTAAGCTTTTTAGAAATATCCTTTCTATAACCCCTAGCTCCTCCCCATCTCCTGACATGAAAATGTCTGGATCTAGCAGGAAAAGACATAGTACATAAGAACATAAAAAAACGGGAGTCTGCAAAAAGCCGATCGGCCCACACAAGGCAGATTCCTGTCACACCCAACCCCAATTACATAACAACATAAGGTCATAAGATCGCGGGAAACTGCATATGGCCATGCGGCCCACATGAAGCAGCTCCCATTCTCACCCAGCCCATATCACCCATATGGGAATCCAACTTATGCTTAAAGCTTTCAACTGTTTCTGAGCTAATTACTGTTCTGGGCAGTGCATTCCACATGTTAACAACTCTATTACAACTCTATAGGTCGACCAGCTCAAAGTCTTCCAGTAAATAAACAGAAGAAAGTGAGCAAATCTCAAACTAAAAGACGACCTGCTAAGTACCAAACTTCCCCGACTCGACTCGAAGTCCTGATTTCAAAATCCTGCATTTTACACCACATATCCCCAGACTGTTGACATTGTCTAATGTGGTCAGTCACCCAGCTAACCCTGTTACATCAAAATACATAAATTACCTGTCTCATCTACTTCCTTGACTGATCCAAGTTATGAGGGTGTCAGTCCCCCTCCACTTTCCCTAGTACAGTTAGCTGATACTATTGAACAGCAACCTGATTAAACCCAGTTGCTTGCTCCACCCACATTAATTCACCCCAAACTGATTCAGGTGAATATGGAAGCTGAAGTACATAAACCCATACACTAATCGCCTGTTCAGCCTTCTACGGACTTACCTGTTCGTTTAGATCCTTCTCTGACAACTCCAGACATTTTGGTTACAGTACGGTTGGGGCAATACGGGAAAAAGTGCTTCCTAAAGATACCCCAGAACCTTTGGTCATAAGCAATGCTATGGTAGGGTGTTATGATTTGGAAACCAGTAACCATACTGAGGAGGGTTGGAGTGAGAATGAGTACCATGGTTCTCCATTAGAACAAAGTGAAGAAGAGTTTCCTGATATAGTCCCTACTCAGAGCCCACCTGGTGGCTTGTTTGGTGAACTTCAGGTATTTTCTTAAATCTATGCATGAGTTGACAGACAAAATGGAACAGAAATTTACGTCTTTAGATAAGGCTATCCGAGATCTCCAAGTAGGTCTCTTGCTCCACTCATGTTACAACATGCCATACCAGACACAGTTCCACTGTCTCATTTACCTGTCCAGCCTAAACAACCTGCTCATGAAATGTTCAAGAAGCCTCCCCCCCCCCCCCCCCCCGCCCTACTAATTGGTGAATCTCGATACTGGAAACAATTACCATGTTAGCACCTACTAATGCTGACACAGGTCATTCAGACTTGGTGCCAATACCAAATGAGTGGATTATTAAAACGGACGAGCTTAGGCATCTACATACAAAAGATGCACAAGGTCGATTGCTGGACGTAATCATAAAACCCTTCCCATCTCTGGATGCTAAGTATTTTACTTACACACAGACACCCACAGTGCCTTCGGGTAAGCGCTTCAAACCATGGTCTGATGTGAATAAGGCGGATGGACATAACACCATTAAATCTCTCTAATCTCTCAAAGTCCGTAGGTAGCTCCACAAAAAAAAATTGAGAACAAAAACTCCTATTTCGGAGGTACCCACTCTAAATTATGGTCCATGGGCTTAATGGGTGACTGAGGCAGAGAAATTGGCCTTGTTCTTGGGGTGATGCCCCCCCCCCCATTGGAGTATCACCAATTTGCTACTATGTATGTATACAACTCCGACTCTATTCCCCAGGACTTCTGGGAATATCTCAGATCTCCAAAAAAGAGTTTGTAAACCAGCTAGTGACCCCATGAGTAATACACCTAGCCCTGCACTGATTGACAAAGACTTTAGACTGTGTCAAAAGAACCCATAGGTTGCTGTCAAATTTTATCACAGCAACAACGTGCACAAGCCATGAGGCAAGTAGCAGATTCTATCCCTGAACAAACTCCAGGTCTGCACTTCATCCCTGAACAAAACTCCAGGTCTGCACTTCATTTTATCAGAAGAGCTTCACGTGGTAATTCTCGGATGACCACTGGTAATGCCAAGATTGCAATTTTTGAGGAAACTAGAGCTAGACAGTATCCACTCATCCAATTGTCCAAAGATATTGCTACTCTGGCTCTCTTTTCACCTCGATTCACATGCAGATTGATTCCCCAAACGACCTGGAATGAGGTTCATGCTCTGTTGCTAAGCCCTCAGAGGGACATGTTTGGGCAGTTTCTGGCAAACAAGCTAACCCCTCCTCAGAGCTCAGTCCAACAATGGACAACTATCTCTAGAGTTTAAAAACATTAATGAACCAAATGTTGACAGACAATGTTGTGACTTAGGTGCCAGAAGGCATGCCAGCTTTTCTAGCACACATGTTCCTCTCCCCAAAAAGGGACAGTCTACAACTAAAGCCTACGATAGACAGGTTCCTCCTCAACCAATCAATTCACAATATGAAGTTCAGGATGTTAACTATTTCCCAAGTAAAGCTAATTCTACAACCAAAGGTCTGGATAATTACTCTAGATATAGAAGACTCCTACTGGCACATCCCAATAGCAAGAGGTACCAAAAGTTCCTATAAGCTTATAACTATCCCATTCAGAATCAAAGCGGTGATGTTCACCAGAATTCCTTTCAGCTTGAACATAACTCCCAGAATTTTTCACCAAGATAGTGAAACAATCTCTCCTCCCTCTACTCAAAGACGGTGCAAAAATACTGTTTTACCTTCAAGATTGGATGATTCTGTGGTCTTCCCCACGCCATTACCAAGAACAAACCTTGATAGTCATGCAACATGTGACAAAATTGGTTTTCAGAGTAAATTTAGAGAAATCAAAATCTCACTCCTACACAATCAGCAGAATGAGTAGCATTAATCTGGGATACACAACTTCAGACTATAAAACAAAGTCCAACCAATGCCAAACGTCTTCAAATAAAACTGTTCAGAGTATTGCATACCAAGACTATCACCAGGAAACTTTGGGAATCTCCGATAGGCCCTTTAAATTGGGTTCAAAATTACAAGACCCCTAGGCTTCCTCAGGTTGAAGGAACTAATCCGGCCAGGCAACAAAGCCTTCCCTCTAACACCTCACAATTCCCCTCTCTTCATCCCTAAGAGAATTCTACATCACCTGTCGTTATGGTAAAACCTCAGGTAAAGGGATCAGTGACACATTGGTCAGATCCACCTCCCACTCTATGGGTGGACACAGACACCTCGAGTCTGATAGGATGGGACTATCAGTCAACGGAAGGTCATCAGAGTCACGGGAAAGGGACAACATTAAGTCAGTGTCACATCAATACCCAAGAGATAACAGTCCCTCTAATTTTCCCAGAGTTCATGCAATGTCATTGACCTCCAGGTCAACGGCACGCCGGATGGACAACATGACCACTGTAATTTGCTTGAGGAAACAGATCCCCACCCGGGCCAGGTTTCTCCAGGATCTCTCGGGAAAAGATATGCTTTCTAGCCCAAAAAACATTCCATATTAATCCATGCAACATATCTACCAGGGGTCTCCAACCTGTGGGCGGATGCTCGGTCCAAGGGAAAGATTACCTCAGCGGATTGGGCTTTCAAACAAAAGGCAGCCAACCACTTAATTCTCCCATTTTTTACACCAAACCGATCTGTTTACATCTCGTAAAATCAACGAAGCTCCAGTCGTACATATCTCGAAATGACATAACACGAGAAAGGGGCCCAGATGCCCTCACAGTGAATTGGAACAGGTGGACATAGATTTATGATGTGAGAATCATTCATCACCTCAGGGTTTTCCAGGGTCATTTCGGTCATTTTCGGTCATTTCCGGGCCATTTGGCCCGGGTTACCCATATGTGGTCTACTCAGGTGTGGCACACTCAACTTACTCAGTGGTACAAAAAAACTCTGCAACCCCCCCCCCCCCCTGTCCTATTTCCACTTGAAAGAAATTGGAAACCTGCAGACCTCGCTCAATTTTACTAGGTGGACATTCTCAAATCCAAGTGGCTACCATCCTACGACAAGGAAATCTCGGATACGCTCACTAGTCAATACACAGCGTCAACTTAAGACAGTATAGTTCACACTGTAAACAATTTACAACTTGGAGTGTAGAGTCAATCCAGCAGTCTCCATCGATTGCTTTTAAATTTCTTAATTGGTTTAAAAAAACTAACAGTTAACACACTTATAAACCACGTATCGGCATAAAGCAACCCTTCTTGTCGCTTACTGGTTTATCTTTGCTCCAGAAAGACTAACAGGGTTTTATGTAGGCTTGCTTTAAGCTCAGACTCCAAATCGTCATTTGCTTCCTCAATGGTCAATCGCGAGGGTCCTAACTTGGTCACAGTCTAGGTCTTATCCTGTGAGACCTCACATAGACAAGATACTTAAAAAGTGTGTGTTTTCTGATGACCCGGGCTATTGGCCATAGGGTCTCAGAATTGACAGCCATGGCAAGGTCTACTAACTGTCTATGTTTTGTTCCTAACAATGACTCTGTACATATTGTTACAGCACCAGAGTCATCACAAAAAATGAGCACCAGGAACATATCTCTACACCTTTCTCTATTCCTGCCTTGGCAAGAGCACAGATACTCCATGCTCTATGCCCTGTTAAAGCACTATATACCTACTCTAAGTCTGTTATTCCTAGGAATAAGACGCAATTGTGGTTTTCCCCAGATGGTTCAATAAGGTTAGGAAAGAAAGTGTTAGCATCCTTTTTTGCAAAGATAATTAAGGAAGCTGAGCCCCGGTTGTTTGCAAAAGCCCATGATAGGCACATATGGGCCACTACCATTAGTTTTCCTCAATGGTTTTTCAGTGGAAGATATAACTCAGACGGTCCTTTGGTCCTCTAGCAATGCGTCCCTAACCATATGCTTGTCGGTACATCTGGAGAAGATCCAAATTACCAAATATAGCGTTAGGGCGGGAACATGCCCCCTGAGGCCAATAAGTATATGGATATATTTATTCAATGCTTTTATTATCAGTGTTATAAGGTAATAGAAGGTGTGTCCTACCATTCACCTTAAATGAAAAAGGAGGGGGCGTGGTAAGTTCCATGACGAGTTGGCAGGACACACAATCCGGAATGGATAGCAGGAGTGTTATTACTACACTAGATCTGTTACATAGCAATATCTATACATTATTGCAACTATAAATGTGTAACTTTATTTTTAATTCTAACTTTGTGATATACGATTACCAGTATTCACACCTCAGTAGTTCTGTTTTTCTGAGATAAGGCTTCTTTAATGGTACCCGCCTTATACATCTTTTTCTTACTGCTATACTCTTATATTTAAACACATGTCACAGTTTTCGTTTGGTCTTCCTAATAGATTCTCGCTTTTTAGCTTGATGAGCATATGAAGGTCCCTCCACCGATCGTGATATTATAGGCTCTTACGTCATTGACGTAAGGAGCCACCAATAAATTACGGTTTTGACAACCCGTAAGGGAAGGAAGGAAAAACTAATATTTATTGGTGGCTCCTGAAGTCAATGACGACAATTGCCCTCCCACCATCCCCTTCCCATACACATGTTCAACTTGATATAGACATTAGAGAACGCACCTGGGGGGTGGGGGTACCGGGCAAGGTAGGGGAAACCGCTCAGGAAGATCGGAGTGCGCGTAGGCGCGGTGTTCAAACTGTGTTAATTCTTTTCTTTTTTATTTCCTACTTTTCAGTGGCTTCGTCTCAATTACGTACTTTAGGAATGATTAAGGGGTACCCCCTAAGATGATCTTGGTTCTCGACCATCGTGATCGAGGTTAACCCGGGCTCTGAGGAGCCCCGAACGAGGCCATATTATCATAGGCTCTTTACTTCATTGACTTCAGGAGCCACCAATAAATATTAGTTTTTCCTTCCTTCCCTTACGGGTTGTCAAAACCGTATTTTGTGCACTGGCCAAGGTGATTTGTTTTATACGGAAGAACATTGTTTTATCGTTGTATTCCTGCGTACTGGCCAGATGAAGAAAGGATAGTTCTGGTTATTTATTCAGGGATGGATTTTAGTAAGTTTTTTGTGCTATGGCCTTTAATATCTTCTAAAAACAGCTCCGGTGAATTCCTCCCAAACCCAGTAAAACAGCTCGCAACTGTGTGTACATGCCAGGACCTGTAGGCCAGCACCCCAGCCACCAAATCAGACGTTGATGCCTGAACTATATCTAAGAAGAAAGTATTAGCTTTGCTCGAGGCTTGTTCACAGACCTCCCTGCTAACTGTGTAGGCCTTTCTAAATAAGGACACAATCCACACATACTATCCTGTGCTCTGTTTAATATTTTGTACACAGTTCCTCTCGAGGTAATACTGTTTGGTGGTTATCTGTATAACAACAACTCCTCGATTATGGGATTCCTGTCTTATGTAATTATTTTTGTTTTCCTCTTACCTTACTCAAGGTAAGTGCTACTTTTCTTATTTTGTCAATTTGATTTTCACTCCGCTATAAAATGTTCAGAGTTATTTTTGTACAGCCAATCTCGGACACTTTGTTTACATTCTAGCCTCCTTGGAGGCTCCTCCCCGATGTTCAGTAGCCAATCAGAGTGGAGCTTCACCTACAAGACGTCAGTAGCCTACATTTTTATTGGTACTTTCCTGTTATTGACAGCCAAAGCTGAAGATTGCAGAGTAACCACCGTAGACTTCATTGAATTGTCTTTCGGCGCCCGTCAATATAATAATAATAATAATAATAGTTCTTAAAGCTAGTGCATGCTAAGCCAGCTAAGGATAGCCCAATAAGGCCAATTAGGCGTATTTCCATTGGGGTCCTGTACTACTAACCCATCCCCTTGCTCATGAGGGACGGTAACAACTCGGTGCTTGTGAAAAATCTTTAATGCACCGAGCTTGGGCGCGATCGTGGGACCTTCTTAGTGGAAGTCCAAGACGCTAGTCACTACACCACTACATCTTTTATTGTTTTTTTAATACCCAATCAGCGGGGGTGTGGGGGCGGCAGCCCCCACACATATTACTAGGATAGGTTAGGTAAGGTTGTTAGGTTAGGCTAATGTCTTTTCAAAGTCCCTAGATTGTTGGGGTATCGGAATTACAATTAACAATGCAAATGCTATTAAAAAGTGCTTTCCGCACTTTCTATCAATAAAATACACACTTACAAACCATTACAATATAAATATAAATAATACAAAATAGAATAAAAGAGGTTTTTCTGCAGAATTACCGTGTTTAGTAATATTTTCCAGAACCAGACCACACAAAGCCGAAGTGACACACTTTCTTTCTTTAATTAAGTGACCCCTATATTAAACGTTCTCTATAGACTGAGTGTGCTTGTACCTGTTAATGATCCGTCCTATTTTCGACCGATATGAACTGAAGATTCCATGTATTAACCGTGTTAAGTATTCGTTACTGCCTTCATAATGATGCCCATGTGTTTGATTAAATATTTGCTATCTAAGGGATATTACCATAATTGTATGTATTTATCTGTGTTGTTCTTGTGCGTATTAGCTAAGCACTTGAAGACATATTATTTACTTACGTGTTAATATATTACCATTTGAATTACTCTGGGTTGTACTTGTCCTGTTTCATGCTTATATATATTAATTGTGTTAGTTTCATTCCTGGCCCTGTTAAGAAAAGCCCACTTATAGCGTCATTCAAACACAGTAACAATCCTGGTATAACAGTATGGTTGTTGAATAAATCAGAATATAAGGATAGGTTTTGCAGGAAATGGTTAGGAATGGGAGCAGTAGAACAAAATATGTAAATAGCCAATGGAACTTCCTTGAACGTAGCCTTCATGTTGCCACTGAAAAAGTCTGTGGCAAAACAGGAGCAAAATAGGAGCAAGGGATAGGATAGGGTCAAGGATTAAGCATGAGGGAGATAATTATTAGTGATCCTATTTCTAAAGGAATAAAGAGTGGAGCTATTAACTATGTGAGATGGGAGGTGATTCCACTCTTGGATGCTGCGGGAAAAAATGAATGTCTGAAAATGTCCGTGCTTGCCTGATATGTGTGGTATTTTAAGTTGTGGCTGCGTCTCGTATATTGTATGTTTGTAGGGTGTAAATATTTATTTTTGTCTATGTCCACTAAATTGTTTGTGATGTTGTATAACATTTGTTATCTGTGTATTTGTCTTCTTGTTACAAGGGGGTCTAGTTTAATGTCTTGTTTGAGCAAAGTGACTGATGTAGTATGTCTGTTATCACGTCTGATCCATCTTGCAGCTTTGTTTTGTATGGCCTCTAATTTATAGATATTATTGTGAGTGTGTGGATCCCAGACGGTGTCGCAGTATTGTAAGTGTGGCCGAACTAATGATTTGAAAGCTAGAATTTGATGTTTGTGTTACACTTTGTGAGATTCCTGCGAAGGAAACCCAGGGCCCTATTAGCCTTTGCTCTGGTGTTGCTCGTGTGTGTGGTCCACCTCATATCTGCTGAGATGTGGACTCCCAAATATTTGTGGGAGGGAACAAAGTGTGTAACACAGAAAATCCCAATGGGATATTGTAGGAGAACAGTGTGTCAGGAATTATAATACGACGATTCTTTATGCTAACGAAGTCAGAAATGCGTGGAAGGTACCCTACAAACTATTTTTCAATATAGAGTTGGAGTGGAATAGAGATTAGCTTGGCAACAAAAAGCCAATACTCTCTCTCTCTCTCTCTCTCTCTCTCTCTCTCTCTCTCTCTCTCTCTCTCTCTCTCTCTCTCTCTCTCTCTCTCTCTCTCTCTCTCTCTCTCTCCAGCCAAGATAGCACCAGCGGTTGTAAGCATCGCAATTAATACATTGAGGAATGAAAAACCTGCATGGTGCTCTGGCATTGCGGCTGAGATGATAAAAACCTCAGGTGACTTAGTAGTGAGGTTGGTCACTGAGCTAATATAGGCTACTCCAACATTAGAGAAGAGAGAATCTCAGCATAATAGTTAAATAGTAAACATAGATAAGGGTAAGGGGGATTCGTTAGATAGGGGAAATTATAGGGGCCTGAAAATGCTTGACCAACTTTATGAAGGTCTGTGAGAGAATTCTTGAAGGTATGATCCATCGATGATATGCAGTTCGGTTTCATGGCAGGACGTGGTACAATCGATGCTATCTTCATAGTCAGGCAGCTGCAGGAAATATATTTACTTAAAGATAAAGATTTGTACCTTGTGTTATTAGACCCGGAGAAGGCCTTTAACCCGGGAGCTGCGGGGAGACTCTTAAGAGTTCCCCCGGCGCACTGCGGGGAGACTCTTAACCTGACAAGCGCGATATGACAGTAGGTGCTAGGGTAGTTATTTGTGCATTTCTAGCCCTGGATTCTGACAGAATTCGTTATATTTACAATATAAACCATTATTTGTTTTCGGTATGCTTTTATTTTACATATATGATGTATATATGAACCTTCAAGAGTGCTAAAATAAGTGGGAAAAGCATTTGGGTGGTGAAAAACGAAGATATTGGCCACCCGGTCATAATCTCAGGCGAGAGAGAGAGACAGGCAGCCTTCCCCTCTCGCTGTCTGGGAGTCAACTGAGGAGAGCGGGGCGGTGTGTGCCGGTGTCTGGGTGTTGCATAACGATCTTTTATGCAACCCACTTGTGCTACATTATCGCGGGAGAGAAAAATAACCGATAAATGATGATAATAAGAGGAAAAATAGGTGATAATTGAGGAGGGGAGGGAGGGGGGAATAAGGTGGGGAAGGAGGGGAGGGGGGTGGGTGAGATTTACATGGATGAGTACTGGAGGGGAATTATCTCACCTAGAGACAAATTCCTTTGTTTTGATAGGCCCTTTTTTTTTATGGAAGGCTTTTTTTATGGTCCTGCTTCCGTGAGGCCTATCGCGTTCCCTATAGGAAGCCTTCCGTGAGGCCTATCGCGCTTGCCGGGTTAAGAGTCAGAGAAAAAAAAAATCAACTTTTGACATCGAAAAAAAAAAAAAAATTTTTTTTTTTTTTTTTTTTTTTTTTTGGCCCCTGGGCCATGCAAAATCTCAGTCCTCTACCTCCCCTCCTTCCCCACTTTCCTCCTCTCCTTCAGTTATCACCTATTTTCCCTGTTATTCCCTTATTCTGAGGTATATTTTCGTGCTAACATTAGAAATCCGATTGGAGGGTGTGGTCATCACTGATAGCAAGCGAGTGCAAGAGAGAGAGAGAGAGTATCGATCGACTGTGTCTCAGTGGCCTTGGGGGAAATTGGCGGGAAAGCAGATTGCCTCACCCATACATTATACAACTCGCGGGCTATATCTCCGATTTTGACCATCCAAACGCTGTTTTCACTCGTTTTATTGTTGTTTCAGGTTAATACCTTTATAATCAACCCATAATAGGCGCATATGGATAAGTATTAATGCTATTAATGGCACAATGAATATTTTAGTGACGGAAACACCTCAAATACGTCAGCACAGGGGGACGTTTCCAATTACCCCCATGCGCACTTCAGAGGTTAATAAGTTGCCAAGAGATGTTGTCAAGTGGGCTATGAGAAAACTTGGCGTGGAGTAGTGGCTGGTGTGTTATAATGAAGTACGAGAATTCACGAACGGCAATGAGGGTGAAAGATGTACTGAGTGAGGAGTTTACAGTTCGCGGTGGAGTCCACCAGGGCTCTGTGTTAAGCCCTCTCCTCATTGTTGTGGTTCTGGAGGCACTATCTGGATATTTTAGAGCTGGGCTCCCCCTGGGAACTGCTATACGCAGATGACCTAGTATTTATCGCAGATAGTGTGCGGGATGCCGAGGCCATGTCCTGAAGACGGTGAGACAGAAAAAAGTGGTATATACCCATGTGCACTATGCAGAAAGGGCTGGGCATGAACTTGATTCAGTGTAGCGCTATGCCTGCCACTGTTGGGTATAGCCTACCATGAGAAGAAATGCTGCATTAGAATAAGGGATCCTTTACCTAGGAAGAAGGCTGAAATTGAAAAATTTGTATGCATAGTTTGCAAAAGTGAGCTTGTGTTCAATGACTGGCTTGAGAGTGTTAACTTTGGGAATGAGTCACTGGAGATGGTGGACAAGTTTTGCTACTTGGGAGATACCATATCTGCTGGTGGTGGGGCCGAGTCCACCAGTATCGCCAGAATTATATGCGGCTGGTGAAAGTTCAGAGAACTGCTGCCATTACTTACCATGAGAAGACTTCCCCTCCCCTTGAAGGGAAAGGTGTACGCCTCATGTGTTGAAAGCTCAATGACATATGCTTCAGAAACTTGGCTGGTCATAAGGGATGATATTAACAGAATGGAACATAACGTGATGAGAATGGTGAGATGGAAGTGTGGGGGCAAACTGCAAGATAGGATATTTAATAGTGGCCCCTCCATCATTGACGATGTTGCCTATTAGTATAATAATCTCCATTCAACATCCACGTCAGTCGTTTGAATCAACCGCCGCGAGGAAGAATAAGAGTCATCTTCATAAGTGCAACGCTACTTCTCTTATGGAATCGTCACAGATCGGGTACCCACTACGAAAAAACTTCGTAAAAAATATGAGAACAAAAAAGGGAAAAGAATTCCCATCTTAACACTGTTAATCACAAGCTTCCCACATTCGGTGGATTTTCTTGCGTTGTGGCTTCTTGCCGCCTCTCGCCAAGCGCAACGATTCGTCCTTCTCTTCCTCGCGGGCCTAACGTCAACACCAGTGCCCCCGCACTCCGGCTTCATTCGACGCTCGCTCTCCTCTAGTGAGTCTTTGCTCATTTGTATATAATTGGGAGATAGTGATCAGGGTTTAGACTAGCTAGCACGGGTTGTGTTATATTTGGCCCGCAGGAAGTGTTAAAATTAGGGTACGATAGACGCTTCTCCTTGTGTTCAATTTTTGCCACCCCTCGTGGTGTTTTTTCATTGTTGCTAGGCGCCTTAGTTTTTGCTTTTTACTTAGGAGGCTTTCCTTTAAGTTTCTTGCTGTTCCTAGGGACGGCTTGAGGATCTACGGATCCTGTCTTTGTTGCAGACGCGCCAGGGTTAAGGTCGCCCCACGTGGTTGGGGCGTCCTCCGGCATTGGAGCCTGAGGAGAGGCCCCTCGTGGGTTTTTTTTCTCTTCGCCTCGTGGCAGGGTTCTGAGTTCTTCGTGTGGTCTGTTCTTTTTTTCCCGGATAAGCCGATAGGTTATCTAGTTCAGGGGGTGTTTTATTATTACTATGATTGTTTTTTATCATTATCATGTCCCCTGTGAGTTGTGGTCTCCCGGTGGTTAGTGTGCCACTTGCCGGGAGTCCGGCAACGCGTTCCTAGTGTGGGAGTGAGTGCGTTTAGGGTGTGTTTCCTCTCAGCAGTGCCTTGCTCGGGTTTCCCCCCCCCCCTCACTCTGGGCTCGCCGGCCTACGGTTCTAACCGTTGGTCGGTCCGCCGTTCCGGCGTGTTCACGAGCTCAGATCTTCCTCGCCGGGGCTTTGCATCGGTGGGTGTGGCATCGCCACTAACCCCTGGTCCCTGGTTCCTCCGGAATCCGGCGGACGTCGATGTAGATCTGGTAGTGCTTTTCAACCCCTCGGACCTTGGCCCCGTCTCCCGGCGTTTACGAGAGCTACGAGTCCTCCGGCGGGTCTTGTTTTTCGTTTACGATTACCCACCGTCAGGGGCCCCCTCTCTGGTCAGTTTTTGAAGGGGGAATATTACGGTCGTTTACCCCGCCGTGCCGGCGGTCTAGCGGGTAATAGACCCCGGCGGACACCGCACGTGTGTCCATCGATTAGCACGCTTACTTTAAACAAAGTTTATCTCGCCTTACCGGCGGCTCAGTGGGTAAACTAATCCGGGACTGCTTGTGTTTTACAGAGCACACAGCGGTCCGCCATTAAAGGGCTCCCTGCGCTACGGCATACGCCATCACAGGGGCCCTCAGTTGAGAGTATCCCCTCCTCATGTTACCCAGGGGCATGGGAGGAGGATCTTCACACCCTCTTAGGGGTGCTAAGAAAGGGGTGGCCGTGGCCTCCTATTCTTATTACGCCGGGAGGTTAGGATAAGTGAGACTCTCCCTTTATGTCCTTATGAGCATTGATTCCTGGAAATTTTTCTTCCAGGTGGACACCCAGGACAGCCGGATACCGCGCCGTTCCCACCGGGGAGAGGAGTTTCTGCATCATGCCCTTGTTTACAGTATGCTCGACCCCCTCGTGTCTTTTGCTACCAATACCGGCCCATGTCAAATGTATCAGATGCGTTCAGTGTTTAAACAAAACCTCTTTCGAGTGGGCATCTCGTACGTGTCCAGTTTGTTCCGATTTGTTTGCAGAATGGCTGGCAGGCCAAGATTTGTCATGTTTACTCACGCTCAATGAAGTAAAGACTAAATTTAAAACCTATGCTTTTCAGGTAGCAAACAAAGAACTATCATGTGATAACCCGGAACTTTTAAGGGTCGTTCAGCTTTACTCTTTTGATGATCATATAGCTCTCCAGTCACAGAACTCCTCCATACCCTTGTTGACCATTGGGTCCCCTACATCCTCCATGACATCCGATCAGAGCTCCTCTCCCCCAATAAAGAGAAGCCGCTTGATATCACCGGACAGCCTCAACCTTACCCAACCGGCTCCCCCGGCGGGCGACCTGAGGCGCATGGACAGTACGGAATACCCAAAGCTGCTCGTCGGTGCATCTTTTTCTTTAGTAATATAAGGGGACTTCACTCTAACATCAATTCCGTACACCAATTTCTTCAAGCAGAATCCCCTACTCTCCTTTTTTTGACAGAGACTCAAGTAACATCCACATCTGACACGTCTAGATTTAATTTTCCAGGTTATCAACTGCTCCAAAATTTCAGACCTAAAGGAGGTGTATGTTGCTTCGCAAAATCTGAAATTGCCCTGGAGGAGGTTACTAGTTTCAATTGTCCCTATTTTGATTATTCTATATACAAATTAATTTCTGCTGGTAAATTTAAATACATATGTTGCATCTACCGTTCCCCAAATACTCCTCCAGAGCAAAGTCTTTTTGATTCTCTGTCCTCACAACTCAGTGTCCTCAACTTAAATGCTTCTTCTGAAATCACTGTTTGGGTGATTTTAATGTCCATAATGTTGAATGGCTCACTCATTCAGCCAGGACTGATGATGCTGGTCTTGAATGTGAGCTATTTGCAGACTCATTTAATCTCACTCAACTAGTCAACCAACCCACCCGTGTACCAGATAATCCTAATCATAATTCCCACCTACTGGACTTATTTTTAACAACCAATTCAGAAAATTATGATGTTACAGTGAGGTCCCCGCTTGGATCTTCTGATCACTGTCTGATACAGGCCACCTATCTATCACCTACCACACCTTCCCACTCTGAACCTGTTTTGGTGACTAAATGGCATTACGATAGGGCAGACTGGGAGGGTCTTCAAGGTTTCTTTATTGATATTCCCTGGACCTCTTTCTTTTCTAATGATGCACACTCCACCTTGAGCCACATACAAGATTTTGTAAAAAATGGAATGGAAACTTTTATTCCTCATCAAAAGTACAGTAAAAGATCTAATTCACCTAAATGGTTTGACCATAATTGTGCTAGAGTAACTGAACAAAAAGCAATAGCCTACAATGCATACACAAGATCAAAAACACATGAAGCCTTTAATTACTTTAGAAACATCAGAAATCATGCCAAAACTGTATTAAACCTAACTAAATCAAACTTTCTCCACAAGCAGGCAAATAAACTTCTAAATAATCCAAATGATAACAAAATATTTTGGTCTACTCTTAACTCATTCAAATCCAACTTCACTACTGCTTCGTCCATTCCACCATTAAAATCTCCGACTGGCAATCTTGTAAGTGACCCAAGAGGTAAAGCTAACCTTCTTGCGGATATTTTCTCCACCAACTCAACCTTAGATGAAATAAATAAAGATGTCCCTGTACTTAATTTTAATTCGCCTGAAATTCCCTCACTTAAGATCCACACCAGACATGTCAAAACTATTTTGCAGAATCTCTCAGTAGATAAGGCTCCTGGTCCAGATGAAATTCCTCCAATAGTACTTAAGAATTGCTCCTTGGTGCTCGCTCCTGTATTGGCAAAATTTTTCCGTCTGTGTACTCATACCTCATGCTTCCCAGTACCCTGGAAAGAAGCAAACATTCATCCAGTTCCTAAAAAAGGTGCCTCTTCAGATCCATCAAACTACAGACCAATAGCTATAACTTCCACTCTTGGTAAAGTCTTTGAAATTATATTAAATAATCACATAATTAAGCATCTTGAGAATAATAAATTAATCAGTGATAGGCAATATGGTTTTAGACGATGTCGATCAACTGCAGACATTCTTTGCCTTCTTACGCATCAAATCAACCAAGCTACAGACCAACATGGTGAAACACATACAATAGCACTGGATATATCAAAGGCATTTGATAGAGTCTGGCATCAATCCTTATTGTCGAAGATGTCACACTACGGCCTTGCATCATTAGTTCCACTAATTTCTTCTTATCTTCATAACAGAAAAATATGTGTAATGGTAGATAGTCTTTATTCTCAATTTCACTCAATAAATGCTGGTGTTCCCCAGGGATCAGTTTTGGCCCCAATTCTGTTCCTCATTCATATCAATGATCTCATATCTACCACTCATAATCCAATACATTCCTACGCAGATGACTCAACACTCCACAGTTCCTTCACATTTACCAATTCTTTCACCCAACCCGATCTTATAAATTCAAAAATAAACACTGCAATTTCTCTGAACCAGGACCTTTCTAGAATTAATGGATGGGGACAAAAGAATCTAGTTTCCTTTAATGCACAGAAAACCAAGTACATTCAATTTTCTAACCGACAGAATCTCACTGACTCCCATATATTTTTTAATGATGTAAATATTCCCACTTCCCCTAGTATTGACATTCTCGGTGTAACATTAACTACTAACTTGAGCTGGACACATTATGTTAGAAGCATTGCTAAGAATGCCTCTAAAAAACTGGGACTCCTGTACAGAGTTCGAGAATTCTTCACTGACGAGCAGTTGGCCATAATATATAAAAGTCATGTGCGTTCTCAGATGGATTACTGTTCACCTCTGTGGGGTGGAAGTGGAGTGGTTGCATTGAGGCAGTTGGACAAAATTCAAAATAAAGCTATTAGATTAATCAATAACCCTGCAATCACACAGGACCTTCCTACATTATCCATACGAAGAAACGTTGCATCCCTTGCATTATTCTACAGATATTTTCACAGCAATTGTTCCGAGGAACTTGCTTCAATTGTGCCGCCTCTCCACATCTTTCCCCGTAGAACTAGGGCAGCTGAGAGCGCCCATGAATTTACACTTTCTCCTCCACAATGCAGAACTTCTGCTTATCAGAATTCATTTATCCCCAGAGCTACTACTCTTTGGAATTCACTTCCCTCGAATTGCTTTCCACAAACTTACAATTTACAAATGTTTAAATCCAGTTGTTACAAACATTTTATGAATGGAGGATGCCTTTAGGCACATGGACCTTTTTGTTTTATCTGTGTTTTTCCTTCCTTTGTTCATTGTCTCTTAAAATAAAAAAACAAAAAAAACCTGCCTGACAAGATCCGACGGCTCTCGAGCCCACCACGACGTGTGTTACTGGCTAATGAAACACCTAATTCTGTACAAGTGGATCCCACGGGATCACCGGGAGTGGGTCCGGCGACCTCCTCAGAGACGCAGGGGGTTAGTCCCGGTCTCCCGGAGCCGGACGCCGACCCACCTCACCTTGCCACTAAGACAATCTGTACACGTTAGGATTCAAGGTTCTCAGTTAATTTTGCCACATAAACAGGCTCACCAAGTCAGGGCTCATACCTCTACTCAGTCTCCGGGTGTACGTACATCAGACGCGGTTACGACCATCAGGTCTCACGCGGCAACCCTGGCTCCTTCTAAGGACCAGCCCGGCTTAACAGCCGCCCTCAAAGATATAGGTTCTCAGGATGCGAACAACCCATTAACACCCCAGCCACGTGACCAGAAGTCACCGGCTTGCGGTGCGCCCCACCCGGCTATGGCTAGTAGCAGTATGTCGCTGATGACACAAGCGGCAACTATCACACGGGCTGCCACTCTGATACAAGCAGACCAACATGATAGGCCACCGATTCAAACCACTACTGCAAAGTTGACAACTGTACAACTAAATGAATTGTCACAAAAAGTAATAAACCAGTGTGCCATTAAACAGGGTCAAACTCCTCCTCCGGCACAGGGACCACTTCACAATGTAGCTAGGCCCCCCTCTCATATTAATGTCGGCATTCCCTCTCTAGCAGTCCGCTCCGCCGGGCCAGCAACGACCCGTCCAATTGACTACCCGCAGCCCACGGGCCCACCACTAAACGAACCAATTCGTCCTCGACCTGCGGGGCAAGAGTTGCAACCACAGGCCGTAACAGTTCCCCAAAGTTCATTGCCAGACCCATTAGGCCGGCCCTCGACGCAACTCCTAGGCTTAGGAGACCTGGACTTCATGGGTGGGTTCAAGTCCCACAATATAACTCCCCCTTCCGCCGGTCGACCCGAACAGGAACTTCGGGCGGAACCTTGGGCAATTGTGCCTCCTGGTCTTAAAAAACCCTGGATTAGGCTGGACTCTGAGTCAGTTCATAGCCAAGAGCACCTAAGTTTGACTAGTTCTGATGATACCCAACATTGCTTATCACCCCCAATAGACAGAACCCATATGGCAAGTAACCTGCCGGGTCCCTCTTCTGCCCCCAGTTCTCGCCCCGGGGCCCCACTGGCCCAGCCGGGTATCCCGTTAACGTCTCAAATAGTTAAAGTGCCAGGCAGGTTCTGGCTTCCGGTTACGGCAGTAACACAGGGTAAGGGGCATAAATCAATACAAGGGGAAGTCCCGGTGCCGGTGGAGTGGGCTATTGAAGTAAACCGTAAACAGGTCTTTAGGGCAAAAGACGCTAATGGTACAGTCTTAAAGGTTCCTATATATGCTAAACCAGACCCGGAAAATTTTCAATATTTGTGTATGACCCATGTCAGCTAGTTCCTCTTCCGGCGGATTCCCCGGTCCAGGATCCTTCTCACCCAGACACTCCCATTTGCCCTGATTGTAATAAGCGATGTGGCCCTACTGGCTGTCGTCCTCTGCCTACACGGCAGGAGCCTTCTCATAAGTTTCATAGATGTGGTCCTCATAGAGACCAAAGGGAGTTGAATCTGAGTGAGGTGGGCGATGGGCCGTGGACAACGTGGGAGCAGGAACTGCAACAATTTGCTATAGATGTTACATCCAATGCCTTGTCACCAGTTCCCCCTCCCCCTATTACCGAGTTTGACTGGCTAGCACAACGACCGGCGGGAGTTCCGTTCTCTGTTTTTAATTTTCTCATACCCCCTCATTTGACGGCGGAAGATTTTCCCCTGCCACTCATTACTCCTGAACCTATTGAACTTCAATGCGAATTTTTGGTCAGAGATAAGGCCCACAGAGCATTTATTAGCTTCCTGTTAACTAGAGACACGGCCCAGGCTATTGCTCAACCTTTGCCGAATCCCTCTCTACGAACCCAGGAATTAGTTAAAGTTTTCCAACAGTACCTAATCCCAGCCCCGGCTAGAACTCTCACGGAAATCCGAACAGCCTTGTTTGAGGCAGTCCGGTCACGTCAGCTCCTCAGACTCGGTATGGCTCAGACGTTACCTATGAATGCTTACTATAGAATATTGTTCTCCCCTGTCTTAACTGCGAGAGTAATAGATGAACAGACGGAACGTGATGTTCGGGTAATGTTGCGCTTGAAGAACAAGAAACACCATTAGCTCTCCCTGGCGGCAGGCGGATGGATTCACCTCTGGCTCTGATGGTTAAAATCACATGTACTATTATCCATGATACTCCAGTCCTCCCTGGGTCTTCCTCCCTCCCTCGGCCATGCTAGCGCAATAGGGTTTTTGAGGTTCGACCAAGTGTTAAGTTCTCCCGGGGGGCAGCGCCCCCCCTGATGACTTCGGAACCGGTCCACACATAAGCACGCCTGGCCAAAAGTCAAGCGACTTTACCTCACATGGCGTGCATAACAGACCGATAACCTCCCTCTGCATAAGGGATAAGGCGACTAACTCATTATGCAGGGACATTGGACTACGGCCGCCATACGGGGTCGGTTCTGCAAACAAACCATTAAAACCCCCGGCGGAACCGCATCTGGAGTATATCTCACTTTTCATTGAACAAATGATGGCTGGAGGCACCCGTTCCGCCAGCTTGCCTCCTTTAAATGAAAGTAATAACTCTTCATTATCGGGGCGAAAAGTTCTCACCCACGCTAAGACATATCAGTCCCCTAACAGGTCCCTCTTGATAAGATCGCTACAGTGTAACACATAATTTTTTTCCCTTAGCCATGCCAGTCCTCGGCTCACTGCCGGCTGTCACTTTACGATCGCACCCCGCCGTTGGGGATAGGCGATCACCCCGGCGGGTCTTTTTCCTATGGACCGGGGTCTGTCTCTCTATACTTAACCTAGCGGAAGATGTTTCCTAGGGTCAGAGTCGGCTCAGCGGCAAGTCAAAAAATTTCAAAAACTGCCGGCTGGGGTCTTTTATTTTCAACCTAGTTGGAAGTTCCAGCAAACGGAGCCCTTCAGGACACTAGTCGTTCTCTAGTTTATCTGTCATATAGAATCATATCCGCACTCATTTGCTCCTTGCCGTTAGCATTCCACACTGATCTTACGGATGCAGTGGTACCTGCAATCCCGGCGGCTGATGATCAGGACTCACCGACCCTTTTTTCGGCCCGGTTAGTCACGAGACCATTTTAGTTCTCTATAACCCATCCTTTTCACGTTCAAATCCCTCATGACCCGCCGTACAATACCCTGCAATTAGCCAGATCATTACTCTCTTAACCCGGGAACTGCCGGGAGACTCTTAAGAGTTCCCCCGGCGGACTGCGGGGAGACTCTTAAGAGTGAGTGAGAAAAATAAATCAACTTTTGACATCGAAAACAAAATATTTTTTGTTATTTTTATTTTTTTATTTTGTTTTGGCCCCTGGGCCATGCAAAATCTCAGTCCTCTACCTCCCCTCCTTCCCCACTTTCCTCTCCTTCAGTTATCACCTATTTTCCCTGTTATTCCCTTATTCTGAGGTATATTTTCGTGCTAACATTAAAAATCCGGTTACAGGGTGTGGTCATCACTGATAGCAAGCGAATGCAAGAGAGAGAGAGAGAGTATCGATCGACTGTGTCTCAGTGGCCTTGGGGGAAATTGGCGGGAAAGCAGCTTGCCTCACCCATATACAACTCGCAACTCGCAACATTATACAACTCGCGGGCTATATCTCCGATTTTGACCATCCAAACGCTGTTTTCACTCGTTTTATTGTTGTTTCAGGTTAATACCTTTATAATCAACCCATAATAGGCGCATATGGATAAGTATTAATGCTATTAATGGTACAATGAATATTTTAGTGACGGAAACACCTCAAATACGTCAGCACAGGGGGACGTTTCCAATTACCCCCATGCGCACTTGTTAGGTTAAGTGACTAGCTGCGCTGTCCCTGAGACTTCTCTGGCCCCAGGTATATAGTATATGATGTTTTAGGGTTAAGATCAACCTTCACCATAATGTCTAGGTGCCGGTTGGGATATAGGATCTATTAGGTTTTCGAATTAAGTTCAACCTTCACCATAATGTCCAGGTGCCGGTTAGGCCAAATTATGTTTTAGATATAAGTTCAACCTTTCACCATGTCTATGTGCCGGTTAAGTCACTCCGATAAGGGCGGGGGTCACGGCGGAAGCCTGTCAAGGCCTCCGGCTCAGGTTCCCCGAGTGTATGCCTAGTTACCCGCCTAATCGGGATTATAAAGGCTACGAAGGTCTATCGGTCCTAGTCGCCTAACTCAGTTACTCGCTGATCCTCGCCGAGAAAGCGGGGCTCGATACTAGACGAAGGAAGGGCCATCAAGACAGCTTGTCATGGCAAAGGTTACTTCCCCATGTTTTTTTCTACAAACCACTTTTTCTTAAAAAAAAAAAAAAAAAACATTTGTTAGAAGTATGCCCGCGGACACACTACTTTTGTTGTTCTTGTATTCTTAGTGTTATGTACTGTGATAGTTACGCCCGGAAAGGCTTCAGAGAAAAAAAGGGGGGGATATGTGGCTCCCAGTACGAGAGTGGAACTCCCCCTGATACAGGATTACAAATAGGTTTAGGGACAAGCCTGGATGCGGTTTACGCCAGGCTGTGCCCAGAATGAGTTATGAGCTTAGAAGCTCAGTTTGCATGATTGCTTAATTTAAACTCAGGATGTTTAAGTTTAGGGGACAAACCTGGACGCTGTTTACACCAGGCTATGCCCAAAATTGAGATATAAAACTCAGTTTGCTCGATTGAGAAACTGCTTAATTTAAACTTAGGTTTTATGATGATTAATAAAAGAAAGTTTTATGTTTTCAAAACTAGTTGCACTAGATTACAATAGGTCCGAAGGGACTCTGTAAATATTTCCATTCTAAACTGCCCAACTTATGTTGTTTTTATGAATAATAAAGAATTATTTGCTCTACAGTGTATATAATTTTCAGGTATGTTCCTGGCTAGCTACACTAGTATCAGTAGGCTTGATAATTGTCAATATGACTTTTTTTTTAAGAGACAATGAACGGAGGAAGGAAAAACACAGATAAAACAAAAAGGTCCATGTGCCTAAAGGCATCCTCCATTCATAAAATGTTTGTAACAACTGGATTTAAACATTTGTAGATTGTAAGTTTGTGGAAAGCAATTCGATGGAAGTGAATTCCAAAGAGTAGTAGCTCTGGGGATAAATGAATTCTGATAAGCAGAAGTTCTGCATTGTGGAGGAGAAAGTGTAAATTCATGGGCGCTCTCAGCTGCCCTAGTTCTACGGGGAAAGATGTGGAGAGGCGGCACAATTGAAGCAAGTTCCTCGGAACAATTGCTGTGAAAATATCTGTAGAATAATGCAAGGGATGCAACGTTTCTTCGTATGGATAATGTAGGAAGGTCCTGTGTGATTGCAGGGTTATTGATTAATCTAATAGCTTTTTATTTTGAATTTTGTCCAACTGCCTCAATGCAACCACTCCACTTCCACCCCACAGAGGTGAACAGTAATCCATCTGAGAACGCACATGACTTTTATGTATCACGGCCAACTGCTCGTCAGTGAAGAATTCTCGAACTCTGTACAGGAGTCCCAGTTTTTTAGAGGCATTCTTAGCAATGCTTCTAACATAATGTGTCCAGCTCAAGTTAGTAGTTAATGTTACACCGAGAATGTCAATACTAGGGGAAGTGGGAATATTTACATCATTAAAAAATATATGGGAGTCAGTGAGATTCTGTCGGTTAGAAAATTGATGGTATTTGGTTTTCTGTGCATTAAAGGAAACTAGATTCTTTTGTCCCCATCCATTAATTCTAGAAAGGTCCTGGTTCAGAGAAATTGCAGTGTTTATTTTTGAATTTATAAGATCGGGTTGGGTGAAAGAATTGGTAAATGTGAAGGAACTGTGGAGTGTTGAGTCATCTGCGTAGGAATGTATTGGATTATGAGTGGTAGATATGAGATCATTGATATGAATGAGGAACAGAATTGGGGCCAAAACTGATCCCTGGGGAACACCAGCATTTATTGAGTGAAATTGAGAATAAAGGCCATCTACCATTACACGTATTTTTCTGTTATGAAGATAAGAAGAAATTAGTGGAACTAATGATGCAAGGCCGTAGTGTGACATCTTCGACAATAAGGATTGATGCCAGACTCTATCAAATGCCTTTGATATATCCAGTGCTATTGTATGTGTTGCACCATGTTGGTCTGTAGCTTGGTTGATTTGATGCGTAAGAAGGCAAAGCATGTCTGCAGTTGATCGACATCGTCTAAAACCATATTGCCTATCACTGATTAATTTATTATTCTCAAGATGCTTAATTATGTGATTATTTAATATAATTTCAAAGACTTTACCAAGAGTGGAAGTTATAGCTATTGGTCTGTAGTTTGATGGATCTGAAGAGGCACCTTTTTTAGGAACTGGATGGATGTTTGCTTCTTTCCAGGGTACTGGGTAGCATGAGGTATGAGTACACAGACGGAAATTTTTTGCCAATACAGGAGCGAGCACCAAGGAGCAATTCTTAAGTACTATTGGAGGAATTTCATCTGGACCAGGAGCCTTATCTACTGAGAGATTCTGCAAAATAGTTTTGACATGTCTGGTGTGGATCTTAAGTGAGGGAATTTCAGGCGAATTAAAATTAAGTACAGGGACATCTTGATTTATTTCATCTAAGGTTGAGTTGGTGGAGAAAATATCCGCAAGAAGGTTAGCTTTACCTCGTGGGTCACTTACAAGATTGCCAGTCGGAGATTTTAATGGTGGATTATACTAATAGGTAACATCGTCAATGATTCCGGGGCCCCTACTAAATATTAGGTTTTCTCTACTTCCCTTTGGGAATCAAACCTATAATCTAGTGAAGAGCTGAGGAGATGGTTAGGTATCAAGAGTATCAGTGATGAGATACATACAAGCAGGCTTGGATGGTTTGAATATGTGGAGAGGATGGATGAACTATGTTGTGTGAAAAGATGCAAGACTATTGAACGTGGAGGGAGTTGCACCAAGGGGCAGATCAAGAAAGCTGTGGGATCAGACCTTATGGTCTTATCTTGAATTTTAAAACCTGACATGTGAGGCAGCTCTGAACAGAGCTGCCTAGAACGCTAACATTAGGACGTGAGACCGGAATTGCACTTTGTGTCTAGCGCTCAGTCTTTGAATTCATATATGTATGTTTGCTCTCAGTTGTAACTTACATATAAAAACCTATACTGTGTGCTCTCTTCTAGTATTTAGTTCCCAAGTTAATATACAACACATCGTGTGGTAAACTATCAATGGAAGTTAAATATTACTAAGCTATAATGAATCAAATCAAATCAATCTAAATTAAAACTACTCCATATCTAAATTGAATTCAATCTGAAACATGCTAATTTATATCTAAAGGTCTCACATAATAAATTTATATATAGGGTAAGGTTATAAGGGTTAATATTAGCCAGGAATTAACTCGCCAATAGTTCCACGTGGCAATGAGGCAAGGGAGAACGTTTACCCAATATGGTGGGCAACGGGGAACGAGACTTCGGTCCCGAGACTCGAGTCAAGTGAAAGAAAGAATAAATGATTACATGGGAATGGACATGAATATTATGCTTATCTGTCAGTCAGTCATGGCGTCGATGAGAGCGTCGTGATGGTGTAGCTGTTTGTATTGCTGTCAGTGTATTGTGATTAGAGGCACAAAAGCGCGATCAACTGAGGGCGGAATTTAGATGTTAACTGGTTGGTGTTCGTGAAGGCTCTCTCTCTCTTCCTCAGAGGCACACCTTGCTGCCTTGGCAAACGCCAGGAGCCCAAATTATCGTACCGCATCTAGGTTGCTCTATACGATAAATTATATTAATATATACGATAAATTCATATATACTACATAAGACCACGGCAATATTGCTTAACCCGTACAGCCCCAGCGACGCGTCTGACGCGTCGGCGATGTATGTAACGCACAGCCCCAGCAACGCGTCTGATGAGTCACCCTAATTGCTCCGACCGTAACCTCAGGTGTAGCCACTCGAGAGGGCTCAGATTTGTATGGGAACTGTGTACGTATCCCACGCAACCGTGCCGATGGTTGAAAACTCTCAAAGTCCATGTTAGTGCGCGTGAGCGCGCAATAACTTGTTTTTTTGGGGTAATTGCCTTCAATTTTTTACTCTTGTAAAATACGTTTTCGGGGGCTCTGTAGGACCATTCTTTAAGCTTTTTGAGCGGTTTTTCGTGGTTTTTCCTTCATTCCTAACCCATTCGCTATTGTTTCTGGAATAAAACCATTTTTTGAAAACCGGCCGGGTTCTGGTGAACAAACATTACAAAACTAGCCGGGGCTCCACGGGTTAATAGCATATTAGGCCTTTTATAACTAAACTTATTTACAATCTTATAATATACGATCTACTCGTCCTACGTCGTGCTGCAGGAGCGACCGTGGCATCACAGAGACATACGGGATCACAAAAGAGTCATAGCCTATCGTATTTACGATACATCGCAACCATAAGAGGTTTTTCTATGTAGGCTACTGTAAGTAGCCTGATAGAACACCAGGTACGTGGCCTTTTATGCATTATATTATTGTAAAACATGCATTGCGAATAATTATATATTATATGACAGGAGAATGCTGTGCCACGATTACGCATGGTTCTTATGCAAAATATTACTTATTGAAAACTTATTTACACTTATTTACACTTATTTACCCTGCAGCACCTTAATTAGTTTAGCAGTGAGCGGTATTGCAATCAGCAAGGCTGGCAGAAGGACAGGTTGCACTCTTTGAAATAGGAGGAAACGTCTTTTCTCACTCGAGCGCATCTTTCGGTGGAGGCAGACATAGAATTGTTGTCGGGCCACACTTTCTCTAGCAGTCTGTGGGAGGGGTTGGAACGCGTGGTGGGTAACCCAATCTTTGCACTGCAATCTGTCGGGCACGGGCGCCACACCGTGTTTCCAATGAGAAACAGATGTCAATGCACTAAACATCGACAATAGACCGTGTATGACCTGTTTGTGGAATACCCTCAGATTGGGTTTCTCTCTGGTCTTTGTCATGAACAAATTGTAAGCATTCAGGCACACAACGCCCAAAAGATGCTGGAATGTTTTTCTGTACCACTTGATGTTCCTTCGAACACATTATAGTACCAATTTGCATGTCGGACTTGTCCACCAGATTCCTTAAGCATGAGGAGTGTGTGTGGAGTGATGCATAGAAACAGATTGAGTAATGAAGAGGTACGCATAGGAGTGAGAGTGGGACAACAGGAACCCCTATCAACAAGAGTGGAAAGAAGGGTGCTATGCTGGTATGGACATGATGGACATGATGAGAGGCTTAGGTGCTATGCTGGTATGGACATGATGAACAAATGGGAGATGAGAGGCTTACAAAGAGAATATATAAGTCAGAAACAAAGGGATATAGATTGAGAGGAAGACCTCGAAGGAGATGGAGAGATGGTGTACTTCAAGCATTGGAAGACAGAGAGATGACTGAAGAACAGGCAAGAGAAGTGGTGATGAATAGGAATGAATGGAGAATGATTGTGAATAGATGAGTGAAAAGGCGATCGTAAGAAGAGGGGTTGGGCACCAGTTGGACTAGCTAATAGTCTGTCAGACGCCTGGCTCGGGGAGTTGGTGTATATATGAAGGGCCATGCTTGGAAGTGATGTGGGCGGGTATTGTGGTGGGCTTCGCTGCATGTCTGCGTGCTGAAACTGAAACTTCTCTGAGAGGTCTGGGACCTGGGAATTTTTTGCTGGGGACCCCAAATGGGCCTTGGTCTCTGGGTTTTCTGGTGTGTGAATTTATTTTATTTATAATTTTATTTTGTTGTTTCTGTTCGAGCTCTGTCTCGAGTCGGCCACCCCCAGCTATGGGGTATGTGCCTGAGTATATACATACATACATACATTTACGAAGAGAACATGTATATTCATAAATGCCATATGCATGTGAGTAGAATCAGCAGGAACATTTCATGATAAACGTCTATCAAGTTTGATGCTGAGTTTTTGTGTTTATCCTTTTGTAATAATATTTTAAGTGGATAAATATCCACTTATCCAGAATCCTGTCACGGTGGTTTTATGTGGCCAGTTCACCACAGCATTTGTCTCAGGCTCATGTTTTGGCAACTATACATACATATGAGTCAGAAACAATTAAGGGGAGGTTGAGCGAGAGGTAGACCTCGGATGAGATGGAGAGATATTGTAGTACAAGCGTTGGAAAGTAGAGAGATGACTGAAGAACAGGCAAGAGAAGTGGTAATGAATAGAAATGAATGGAGAATGCTTGTGAATAGATGACTGATAATGCAGTTGTTGAGAGAGAGGGTCAGGCGGCAGTTGGGCTAGATAATATTCCGTCAGGTGCCTGGCCCGGGGGCGATTTATTATTATTTTGTTTTCGTCAGTTTAGGCAAACCGGACACGCGGCACCACTACACTCAGAAGTTTGGCAACACAGCCCCACCATAATCATATTATATTAGATTAACCTAACTGTAATGCCCTCGAAAATATCCCGCAACCCCAATAATGTACTACGCGAGTTGATGTCAGGTATAGTGTAAAATAGTCGTTGATGGGAAGTCCAATAAACTCATCACGTGAATCACCACGAGACTATCACCTGGTTCTTACAAATCGGACTAAGGTTACTATACTTTTGTACGTCCGTGGTAGTACAGTGGGTTAGCGCGCGGGCCTGGTTGACCTAGGGGCCATGGTCACTAACCAGGGTTCGAACCCCACCCAAGGCATCTCAAAACCTGTGGGTTTTTAGGAGGGTTAAACTCCCTTCAGAGGTTCGAGCCCCGCGCCAGGCACCAGGAAAGGTTGACCCTAAGCGGGCCTGGGGAGTTTTCAGGAGACCATTAGCGCACGGGCCTGGTTGACCTAGGGGGCATGGTCACTAACCAGGGTTCGAACCCCACCCAAGGCATCTCAAAACCTGTGGGTTTTTAGAAGGGTTAAACTCCCTTCAGAGGTTCGAGCCCCGCGCCAGGCACCAGGAAAGGTTGACCCTAAGTGGGCCTGGGGAGTTTTCAGGAGACCATGAATTCCCTTCACACCCAGCATTTCATTGGTGGCAGCGGTGGGATTGATTTGGATAAAAGGTTGCATTACATTGCAAGTTTGGAACAGCCAGAACACGATAACATCATGGCGCACCGTTCTCACATCCCCATCCCACATTATGATGGGGAGACTTACGAGATCGAAACGTTCATGGACATAGTGAAACCCGTACTTGACCTAGTTTATACCACGGACGCAGAAAAGATAGCCGTGACATTAACGCACCTGGGAAAAGCCGTTTCCCTGGTTGCCTACCAAGTGCACCCTGCTCTCACATGGGACGAATTTCGCCCACTAGTGATAGAGGCCATTAAGCCTTCGTTGGGCGTTTTCGTGGCCCACACCCGTATCCAAGACACTAAATTCGAAGGCGATCTAGATGCCACAGTGAATAAGATCGCCCAACATATCAAAGTGTCTTTCCCCACATTGACCAGAATCCAGCAAGAACAGCAGATTCTGGTCAACCTTGTATCAATATTGCCCTCAGCAGTAAAGGATCATTTCCGTGTGCACGATTTCGTCGGATATCAAAAAGATCTCATCACGATCCGACGTATTTTGGCCGTGCGCACAGAAACACCCACCCAAATCGCTGTAATGAAGAGGTTCCCCGCACACCCGCAGCACCTCGACAACCAAAACCCCAAGGCTCAAACCTTCAACTCCAAGAATGCCTACCCATCATCATCCTTCCACAACAAACCTACCTACCCTTCCGGCAAGCCCCAACCCAGTAGTCCCCGGTTCCAACCTACCCAGCCACGCAGAATCTTCAACCGGAACAAAACCTACAACACCTACCAAAGTAAGAACCCTACATTAGTGATTATCAACCCCTATGATTTCCCTGCCTGTAGTGCTAAGTGTGCCCTCCATCAAATTCGTGACTCTGCCAAACCTCGCCCCTTTACTCCTCGCATTTCTGTAAATGAAGAGGAGTTGGGACAAGAGGAAGAAATGGAGGAAATGCACACCGAAGACATAGCCCATATCATGACCTCAGACGATACCGAGGAAACCCTGGAGGAGGTAGATACCGACTCCCAGGATTTTTAAAGTATCCCCCGCCCATGATGGCCTCGGCGGGGCACGCCATAACTGATCGCACTGCCCCCATTTACTACATGGCCAAAATCAAGGACATTCCTGTCCGCTTGTTAATCGACACGGTAGCTGCTAAGTCATGTTTGTTCAAGTCTTATTATGATCAACACCACCGACTATTTGGCCCCTTGTTACCTACCAAATCAGAACTAATCTCAGCTGCTGATCTCCTAGGAGATCTCCTAGGAGACACTTTGGCCCTGTCAGTAACTACTCCTGCCCCCCATGCCCGTTGTTATCACCCGTTCACAGTATTTTCCTCCCACTGTAAACATTACGATGGTTTCCTTGGACTTGACCTCCTTCAAAAACTCCAGGCCCAGGTTGACTGCGGCCAGAGGCTGATCTCATTCAAAAAAAAAATCCAACCCAAAGCCTCTGACAAACCAATCACGCAGAAACCATTTCACAAAAAGAAAAAACACCTCCACCCTCAACAAACTCTGAGTCAAGATTACCAAGTTGCAGCTAGCACTAAGGTAACTCCTAACCCCCCCCCCCCCCCCTTGCCCCGAGTTCTCTAAAAATATCACTCATTCCGTTGAAAAAATGCCTCAACAAACGAAAGAAGACAAGTCCAAGCAACTCAATGATGTAAACCCCCCCATTTCTCCTAACTCTGTCCAGGATCAATCCTCCCATGTTTCCAGGACAGACTCTTATGTATGTAAAAACCATTCTACCAAATATTTATGTACACATGTTTCCAGGGAAAATGCCGACCTATGTACCCAACAATGTTTTCCCCATGCCCCCAGAAATGCTCAGCTATTCCACAACCAACAATATTTCCCTTGTGACAGCTTTCCGTCAGTAGCTCCCTTCCACCCCCACACAATTCACACCCCTAAAAAATTCAAAACCCCACACTTGACTCACCCCCTCATGACAGACAAACCCACCAATCCCATATAACCTCTAAACAAACCGTCACTGCCACCGACAAAACTCCCCAAATTCGTCCTTTTAACAACCACAAATCAGTACCTCAGTCCTCCACCAATTAGCACCTCAGCTATACCATAGAATGAAGACTGAACAATCTAAGAGAGACGCTCCTATCAAAGATGTCCCAAACCTCCTCGCAAAGTAGATCCAGTCTCTCTCCCCTAAATACTTCCAGTATAGCCAATATAGTACCTCTTACTAAGGCTCAGTTATATCACATTATGAAGGCTCCATACAGCCATGTGCCACAACAGTAATCACCACCTTACCTAGTTCCCGTATCAATTGAGAGCTCAAATAAGTCCATCAAAACTTGAGATCCCTATTGCCTACAGGGTCCAAAACCGAACCTATAAACCGAGCTCCAGCCCCCAGTAAAATCAGTTGAAAGATAGACACCAAACAGTGGCTGGTCCCTTGTGTTGACCTCTAGCTCTATCATTGTTTGTTCCTGAGAATTGAGTTCCAGAGCCGGCAGACTCCGTGGCAGATTTAGATAGAAGGATCTGTCCACGTAAAAGAAATCTACGTACACCTTATAACCTTCATACAGACCGGGGAGCTGAGCGATCGACGTGAGATGCGCTTGGCGTTAATTCCGATCCAGATTGACAGGAAGATCCTAATATCTGTGATTCAGGTCTAGAAACCAGAGGGTATATAAGAGTGTAACCAGCAACGATCGCTAAGAGATCCGTCTTGAGAACTTTCTACATATGGACCATCTGGACGGCCGCGGAACCAGTCGTTAGCCCCCAACATCACGGACGCAAGATAACCAGGACCAGACCAATCAAATACTACCCAAGATTCACTCTATCAGTGCTACAGTGTTACAGTGCTATTTAGAGACTCACTTATTAATATTTCTATGAAGTGGCTATATCTTTGCCCCAGTATAATTAATATATAACCATTCCATTAGGAAGTGCTAAGCGTATCAGTGTTTATTAATTAACAGGCGATATTAACTCTCGTAATTACCCATATATCCAGATATTATTACATAGAAGTGAAACCCTAGTGATATCTGATGTTCGCCCACTGATTTGCGTTCTATGTGTTTCTGATACGAGAATATAAAACTTAGATCAGTACCCCCCTGAGGTTACTAGAATTCCCGTGCTCTAAAATACGCGTGTCTAATCTAGTCTGTGAACTACTACTTGTGCACCAGAGCTACCAGTGATAAATCTAACAGTGAATATGAATCTATAAGTAACATTTATGGTCTCCAGTAGATAAACTTGTGAATAAAGCCAGTGATCAGAAGATTAATACCTGAACGTTGGAAGTGGGAGACTAGGCTCCATCCAGATCCACTTAATGCTAGTGTTGTTCAATTCTATCATTTGTTTTGTACGAGTATTCATATCTTCTTATGCTTCATATTAATCATCATCAAGAAAACTATAGAAGTGTGTACATCAATAAAAGTGATCGTGTGTCTTGTTACCGTGTGCTTATTTTGTGTTCTCTATTCCTCATACCTTGTTTTGTGCATGCAGCCTTCTATACCCAGTCAGTTAGAACTCACATTACCCAAGTTAATCCTGTAGAAAAACAGGGCATAACATTGGAATGGCCTCGAAAATATCCCGCAACCCCAATAATATACTACCCGAGTTGACGTCAGGTATAGTATAAAATAGTCGTTGATGGGAAGTCCAATAAACTCATCACGTGAATCACCACGAGACTATCACCTGGTTCTTACAAATCGGACTAAGGTTACTATACTTTTGTACGTCCGTGGTATTACAGTGGGTTAGCGCGCGGGCCTGGTTGACCTAGGGGGCATGGTCACTAACCAGGGTTCGAACCCCACCCAAGGCATCTCAAAACCTGTGGGTTTTTAGAAGGGTTAAACTCCCTTCAGAGGTTCGAGCCCCGCGCCAGGCACCAGGAAAGGTTGACCCTAAGTGGGCCTGGGGAGTTTTCAGGAGACCATGAATTCCCTTCACACCCAGCATTTCACTAACCTAACCTAACCTAACCTAACCTAACCTAATATAATCTAATTTTATATAACTAAAATAACAAAATAAAAATATAAAATACACTAGATCCTAACCTAATATAATCTAATATAATCTAATTTTATATAACTAAAATAACAAAATAAAAATATAAAATATACTAGATCCGAGTGGGATCGAACACTGGTTTTCCTGTTTATGAGGCCTAACCTATACCAACTGTGCTACAAGGTGACATGCTAAGGAAGGTTTGAAGGCTATATTTAAACGCGGTTGGGCCGAGTGGTGGGGCGGTGCGCCAAACTTCTGAGTGTACAGTGTTGCCAAGTGGCCGGTTTGCCTAAACTGACGACAAAAACAAAATTCGCGGCCCGGGGAGCTAGTGTATAATATGAAGGGTCATACTTGGATGTGAGGTGGGTATGGTTCCGCTGCTTGCTGAGACCGGAACTTCTCCGGGAGGTCTAGGACCTGGGAGTCTTTTGCTTGAGACCCCAAATGGGCCTAGGTCTCTGGGTCTTCTCCTGGGCGACCTAGATGTGTGTGTGTAATTTTGTTTTGTTTTTATGTTGTATTGTGTTATCTCTGTTCTGGCTCTTGTCTCAAGTCGGCCATCCCCAGCTAGGGGTATGTGTGTATACATACATACATACAGACAGACAGACAGACAGACAAACACACTGAAAGTACCAATTACAAAAGGTCATTGTGTATGCATAATAACAGAAGAAATTTAGAGCACCAAATATCATGTTATATGGAAGTTTGAACATACGTTGTGGAGATAATGCTATATTAGTACTATACGGAGGCCAAGGTCCTAACACCCGATAGGAATCATACAGAGAGCACAGTGACTAAGCAAGAACCACTACTTTGAATATCGTTATCATTAAATAAAAACTTCTTGCAGTCGTATTTGGGAGGCGGGGACGACATCCAATGTTAACCATAGGCTATTGGGATCTATTTAGTATCAAATATACAGTAGGTGCTGACCAAGACGCGTTGAAATTCATAAATTATTAAGTAATTATGTGAACCCTCACATAGACACACTTATAGACAAACTCACTAAAATTATCGATTAAAAAGTTAATAAGGCAGATAGCCACTGAATATGGTGTTATTCTATGCACTAGTTTTGGAGATTTATAATAATAGTTTATGAAGGTCATGGCCCCCCACCAACCAGTGGGGACACTGTGGGGTCATCCAATCATCTCCAAAACTTGCTTATTTATTAGTGCCCCTTCATCATTGACGATGCACCTTACGTAGGTAATGGCCAATCTTTGAACTCTAGCTTGCTGTTCAAACTTCCCGCCCGGGGAGAACTCAAAATACGATTGCCTTACATCGTGAGCGAAACGCTCTTAATAACCACTCACGGACTCGTCCTTATGATGTGGGTACCACTACTAGAAAAACTAGTAAAATAAATAAAGAATAAAAATAAAAATTAAACTTGACCTAGCTTTGCGCTTTCCATGCGTCTCCTTTTGGGTACAGCAAGTGCTCACTCTTATTCTCTCCGGGCCCGCATAGTAAGGACCTGGGTCCCCGACGCTCCTGCCTGCATCTCGTTCGTCACCTTCCTTGTCCCTAATGAGTCCTTGCTCATTTGGCCATGACAGGGCTGAAGTTAGGTTAGATTATCAACTTGATGTAGGCTGAAGTGTTAAATACGGGCCCTGGAGATTGTTTTTCTGGGTCTAAGCATTCGTGTTAAGGGGTGTTCTTGTTGTGATGAGGCAAGTAGCCCCTTGTGTGTTGTTTTATTATCCTAGCCCACTAATAGTTCACTGATTAGTCATGAGGCTTCTTTTAGGGTGAACTGCATGGAGCCTGTTGCTCGGTCCCTTCAGGGTGTGCAACAAGTATGCTTCGGGGCTAGTACCATTGGATTTTCTCACTTAGTTGAGGGATCCGGCACAGAGCCCCCAAAAATGGAAGGGACAGGAGTGACAGTGGATGGAGGTAAAGTTAAATATATCAACCTGAGGTTGAACAAGTACGTGCCCTAGGGGTCGCACTCCCGGACCTATTGGTACTGGAACTGATACCTGTCGCTCATCTTTAACCTGTCTCATGAGATGACTCCTATAATGGCTCCCTCGCTACAAAAACCCCACTTGCTTGGTCTGACTGGGACGCGGGCTATGACATTTCTGAGCCCTGCGTTCCCGAATGCTGTGAAGATGGACGTTGGCCAGACGCCAATTTCTTCGGCGTGTACACCTTGGTGGTGTAAAGTAGATCCCGGTGACCGGGTCAGGGGGGTGGGGGCCGGTAAAGCCTTCAACCGAGACTCTTCGACCCGGGCAGCGGAATCTTGTGTTCTTGTTTGTGAGTCGTCGAAAACGTCAAACTCAGAAAGGTCTCGAAAGTTCAGATCCGGTACGTCATACTCGGAAGGGTCTTGAACTGAGGTGGGCTGGGTAGAAGAGCTCATGCTCCTGCCGGCTAGAACACATGCTGCTGCCCTTTTTCTTTCCCAGTACCGGCAAGGCCATGGGTGCGGGTTGTGAGGAATGGTAAACCGGTGAATTGGCCTGAGACATGATTAGATGTGTCTCTGAGTGCCTTCCTGCCTGACGAAGACTGTTTGGACCGGTTAATGTGGAGGCTGCGCCACCGTCTTCGACGAGGAGGAGGACATCCTAGACCGACTCTACTTGGATTTGGCATCACCTGCAGAAAGTGCGGCGTCAAATCAGAGCGAGACTTAGCCGCTTGTTCAACAGAAGGCGACTTGAGTCTATTGTCTAGGTGAGCGGGACCTGTCCTGTCGGCTAGACCACCGAGGTGCGCCCGGCGGATCTGAGGTCCTAGGTCGCTTGGGTTGGCGGAAGGAAGACTCACGAGCAGAAACCCCTCAGGGGTTTGCCCCTTGAAGCAAATCTTCGAATATATGGTCATCCTATAGTCAAGATTTTGCGGGCTACCGTCTAACGGTACGTTACATACACTGAATGAATATGAAGTAAAATAGTCTTGCACCGACTATCTGCATGGTTTTAAATAAGCATTGCGGAGGGCTGAACACTCGAGGCATGATTGGGAAAGCCAACCACCACGAGATCGGTCTAAACAAGGAACACACTTAACACATCGAGAGTGCCCGATGACCTTTATAATTGTACGACCCAAAGCAGCATAAAAGGAGAAAGTACTCCTATCCATGATAAACTTCCTCCTGCCAGGGAGATAGCCGACCGTCCAAGGTGTCCTACATGCGAACCAGAGGATGAGAAAGATCCAAGAATCAATGCTCATCAGGACACGCTAGGTCGGCAAGCTTAATATATAATAAATATATCTCCAACGTTCAAGAAAAAGAAGAGTTGAATAATACTAGACAATCTTAGTTCCCTTAACGTTAATTACATTACCCAGAAATGTAAGAGAGTAGTGAGTACCCTACCATGTGCTACTTATATAATAACTTCTTACCTAAGTGTAAAACACTGACCCTTATCTCATCTTGTGACGTAAGAACTAAATCCGGCGACAACGCAACTGTAGATTTTAATTCTTAATCCCGGCGGACCAGCGCCTTTCATGCGAGCAATACAGATAACTGAAAGCAACAAGATAGGGATGGGTGAGTTCATTTCTCGGCTCAGCCGTTAAGATCCCGGCGGACGTGGCTCCCCACGATGCACCCCCAGGATAAAACGTCCAATTGTACCAAGCAATGAACGTTTGTACCGGTTTGTACCGGTTTGTACTCCTTTGTACTCCTTTAAGTTAATTGCGGTGGAGATTAATCGGTGATAAAGGACCTCCTAAACACCATTTTAGTTACATGCCGGCTCAGCCAGCATCAAACTATACGCCGCACACAAAAACAGAAGAACATTTGTTGTTTGAGTTATTTTGTTGGCGGTGGAAGATGTAATTACGAGGGGAGGCTTCGCCGTTACCCTTCGAAACTTGAATTCTTTTTAGTAACATGCCGGAACATCCGGAATCATACTATATGCCTTAAATAACTTCAAACCAAATTCATTGCAAATCCGTACCAGTCAGTGAATACTGAATTTTAATATAGCTCAAGAGTGTTTCCCAGCGGGGGAACCCCAAGGAACACCCTGAGACACGTTGTTATTTAATGTTAAGTCTTACTTGAATCATAAAAAATCCCGCCAGAAGGGCCGACCCTTCAGTGTATATATAGGGATGAACAATGTGTACATACTGTATATGGCATGGTTATACATCATGAACAATCAATAATCAATGATAACACTCCCTAACCATATATTTAATAGTGGCCCCTTCATCATTGACAATGTTGCCTATTAGTATAATAGTCTCCATTCAACACCCACGTCAGTCGTTTGAATCAACCGCCGCGAGGAAGAACAAGAGCCATCTTCATAAGTGCAACGCTACTTCTCTTATGGTGTCGTCACAGATCGGGTACCCACTACGAAAAAACTTCTTAAAAATAAGAGAACAAAAAAGGAAAAATAATTTTCCACTTTAACACTGTTATTCACAAGCTTCCCACATTCGGTGGATTTTCTTGCGTTGTGGCTTCTTACCGCCTCTCGCCAAGCGCAACAATTCCTCCTTCAATGATATACCAAGATAAACTCCAAATATCAGCGAATGGGAAGGGGATGGCTGGGAGGGACGTCGTCGTCAATGATTCCGGGGCCCCTACTAAATATTAGGTTTTCTCTACTTCCCTTCGAGAATCAAACCTATAATTTAATAGTGGCCCCTTCATCATTGACGATGTTGCCTGAATTCCAAGACTGGAGGGGGACATTCGTAAATATCAACACTCAATAACCGCATGGTTAAGCCAAGAAACCTTATTACAGGAAAAAGAAATAGTAATTGTTTTGTTGTGCATACAACAGTATAAAATAGGAAAGAGTGTGAGCAGTGCGTTGCTTCAAAGAAGCCTGCTCCAACAACAGAGTCCTCTTCCATGAGGGATTTGTTGTACCGTGTGACACAGAGTTAAATGCAAAAAAAAACTCGTCACCTCGACCTGTAACCTGTGCTGAGCTCAGCTTGGTCCTTAGGTCCATTTATTGAGTCACTTCGACCAATACTAAACTTAGTGAATCTAGTGCAACTAGGCTGGAACATGTGTTGAGTCATTCCGACCAATACCAATCGTGCGTAATCTAGTGCAACTAGCATAGAACGTGCAATTTACATATATAGCAATACTGAACATCTCGAGTCACCTCGAGCAATACCAACTTTTCGTAATCTAGTGCCACTAGCAAAGAAAACTGAACATAACATATACAGTATAATGAACAGTAGTGTAACACAATCTTTTATTATTCGTAAACTACATGAGCTTTAATTAAGCTTTGCAAACTTAAAATGAATACATCAGATTTAATAATTAAACAAATTTTCCCGAGCTTCTTAGCTCGTGCATATCTAATTGGGCTTGGCCCAGCGTAAATATCGCCTAGCTTGCCCTGCATTAACTTGTAATCCTGTGGAAGGGGGTTCATCTCTTGTACTGGGATCCGCATACCCCCCCCCCCTTTTTCTTAAGCCCCTATTGGGCGTCCACATCACAGTACTAACGGCTGGAATTACAAGTAAAACAACAAAAGGAGTGTGCCCTTGTGCAGACCATAAGAAAAAAGGGCTGGGCCATAATAGAAATAGAGTTTGTAACCAAAAAAGGGAACAAACACATGCAAAGAAAAAAGTTTGCACCGAGGGCGCCTCCTGTGACTACCACGTCCTCTGCCCACTAGGTGTGGAGCGAGGACACGTAGGATCCTGGAAAAAACTTAGAGAGCTAGAAAACAACTGGCTATATCAGTTAGTCCGCCGGGGGATGTCAAACATTTTCTAGTCTAAGAGAATCGAACAAGATACCTGGAGGACATGAGCCGTTGGACCTGAATGGCCCCGACCCCGGCCTCCCCCGGCGGTAAATGTACCTCAGTCTGAACTTTTTTGCTTCATACCACTAAAAAATCGTTCACGATTACTTAAGAGGTCAGAGAAAGCTCCGGTCCAGCGCGGTTGGCCATATATTAAGGAGGGACAGGCTTCTAGTCTAAGCCGGAGGGAAAACAAGGAGCCTGGGATTGAAGGGGAAAACTGTCACTTTTGAAGAGTGATTGTTTGCGGCAATTACAGAATAATTTAAGAGAGCTGATATGTTTGGAAGGCTAAGGATGAGACTGACCAGAGAGATCTCTGGTGCGTAAGGACTGCTAACAGCGTTAAGTTATCGCTAGGCCTTACTGAAAGTATAAGCCGGAGTAACGAAAAGCGCACGCTTTTGCCAGATCAATATAAGCCGCTCTACTGGCCGTGTGTAAGGAGAACGTGGCTGTAATTTCATATGGAACAAAATAAGGGCGAGAGAGCCCATAACGGTTTTCATCTATCACATTTAAGAAGAAAAGTGGGGGGGGAAAGTAAATAACTGATTCGGCCTTAAGAGGTTATCGTAAAAGTAGAGTAAATAACTGATTCGGCCTTAAGTGGGTATCGTAAAAGTGGGGACCTGCCGCTAAGCTGCCCCTGACCCCGGTAAAACGTCTCGGTACGTGCGCACAGCTCGAATAATCATATGGAAAGAGGAAGAAGTCCTCTCTAATATTGGAGATGGGAATCACATCCCGCCGGGACGAACTTCCAACCCCCCGCGGCGTGACTCTTCCCAAAAAGGGACCACCTCCAACAAGGCCTGCTGAGGGCTTAAACAAAATAATGCATAATCATGAAGTGAGCTTAGCAAGAGTGAATGAATACTGATTCGCGTTGTACCGCACATAACGTAAACAGGGACATCCTGGGGAATTAACAATTGTAACTGTAGTAGAGACCCCTGAGGATACCGTTCTCCAACCCATCTAGATGTACTGACTAGTAGGACATCATCCTAAATACATCCTGGTAGCCGCTTGCCGGCGGACGGTTGTCTGGCTTATAACCCAAGTTAGTGTGAGAGAGGCGGCCCTTCCTGGTGTGTGTCTGTCGCAGGGTTAACGGCGTACGCACACCAGACCTGGGCCGGGGATCGTGTGTGTCCCTCTATGTAATTACTAGGTATCACATCCCTTATGCAGAGGGTTGTATCATTCTGTTATGCAACGTCGGGTGAGGCAAAGTCGCGTAACTTTCTTTCTGGCGAGCACATTGCGGTGACCGGCGCAGTCCGGTCGCGCAGAAGAGATAAGGTGGCGCAGCCACCCTTAGGAAGTAACACCTCGTCGAACCTCGGAACCCCATTGCACTAGCACTGCCGAGGGAGAGAGGGGGACGGAGGGAGGACATACGACCCATTTCTTAAAGCATTTTATTTTAAATGTACTAGATAGTGGGAGGGGAAACTGTCCGTTGGCCGCTTGGAGCCTTCGGGGAGACCTGATGGGGGTTCCCTACATTCGATATCCTCCTTACCTTCACATCTCCCTGTCTAGCTAATCATGAGCTTCGCAGTGGAGACCAGAGAGAACCAAATCCTATAATAAGCATTCATAGGTCCCCTGAGCCATACCGAGTCTGAGTAACCCTAGTAAACAGGAAGCTAACAAACTTCCTGAGGGCCTTATCTCTGACGAGAAAATTACCTTTGGAGTTCAAGAGGTTCAGGAGCAAAGAGGGGCAAAGGAAAAACCTCTGCAGTTAATTGAGGGGCGATGAAAAAATCAAAATAGGGAGGGGGACCCCTCCCGGTTGTTGTATTAGCCAGTCAAACTCGGTAATAGAGGTGAAACTGGGGACAGAGGGTTAGATGGAAAAACTATCGCAAATTGTGGGAGTTCCTGATCCCACGTTACCCATGATCCATCGCCCATCCCACCCAGAATTGGGTGAGGTGGGAAAGCGACCGAAGGCAAGTACTTGACCGCTTATCCGGTGGGTATTCCGGGTATGTGTTGTCCCGCCGCAATACCGTTTCCTGACCCTGACAACTAGCGGTCAAGGGAAAATAGTTCTATTTTCCGTCATAGGTACCGGTACATGGGAGATATTTTAAGGCTTAGGAAACAACATTGGATAAAAACTGAGTTGATCGATTGTACTACTATCGAGTCTATCTGAGAAACAACCCCTGGGACTGATGCTACCAAGATCGTCCATTCGTTCGTGGTATGTTGACCGGGAGACAGTGAACTCCGGCGGGCTAAGTCCCTAGAGTTTATAGAGAGCAATTCTGCCCCTCACACCACCGGTCCTACTTTATCGAAATAGATGAGGATCCTGCCTCGATTTCAACATTCAAGTGGGATTGAAAGCTAGAGGTCATTGAGTAATGAACTTAGGCCTCTGACTTAACATCCACTTTGGCCTTACTGAGTCCGTAATTATTTATTCGTAATTATGCCTAACACTGGGCGAAGCGCCAGGATGGCTGGTATGATCAAACAAAATGAGACGTTAATTCATGGAATCAGTGAGTAAAGGTCTACTAGGTATACCGTGTACACCATTGCCAACGCAAATCAGAAGGGTTAGACTAATCCTAGATCGCCAACCCGCCTCGACTGGACGCAGGGATCAACCACTTTTACATAGTGTTTTGGGGTGAACCTGAACTGTTCTCACTAGGCCTGGAGCCGTGCAATGTCAAGTACCTATAATAGGAAAAAAAAACTCTAGATATCCAGCAAGCTGATGTCTATAGATAAGCTTGTAAAACGGTCCATACACCGGGAGCATAAAATAACACATCGTACTTATAAGAGTTATGTCGTTAAATTACCGCTGAATGCATCCCAACTCTTTATCCGTAAGAACTCGTATCCTATTATAGATTCGTGAACAAAAGAAGGTAAACATATTTTTGCATCTGTTTTCTTCATTTTAGGATGAGAGTCGTCTCGCCGGCTGAGGTTCAGCGTAAACAAACGAGCCGTCCCGCCGGCCTAAGTGCTTGACAATTATGAGCCGTATGACTGGCTTAAGTAATCGCAGGAACCATTAACCGAGATACTGATCGACTTTTCTTAACTTAGATTTTTTAAGGAAAGAAAATTTTACTTACCCTAGGTTCCATTACTCGGGAGTGCCCATCTAGAACGTTGTCCGGCGAAGCCTGGAGGGTTCTTGTATTGGGGGGGGGGGGGGGTGCATGGGGGCTGAGTCATAACCAATAGCTAATTGCTCAGCTAAGCGGTGAGTATTGATTGCCTAGATGCAACGTTATCCCTAATTCTGGGGAATTTTTTGTTTTGAAAGTTAGCAACTGTAATCAATTCCCATACTGTGGGCATTTAGGTATCTATCGATCATGGCCGCCAGGCCCAATTGATCTATTAAAAAAACTCACCCAATCCGCACCAGGATCTATGCCCACCGGACATTACTGGGAATTCCAGAGGCAAACTTAGATGCAGCCTGTCGTATTCTTAGAGTGCAAGTAATTAAAATGTTAAGACACAAAAAATGGGGGGTTCTGTGTGGGGGCAAAAGTAAAAATGTTGACTAAACCACTGACCCCCCCCCCCTCCTTTTCTTCCTTCCCCACCGTGGAAACGGGATGGTCCCTTGCCGTGCTGATCTGGAAAGAATTTCCAGGAATCAATGCTCATAAGGATAACCTGAGAAGAGTTAACCCTCGTCTAGCGGGGGGTTTTGGGCTATTTTGGGCATATTCAGGCCCTCCTGAATGATCAATCAAGTATCTGCATGAAAAGAAATGTATTCAGCAAAAAACTAGGCGCTACAAGCTTCAAAATGAGACCAGAACGAGCTACGTAGCACTCGTCGTTTTGATGCAGTGGTACCACCAACATGGGAGTTTAGCGTATAGCGGCATATTTTTTCCAGCTACGCTCACTACTGGCTACACTGCTGGCCTCTCGAGAACAAAGGGAGCATGAGTCAGTGGGCGGCGGTAAGCCCTGGGTGTCGGCCGTGTGGCCTGCTGCGCTCCCAGCCATTTGCACTTGATTTTAACCCTTTAAAATCCTTAATAATGCTCCTAACTTGCTGCTTTTTAGATACGGACTTAAGTCGGGCCCCGCTCTTTAAGTGTTAATAACATGCTAGTACAAGTCCGCCGGAAAGTTAGAAAAACAGTCACTATTAGTCTAACCTTCGATCGGATCTGATTCTGTCAAATATTGGAATTATTTGGTGTAGAAAATGCCTACCTGTGACTAGCGTCACTAGCCCAAAAACCGTGTAGATTATAGCATATAATCTGACCTTCTTAACTGGATCGCCGCAGGGCGATGAAACCGGAGGTCCTGGGTATATAGACTCCCTCACCCTGGCGGACTCGCTGAGCGATTAGCCCTTTTATATGACCCGAGGTTACCCGTGAAACGGGTTCGTGTCGTATGTCAGAGAGGGTAAGTCTTATTGCGCTCGGCTAACAATCGGGGCAAATTCCCTTGGCGGGCCGAGTACAGGGGCCCTTTAATAAGTAGCACTTCCCATCGGGAGGCATGTAGGAAAGCCCACACGCCGGAACATTCGGAGGGTTTGTTAACTATTTGTAAAATAGAACCCGGCGGCCCTGCTAAGCAAAAAACCGCCGGAAAAACCCTCCACAATTGTCCAGAGGCATCGACTTCACACCGATGCCAATCTATGACCTGAGTTATCGTTGTTTAGGCCAGTTGGTGGCGGGTATCTGCGTGCAATTTATAAAAAAAAGGCGCCGGTACGTGTACACACCTAGCCGCCATAAAAGACAGGGTAAACACAACAAAGGGCCGTTCACACAGAAGACGGAGTGCCATCCTATGACATGAGTCATTGTTTAGGCCAGTTGGCGGCGGGTATCTGCGCGCTTTTTATGAAAAATTGCTAGCAGGCGCCGGTACGTTTACACCTAGCCGCCGTGAAAGACGGGGTAAACACAACAATGGGCCGGGCGGCACCCCGAAATCTTTATCTTTGCCGGACATCCCTCCTTCCGCCGGCCATACCAGGTCGCCGGAAGAAAGGAAACACCACAAAGATCCCAAGACAGGGGGGGGGGAAAGAGGAACACGACCACACGCCGGCACTGAACGGTCTCAGAACAGAGGCCAGCGCGTCCAGAGAGGAGTTCACTCGGCGAAAAGCACAACAACGAGAGAAAACCACCCTTACTCTCAAACCAACCCTGACGTAAGTACGTCTCCTTGGACTCCCGGGAAGTGTGCAACACTAACCCACAGGGAGCGCAAGAAAAGGGGACACAAAATAATAATATTCACATATAGAGAAAAATTAAATAGATCCCCCCCAAAAGCTAACCTAAAGGCTTAATCATGAGAAAATAACTTTCAAAATTAAAAAACACCAAAGAGCAGCGAAAGCAGAGCAAAAGGCTCAGAGAAAGCCCCCAAATGGGACCTCTCAACAAACACGGACGCCAGAAGGTCCCACCACCACGTGTTACAACCGTAACCCGGCGCGTCTGCTAAAAGACAAAGACGGGGTCCCAAGACCCCAAAGCTGAACTAAGGAACAGCTAGCGATGAATAAAAGCCTCCTAACTAAAGGGAAAGCAAAAGAACTAACAAAGGCTCAGGGAAAGTCCCCAAACGGGACTTCCCGGCAGACATGGAACGCCGGAAGGTCCCACAACCACGTGTGACAACCTTAACCCAGCGCGTCTGCTAAAAAGACAAAGACGGTGTCCCAAGACCCACAGCTGGACAAATGAACAGCTATCGATGAATAAAAGAGCCTCCTAACTAATGGAAAAGCAAAAACTAAGGTGCATAGCAACAATGAAAACCACGCATGTGGTAACAAGAATGAACACCACAAGTAAGCGCCTGAAAGTACCCTAATTTTAACACTGCCTGCGGGCCAACAATACACAACCCGTGCTAGCTAATCTAAAGCCTTGCTCACTATCCCCCAGATATATACAAATGAGTAAGGACTCACTAGAGGAGAGCGAACGTCGAATGAAGCCGGAGCTCGGGGGCACTAGTGTTGACGGTTAGCCCGTGAGGAAGAGAAGGAATTGTTGCGCTTGGCGAGAGGCGGTAAGAAGCCACAACGCAAGAAAATCCACCGAATGTGGGAAGCTTGTGAATAACAGTGTTAAAGTGGAAAATTCTTTTTCCTCTTTTGTTCTCTTATTTTTTACGAAGTTTTTTCGTAGTGGGTACCCGATCTGTGACGACACCATAAGAGAAGTAGCGTTGCACTTATGAAGATGGCTCTTGTTCTTCCTCGCGGCGGTTGATTCAAACGACTGACGTGGGTGTTGAATGGAGACTATTATACTAATAGGCAACATCGTCAATGATGAATATACTATTAAATATATGGTTAGGGAGTGTTATCATTGATTATTGATTGTTCATGATGTATAACCATGCCATGTACAGTATGTACACATTGTTCATCCCTATATATACACTGAAGGGTCGGCCCTTCTGGCGGGATTTTTTATGATTCAAGTAAGACTTAACCCAGTGAGACCCAGCGTCGCACGTGATGCGTCGGCAGTGTTTGATCACCAACTCCCAGCGACGCATCACGTGCGTCCGACATATAAAAAACACTTACGTGGCTTGTAAGGTAGGAAATGGCGGGAGAATAGGAGGGGGAGGTACCGTAGTGTGTGTGGGAGCCGGGCCGGTAGGTGTGAGCGGGCCGAGACAGCCGCGCGGCTGGTGGTGGTGGGCTTAGTGGGGATACTTTACACCCTTAGTTCACCGCCACTTTGAACCTTCATTACTCTGGTCGTATGGGAGCTAGAGGCTTGAGATTTATGTGAGACACTCCTTAGGATGTATGCCGTACAATGCCATACTCAGTTTTCACCCTAGTGCTCCCGGGCGGGTGGTCATGCGGGGGAGACGAACTTTCGACCCCCCCCCCGACCCCCAAATGACCGAAATAAGTTTTTTTGTATTGTTTTCTTCATTTCTCACCATTCTCTTCCATTTTGGCTCAACACATTTTTTTGAGGCTCCCCCCCCCCCCCAAAAAAAAAAAATATCGGAGGTGATTTTTTTTTTTTTTTTTTTTCATTTCTCATCCTTGTCTTCCATTTTAGCAAACAAAAAAAAGAAGTGAAAATGGCTTGGGACTGGGGTGAACAAAATATTATAACTAGCCGGGGCTCAACGGGTTAACATTAAATAACAACGTATCTCATGGTGTTCCTTGGGGTTCCCCCGCTGGGAAACACTCTTGAGCTATATTAAAATTCAGTATTCACTGACTGGTACGGATTTGCAATGAATTCGGTTTGAAGTTATTTAAGGCATATAGTATGATTCCGGATGTTCCGGCATGTTACTAAAAAGAATTCAAGTTTCGAAGGGTAACGGCGAAGCCTCCCCTCGTAATCACGTCTTCCACCGCCAACAAAATAACTCAAACAACAAATGTTCTTCTATTTTTGTGTGCGGCGTATAGTTTGATGCTGGCTGAGCCGGCATGTAACTAAAATGGTGTTTATGAGGTTCTTTATCACCGATTAATCTCCACCGCAATTAACTTAAAGGAGTACAAAGGAGTACAAACAGGTACAAACCGGTACAAACGTTCATTGCTTGGTACAATTGGACGTTTTATCCTGGGGGTGCATCGTGGGGAGCCACGTCCGCCGGGATCTTAACGGCTGAGCCGAGAAACGAACTCACCCATCCCTATCTTGTTGCTTTCAGTTATCTGTATTGCTCGCATGAAAGGCGCTGGTCCGCCGGGATTAAGAATTAAAATCTACAGTTGCGTTGTCGCCGGATTTAGTTCTTACGTCACAAGATGAGATAAGGGTCAGTGTTTTACACTTAGGTAAGAAGTTATTATATAAGTAGCACATGGTAGGCTACTCACTACTCTCTTACATTTCTGGGTAATGTAATTAACATTAAGGGAACTAAGATTGTCTAGTATTATTCAACTCTTCTTTTTTTTGAACGTTGGAGATATATTTATTATATATTAAGCTTGCCGACCTAGCGTGTCCTGATGAGCATTGATTCTTGGATTTTTCTCATCCTCTGGTTCGCATGTAGGACACCTTGGACGGTCGGGTATATCCCTGGCAGGAGGAAGTTTATCATGGATAGGAGTACTTTCTCCTTTTATGCTGCTTTGGGTCGTACAATTATAAAGGTCATCGGGCACTCTCGATGTGTTAAGTGTGTTCCTTGTTTAGACCGATCTCGTGGTGGTTGGCTTTCCCAATCATGCCTCGAGTGTTCAGCCCTCCGCAATGCTTATTTAAAACCATGCAGATAGTCGGTGCAAGACTATTTTACTTCATATTCAGTCAGTGTATGTAACGTACCGTTAGACGGTAGCCCGCAAAATCTTGACTATCGGATGACCATATATTCGAAGATTTGCTTCAAGGGGCAAACCCCTGACGGGTTTCTGCTCGTGAGTCTTCCTTCCGCCAACCCAAGCGACCTAGGACCTCAGATCCGCCGGGCGCACCTCGGTGGTCTAGCCGGCAGGACAGGTCCCGCTCACCTAGACAATAGACCCAAGTCGCCTTCTGTTGAACAAGCGGCTAAGTCTCGCTCTGATTTGACGCCGCGCTTTCTGCAGGTGATGACAAATCCAAGTAGAGTCGGTCTAGGACATCCTCCTCCTCGTCGAAGACGGTGGCGCAGCCTCCACATAAACCGGTCCAAACAGTCTTCGTCAAGCAGGAAGGCACTCAGAGACACATCTAGTCATGTCTCAGGCCAATTCACCGGTTTACCATTCCTCACAACCCGCACCCATGGCCTTGCCGGTATTGGGAAAGAAAAAGGGCAGCAGCATGTGTTCTAGCCGGCAGGAGCATGAGCTCTTCTACCCAGCCCACCTCAGTTCAAGACCCTTCCGAGTATGACATACCGGATCTGAACTTTCGAGACCTTTCTGAGTTTGACGTTTTCGACGACTCACAAACAAGAACACAAGATTCCGCTGCCCGGGTCGAAGAGTCTCGGTTGAAGGCTTTACCGTCCCCCACCCCCCTGACCCGGTCACCGGGATCTACTTTACACCACCAAGGTGTACACGCCGAAGAAATTGGCATCTGGCCAACGTCCATCTTCACAGCATTCGGGAATGCAGGGCTCAGAAATGTCATAGCCCGCGTCCCAGTCAGACCAAGCAAGTGGGTTTTTTGTAGCGAGGGAGCCATTATAGGAGTTATTTGATCTCATGAGACAGGTTAAAGATGAGCGACAGGTATCAGTTCCAGTACCAATAGCTCCGGGAGTGCGACCCCTAGGGCACGTACTTGTTCAACCTCAGGTTGATATATTTAACTTTACCTCCATCCACTGTCACTCCTGTCCCTTCCATTTTTGGGGGCTACGGCATTCTTGCCGTCCAATCTGCAGTTGTTCTCGGATTTTCTTCCTCCCCCTCTTAATAAATCCATCCCTAGTAAAAAGGGCCTTAGGCCACTTTTATATGGGTTGGATGCATCTTAGTCTGTAGTCAAGCCTTTACGCCCCGAGGTCACACAACCCACAGTCACGGGTGAGTCCCCTGTTCTGAAACATTGGGTTATCGAGGCAAATGAGATTAAGCAATGAAGGGCCAAGAACCAATCTGGAGAGGTACTTGATGTTGTTGTCAGGTCCTTTCCTACATTTTTAATCCTGACTATTGTGTGTCCATGCTATCTCCTGCCTTGCCTCCCGCTTCCGCCGGAAATTTATTTTTCCGACTGGACTAAGTTAGATGGGTTTAACGATTTAATGCTGTTACAGGGCTTGACCCCAGAATTAAATGCGATAACCTTCAGGGACCCTGCGGGGTCTTCACTAGTTCAGATGCAAAGGGGGGGGAGTCAGGGCCGAGGGTTGCAAGGAGACAAGAGGCCCAGCTGTTTACCAGCACAATAACAAACAAAAGCAGTTATGGCTAATTTAGATAAAGTGGACTGTATATTATTAATTTCGAAGAAGCATTAACCATATAGAATAATTACCCGTTAGATGAACTCAGCTGGTGATTGGAGGATGGCGGAAAATAGGCTAGATGACTTGAAGTGGTTAGTAAGGTAAACAAGCGTATGAAAAGAGGCTACAATAGGCTAGGATAGGCTAGATATTTACGTTGTGATAACTAACAAAGATGATGATGTAGTGACTATATGAAATATGAGATGAAAGTGAAGCGAAAACACCTGATTATGAAACTATAGGAAGAAGGCTTAGCGTGTGTAGCTGGGACGGAGGTTGGTTGGAGAGTCTGTGCGAGCGCGTTGTGTTTGTCTCTGTCGTGACCTACCGCGCACGCGCATAACATATGGAAAATGTATCCCATAATTTTTACAATGAGATACTTATGAACAATCTTAAATAATACAAATATATATATATATGGGAATTATAATCCTACCATACTTTCCCATATGGGAAACTACAGAATAATATATTCTACCCAATCATGGAACGTTCGACCAAGGTTATGGAAGCGTTCAACTTAAGACTACGGAAAGATACGTAACTCTACATCAACCCAGATTACGTAACATCGAGACTGTTCATACTAGTTGAGTATACTAAGTATGGACATATTCCCACCAACAGAAAATATACAAAGTTTACATGATTAGATTTGCCCGGAGGCAATCTTATCCCGCCAAGCTTGGGAGGATATCTGGGCTGCCTGTCGACGTGGGCGTCCGCCGGACGCGTCAACAGGCTGCGCCGAAGTAGAAGCCAGGGAGGGGACATCAATGGATAACTGATCCGAGGGGGTGTCCTTGCGATCGAGGTCACCCTCAAGAGGATATAGTCGTACTGTTGGCCGTGTGATTACTCCAGTCCTGGTGTGAACCTTCGCTACCCAAACCTCACCATCACGACCTGGTAACAACTCCTCTATCCGACCCAATTTCCAGAATGAGCGCGGGCCCTCTTCATGGATGGTTACCACGTCCCCTACCCTAGGCCAATGACCTTTTAATGGTGTTAGTTTATTTTTGTTTGCGCTTCCCTTAAAGTCACCAGATATTCTGTTGACCAGCGATGCCAAATATCTCGCGATAATTTACGAATATATTTGTAGCGGGCCGATATCACGTCCTTACTTGTGTAGTCTGGATCTTCCATAGTATCCTCATCATGCTCTTCAGGAAGATCCCGCAGTCTGTATCCACGTACCAGTACTGAGGGTGTGATTGGGGTAAGGTCTTCCAAATCACCAGAAGCATAGTATAGAGGGCAATCATTTACGGTGGCTTCAATCTCCAAGAGTATGGTGTTGAGTTCCTCAATCGAGATAAGAGCTCTACCCAACACCTTCTTCAGACCCGCCTTCACGATGCCAATGGCTCTCTCCCATATGGCGCCAAACCAAGGCGCTCTGGCGGGAATGAAACGCCATTCGCATTTTACATCCGCTAGGCAGGTCTGAATCTTAGGATTGTTGCTCACTTCTTTGAGATATGTAGATGCCCCTATGAAAGTCTTTGCATTGTCACTCAGCATGATACGTGGATATCCCTGTCTACTGCAGAATCTTCGGAAGGCATGTAGGAAGCTATCACAAGTGAGGTTGGTGACCAGTTCCAGGTGAATTGACCTGGTAACAGCACAGGTGAAAAGTATCATATACACCTTAAGATGGGGTGAATCTTTCACAGGGATTTCTCCACTGTAGTCAACCCCGGTAACATTGTAAGGGTCACCTGGGGTGGTTCGCAGGTTTGGTAAGGGAGGAATTCTGACGGGATCATAATGTGTTCCCTGTACTCTTCTACACTTTAAGCATTTGCGTAGGACTTTCTTGACCACCTGCCTGATTCTAGGCACCCACCATCTTTGTCTTACATAGGTGACTATATGACCAACCCCATAATGACAACAGAGTCGGTGACACCTATCGATGATAAGATGGGTCAAGGGATGATTGGGGGGCAGTAGTATTGGATACTTACTTGCCTCAGAGAGGGCTGCCAATCGTAATCTGCCTCCGCAACGTATCAAGTCCCCCTTCAAGTGTAAGCCCAACTGGTTGATCAGGTTATTCCTGGACTTTGTTCCCTTAACCAGTAATTTATATTCCTGCGTATATATTTCTTGTTGACAGAGCTTATGTAATAATTTATCTGCAATTCTGGTCTCCTTCACATTGAGGTAAGCACTACCTGTGGGTGGTGTGCCTATAATTTTTGCTTTTACATTTTCTAGAAATCGTATCACCCATGCTGTAACACGTTGTAACTTCTCATAGCTGCTGAATCTATCCCAGTCCCATAACCATGTGTCTTTGTCAGGCACCGAGTCAATTACCGGTGCCAAAATAGCAGTGTGTTGCTCGCTCAAATCTATATTTTCTGGCCATTCGTTGGGATTATTAAGCCAGCATGGGCCATTCCACCACAACGCAGAAGATTTGAGAAATTTAGCAGAGACACCACGAGTAATGCAGTCACCTGGATTCTCTTTGGTAGACACATACTGGAACTGTGCGGTTGGGAGCAGGGTATGAATTTCGTCGACACGGTTGGTGACGTACACTGGTAGCTTCTTTCGGCTATGTAACCAGTAGAGCGTAATTTGGCTGTCACTCCATATAACTGTCTCCGAGATATTTAGCAAATTTTTAAAAGTTTCCTTTATAAAGTGAACGAGTCTAGCAGCCAACAGAACTGCAGTCAGCTCTAATTTTGGGATGGAAAGGGAAATGATCGGGGCGACTTTCGCCTTCGCCATGACTAGACGGCTGCCACTTGTGTCAACAAAGTATATGGCGGTGCCGTACGCGACCTTGCTAGCGTCTGAGAAGGCATGAATGGAAACAGGATGGTCCATGACAACTCTCCGAGGAAAATTAAAACCCTTACAGAGACGAAGATCCGAAATAATGTCTTCCCACTCCTGAACCAGATCGCCAGGCAAAACCTCATCCCAACCTAATTTTATCCTCCACAATTGCTGAAGGAATAATCTTGATTTGATCGACACCGGTAGAACTATCCCCAAGGGGTCAAAAAGTTTAGCCGTCATACTCAAGCAAATCCGTTTTGTAATCTGCGAATATTGCGTGTACTGAACGCCGAATGAGAGGGTATCGGTGTCCGTTTCCCAAAACAACCCTAGCACTCTAACATGTTTCTGCTGTACAGCCGCCACACCATCCCGTTGCAGTACAGTCCGCAAAACAGAATTATTTGTCGCCCATTCACGCAAATGTAGATGGGCGTCATTCATAATTTCTCAGACTACACCATAGGTATCGATCAGGAAATCTTCATCATTACCTGTACCCAGTAAATTGTCGATGTACAGCCCTGACCGAATCTGATGAATAACCTGCGGATCCGCACTGACATTCGACAAATGTTTTAAAATGGTGGCGTTTAAAAGAAATTGGGAACACGTCGCGCCAAATAAAACTGCCCGGAACCGGTAATAAATGAGGGGGAAATCTAGCTGCCTTGGAAATTTAGGCCAAATAAACCGCGTATAGTCCTGGTCGTCTTCATGGAGTCTTAACATCAGAAATGCCTTCTCAATATCAGACACCCAGGCATACTTACTGAGTCTAAACCGGAGCAAAACCTGCGCTAAGTCTGGCACCAGTGAAGGTCTAGTATACAGGCAGTCATTAAGACTAGGCTGACGATCACTCATCCTGGCGGAACAGTCGAAGACAATACGCACTGGCGTAGTTTTGCTCTCCTTGACTACACCATGATGAGCCAAGTAATGTCCGGTATCTGATTTATCAAAAGGCACCTCTTCTATAAAACCCCGGGACACCTGCTCCTTTATGACTTTTGCTCGCAAAAGTCAGGCTCTTTGATGAATCATCTCTGAAGACCCCGAAGACGGCCTATGGCCAAACCCTTGTTAGTTGGCAGCTGATCCTTATAATTGTTCCAGGGCAGTCTCACTTCATACTGTTGGTTGTCGGGATCGTAGGTAACGGTATCCTCATACGACGATAGTGCTTGACGCTCAACCTGTGAGTATTCCTTAGGGTTTATCCCGATGTGATCTAATTCCCACAAAACGTTTAAATCATTTTTGCATGCTGGAATATTACCAGTGGACATGTGTATTCGTCCATTGGGGTTACTGCTACTTTCAATACAGTAATTACTTCTGTGCTGGAGCTGGTAGGCTGTGTCACATATGAACCACTTATGGCATACCCGTACTTGGTAGGAAGCAGAATTAGGCTACCTGACCTTTTATACCCAGGTCGCACTATATTGTAGTAGTGATCCGCACCGATGAGCAGCTCCAGCTGATCTGTGTCCGTTGCGTGAGGATCGGCTAATTTTATGCCTTTACTTTGTAAACTAACCAGTTTAGACTTTAGGTTAAGTTCACCTTTATGTTCTGGCAATTCATCAACCACTATTGCGTCTAGATGATGAAATTTACCTCTGTGTTTGTATTGCAGTGCCACAACATTATATTCCCTAGAGGCTTGTTTCCCGGTAAATCCGTGAAGACATAACTCCTCAGTTCCTTTAGAAATGTAGGAAAGGGAGGATAGAACAGAAGACTTCACAAAGGTCCTCTGAGAACATTGGTCAAGTAGCGATTTGATTTTAACACAATTATTATCCTTACCCTTTACCGGCAGCTGTACGGTGGGCAAGATTACTGTATTTTTACCTGTGGCAACGGACATTGTAGTTGAAGTAGCAGCAGTATGCTCTCTCTTGGTGTTATCCTCCGCTGGTCTACTTTCTTTCCCTTGTTTTTGTGTACACAGGGAATGAAAGTGTTTGCCCTTACAAAACTTGCAGCTTCTTATGTTAGGATTAGTACAACCCGAATGGCCATGCTCTTTTGACAAGCACCCAGTGCAGAGACGTAGTTGACGGGCTCTTTTAACTTTATACTTCATACACTTGTACCATAAATGATTGGTGCCACTACACAGAACACAGTTGAATATCCTGTACTCACTTTGGGCGGTAAACGTTGCCGTAGCCATGGGTGTACCCCCTACTCTGTCTTGACCCGCCATATTGTACACTTCAGCCTGGAAGCAATGGGTGAATTTCTTATAATCCAGGTTCGAATCTCCCATTTCCCGTTTTATGGTTTCTTTTAGTGGTGATGGTAACTTATTGACAAGAGTCACCACACAAAATTCCTCCAAACAAATACCATGGCTAATGATTGACCTCATCACACTCTCTGTATTGGCATAGAAGTCCTTCAGGTCAGCTGTTTGGTGTTTGGGTGACACTAATTGATTGAATTTGGTAACATAAGCTGCCTTGATTCGATCTGGATGCCCATATGTCTCTTGCAGGAGCTCTATTGCTGGGGCATAGCTTGCACTTTCGATAATGAATCCTTCGACTAGCTTATGTGCATCACCCAGAAGCTGACCCTTTAGATAGGTGAAGCGTTGTATATCTGTGAGGTCGGGATTGTCATGGATGGTACACTTGAACATCTCCCAAAATCCCGACCACAATGTGGCATCAGCCTCAAGTTTTGGAAGAGTAAGATGTGGTAATTTGACTGCGGATTTCTTTGGCTCCTTCTTGACCTCCCTGACCTCTGGAATCAAGATCCCCCTTCAGTGTGGCAACGATTACTTGTATGCCCTCCATATATAGGGTATCCTATCTTAACTCCTCGATATACTCGGCGTCCGTCTCGTAAGTGTCGGCCAGGTCCTCCTGTGTGACCTCATACTTGTCGAGTTGCTTTTGAATACTGAGCAACCTGGCCTCCACCTCCACTCTAGACGCCGAATCAAGGAATTCGTCGAAGTCAGAAGTCAAGACCGTCAAAGAGCCCTTAAGCCCAGCCTGACGCCTTTGTACACTTTTAGCCATGATTATACGGGAAGAAAGTTTCTTGACGTTAAATCAAACTATCAATGCCAGACCGAATAAGTTGCGGACAACAATACAGTACTCCGAGAAATCAAATTAAATCACGAGCTGAAAATAAAACACCCTCACGAAATGCGGAATAAGAATTGTGCGCAATGTAGACTAGCAATCTGGAGCCTTTCAATTTAACTCCTTACATAATAGTTATGATCTAGATCCAGAAATTACAGAATCATTACACCATTAGTTAAGAAAAGGTGGGAGGGAAATTTAGTACAATACAGTATAGGCCAAAAGTCTCTAGATGTCAAAAAAGAGGTACCGTTTTAAAGTTATAATAAATTCAAGAATTATAAGAGAGAGAGAGCCTATAGGGTAATTTAAACAGGCTAAACTCAATGGGTACCGCTAATTTTATATTATTAAATTTAATAAATGTGAAAATTGTACACAAGAAAAGTTCATATCAAGAAGTCACAACGAAAAAGTGTTGAGTTGGATTAACACACACTCAGCCTATCAGCTATCATATTACCCCGCCTCCAGGGCACACAACGAGAGTAGAATTTAGAAAGATATGTGAATGAATAAAAAAGTTATTTGACAGTATAAATTTGATATAGATTGAATAACCTTTACTTTTGAAATTATTATACAGTACAGTATGGATGATTTTAATCTTAGTGCCAATCAATTGTTATATAATTTGGGCCTAAAGGATTTGCAATCAAAATTTAATTAATATACTATACCGACATTGAAGGATTATTAATCTAGGCTATACTGATTTTGTTGATCCACTCTAACGTCATGGTGGGAAAACATCTCATCGTATGACCTGGCGACCAATGCATACTTGTCCTGCCCAAAGCACCGGCGACAGGTGGCCAGGATCTCCGAAAAGAGACACTTTGATGCCTCGTGCGTGAGGTGTACTCCATCGGGACCGAAGTCAGCCTCAGAGGTATTCATAGACTGATAGCGCTCCCGGGTGAATGGGATATGGCGCTTTAGCCAACGGTTAACCGCATTTCTAATGCGGTTAAACTCGTCCGTTGAGACCCCTCGTGGAGCCTGCCGCTTCTCTACCCCAATCACCCGGACTTCTCCCCCCCGAGAGCCGCACCACCTCCTCAGCTAGGACCTCGATCCCCTCCGCTATCTCTCTTGGACTGACCCCGCTCCTTATCTCGTTCCCTCCTATCACCAAGATGGTCAAGTCGGGCTTCAGCTCTAAAAACTTACTCCAGGCTTCTGTTGACCTCAAGGTGCTGACGCGGGCACCTGGGGCGGCCAGAGGAGTCACGAAAAAGAAAGGCCTGTGTACGGATTGGTCCACGTACAAATCCCTAACGTAGGAGTGGCCCAATATTGCCACTTTCCTAATCGGGCCCGGGTACGCAGGCCTATCAACAATCGCAGGATAATCTTCCCCTACCCCACCACCCGCGGCACCATGACGCCAAAAGCCCTGGGCCATGAGGGACAGACGAAGTATGGCACAAAAAAAAATGAACCACGAAGGCTAGGCCACCACCAACCACAAAAAAGGGGGGGGGGGGCTAATTTAGATAAAGTGGACTGTATATTATTAATTTCGAAGAAGCATTAACCATATAGAATAATTACCCGTTAGATGAACTCGGCTGGTGATTGGAGGATGGCGGAAAATAGGGTAGATGACTTGAAGTGGTTAGTAAGGTAAACAAGCGTATGAAAAGAGGCTACAATAGGCTAGGATAGGCTAGATATTTACGTTGTGATAACTAACAAAGATGATGATGTAGTGACTATATGAAATATGAGATGAAAGTGAAGCGAAAACACCTGATTATGAAACTATAGGAAGAAGGCTTAGCGTGTGTAGCTGGGACGGAGGTTGGTTGGAGAGTCTGTGCGAGCGCGTTGTGTTTGTCTCTGTCGTGACCTACCGCGCACGCGCATAACATATGGAAAATGTATCCCATCTCTTTTACAATGAGATACTTATGAACAATCTTAAATAATACAAATATATATATATATGGGAATTATAATCCTACAATACTTTCCCATATACAACTACAGAATAATATATTCTACCCAATCATGGAACGTTCGACCAAGGTTATGGAAGCGTTCAACTTAAGACTACGGAAAGATACGTAACGCTACATCAACCCAGATTACGTAACATCGAGACTGTTCATACTAGTTAGAGTATACTAAGTATGGACAGCAGTCATCTGCTTTCGTAAGAAGACCATCATTGGTTTTCAAATGCCGGTTGGCATGGCGGTAGGGATACCTCCATATAAGTTTTATTTTGGGGGGCCGCTAAACTTTCTTTATGCCAGTTACCTGAACCTTTTTGTCCTATGACACAGGTTCAGATCGATAAAGACTACAAGATGAGGCAGAAAGCCTGGAGACTGGCGTCCCAATGCTTACTCAGCCGCCAACTTATGGCCTCTCTGGCCCGGACGTCTGAGTCAGTAAAGGACGTCAATACCCAGAAGGCTCTTTCTCTGACTAGGCGCCTTCTTCTCCAAAACTCCATTCAGTCTCTCCACGACATCCGGCTGCTCTCTTTGAGGCGGTATGGGTCCGTAAAGACCTGAGGGGGTACTTGGTTAGCAGACGCCCTGCAGAGATAGGTGGAAGACAGATTTGATCAGATGTTTTCTCCAAAAAACCTAGCCTCAGGCGATGCATGGCGCATTGTCAATCTACTTCTGGACTCACAACCTGCCACTAATTCTAAGTTGAAGAGTGGGCAGTAGGTTAAATTCTATATTTAATGCTAAGAGTTCCTTTCATGGTCAATCCCAGTCATTTCAGTCATCAAAGACTTACACAGCCCCTGAGAGTGGCAGGACGTCTAGTGGACAAGGCCGATTCAAGGGCAGAGGGGGTTGGTTTAGGGGTCAGTCTAAGAGTAAATCCAATAGTGATGGTAGCAAGGCCTCTCATCACCCCCTTTCCGACATTAGAGTCACAACCCTCCTCATTAATAAACTGAGACACCACAAGGCTCTCTCACTCCCAGTGCCTAAGCAAGGTTAGTTGGAAACAAGAGTAGTACTGCCGGACAACACCAGTCATGCGACTGGCAACTTCCGAGATTGTCATCGGGCGTGGCCCCGGCGGACATGGGCAAGGACAGTCGTCAGCAAAAGCCTCTCCTGACGGTGGTCTCGGCGACCCCGTTTTATGTATCCCCACAGACTTCAATCTTGTTGTTATTGAAGGTGGGATCCACCGTCAAAGAGATGGCCCAAAAAGCAGATTATTATCCCCAGTCCTCTGTGACAGCCTATGTTCACATCCCGGTTGTTCCTGGTGCCAAAAAACGGGACAGTGTTTAGATGAGGCCGGTGAACGACCTCTCTTTTCTCAACCTCCATATTCACAATCAGTCGTTCGGGATGCTGACTGTGAATCAGATCAGATTGACACTCCCGCCGCAGGGCTGGCTGTGTTCCATTGGTCTAACAGAAGCCTTTTGGCAGGTCCCAATCAACAAACGTTTTTCAAATGTATCTAACTTTGCGTAACGGGGATCAAACGTTTGTCTTTCAAAGTATGCCCTTTGGATTAAAATCTAGCACCTCGACTTTTTACAAAATTAGTCCGACAGGCTTTGCTGCCATTACTCAAACAAGGGATCATGGTGTCCTAGTACCTAAACAATTGGTTATTGGTAGCACAATCCAAAATGATCCACCTCCAACATGACGGTTCCATTAGGACGTCTGAAGGTAAAACAAATTATTTTAGAAGGAAACAGGTACTTTCTGCTGTTACCAGCAGAAACACTGACGAAAATTCCAACCTTAATCCACAACCTCCTGGCAGCTTGGGCGAAGCCAGGGTATTACACTCCTCCTTGACATGGACAGCTCCACCTCCGACGGTCTGGATACATACAGACACGTCAGGTACCCTGGGATGGTGATACCAGTCAAACCTAGGTCAGGGTCAGGATCTATGGTCCAAATCAATCATCTTAATATCATTGCCAAGGAGTTGCTGGTCCCACTATTCTTTTTACAGGAGCACGGCATGAGCCAGGCAGGAAAATCCCTAGCCTTCAGAATGGACTATCTGACTGCAGTGACATGCAGTAAGAAGCAAGGGTCAGTGAGATCTCGAGTGTTACAAGGGTTGTCGGAAAAGATCTTTCGGCTAGCTGCGAGGCTGGAGAATTATCTTCTTGCAACGTATCTGCCTGGCGTGGCGAACGTCTGGGCAGACGCTCTGTCTAGGCGACAGAGCACTCTAGTAGAAAGGGCTCTCGAGCAAACCATCTTTCAAGAGATGTTTGCCGAACCCTACCAATCCGCAAATGGATTTGTTAGCGTCAGAGGCCAACCACAGGCTGCCTCAACCTCTCACACCTCGGAGTAAGACTCCAGTGGGGAAGGGGGGTCCAGACGCATTTCTGGTAGAGTGGAACAAATGGAGAGCTCCATTTAGCTGTTTCCACCTCCAGAAGCATCCTTAATGTGCAAAGTAGTCCACAAACTACGGTGTTATCGAGGCATCGTCTCGGTGATCGCGCCGCTGTGGCCGGCTCAAGTTTGGTACGATCAATTAAAGACGTGGTGCGAGAACCCGGTGTCGCTCCCGATCTCGTACTTCCACTTCGACCTCAAGACCTCGCTGACTTTTGCCTTATGATTATTCAGAAGGTCAAGCGGCTAGGCCAGTTTGGGGAACCGTGACTCACAAGTTGATTACTCAGTATGCTCTATCAACACAAACAGTACCAATCTTATTAGCAGTCATTCACTACCTGGATCGTAGAAACTGACCAACTGCAGTCCTCGGGGGCTCTGGTGTTTAATTGTTTAAATTACCTATTGGATATACAAAAAGTTGTCAGTTGTCACATTAAGGAATCGCCTCACAGCAATTCGGACACCTTTTTTCGAATTAACTGGTTTGTCCCTGCCAGAGGCGAAGGAGAATGGGTTCATGCGGTCTTGCATCCGTCCTCGCCCTCCCCCTCGTCAACTCGCACCCACCTGGTCTCTCGATCTGGCCCTTGAAATGTTTCACTCCTGTAAATATCGTCATGATCCTCCTTTAGAGTGACGACTTATGAAAGCCATTTTCTTAATGGCATTAGCTACGGGTGACAGGGTGTCTGAGTTGGCGGCGATGAGTTTGGAGCCATCTTGCTTAAGATTTTCGAGGCGCAACATGAGTGTACATATTGCTCCTGCTCCTAATTTCATCTAAACGTATGAACACAGTAATCATATTTTACGGAGTTTGAAGTTCCTGCTCTGAAACTGTGAGATCAGCACCATTTACTTTACCTGGTGCAATCACTCGTCGTGTCACTTATGCGGGACTCTCGGCCAGCACAGGCGGGGTCCCTCTGGGTTTTGCGGACAGGTAAACGCCTCCCAAAAAACGCCAGCTAGCCGCGTTATTAGTAGAAGTAATCAGTTATTAGTAGAAGTAATCAGAGAGAGTAATCCGGGCGTTTTGGCTAGGTCACACGATATCCGGTAGTGGGCTGCATCAGGCAGATTCCTACACATTTACTCAATCGATGACTTGGTCATCTAATCATACTTTCTTAACACGTTACCTATCCGTGAATCACATGAAACCTTCTCGTACATGTATAGCATTAAGGCAAAGAGTCTCGTTTTAAGCTATTTTTGTAAAGGAAAAAGGGGGGGGGGGAGGGGGAGTATCCTAGCTAAGGACTCTGACCTGCCTCTTAGGTGATACAAGATATGACGAGAATGAAAGGTCATGGGATAACCCATTCCTTAGACTCAAACAAGTCTAGTCAGGAAAAAAATTAATGTTTAATTTATGGATGCAATAGAGTTCACTATAAATACTCATTAATCTTAAGGATTAAGATTAAAAGAGAGAGTACAAATATTTTTCCAATATACTCAATAATCTCAGGGATTAGAATTAGAGTAAGTAAGAGTATAAATATTTTGGTAATACAGTACCTGAGGCCATGAATATGTAGGCCTACATATTAACAAATTTGGGTGATAATGAATGTTTCATTTAACCTGGGATATATCAGCTAAATGAATAGTTTATTCTTGTGCTACACCAACTGTTCTATCAAACTTAAAGGTGCTAACACCACAGGCTTCCTTTAAGAAACGCCGTCTGTAACCCTCTTTTATATTTTCTTTGATATTAAACTGATCTGATTAGTACATGTTTACTTGGACCTTACCTGGTTTATTAGTGGTATGCAATGTTTATGATGAATGTCCCCCCTCCAGTCTCGAGAATTCAGGCGCATCGTCAATGATGAAGGGGCCACTAATAAATTATAGAGCCGCATTTTCCTTTACCATCATTATCTCCGATAGACTGAAAATGGTGTCGTATTTCACACCCAAATGCCATAAAAGGGTGTCCAATATCAAGCCAACTCAACCCTGCTCCTCCACAGGCTTGAATAAGTAAACAACTGGGTTAAAGTCAAGCCGATTCGGGCTTTAAGTATATATCTGTAAGCAAGTCATCATATTTCATTGGCGAGTGTTAAAAAATTCTATCTATCTAAATGTAGTCTTAAATTAGCCCAAACATGCGCCAAAGTAAAGATATTCACGATCATTCGAAATTGGGCTTTTGTGTATTTCCTCTTTAACCTCTGAAGTGCGCATGGGGGTAATTGGAAACGTCCCCCTGTGCTGACGTATTTGAGGTGTTTCCGTCACTAAAATATTCATTGTGCCATTAATAGCATTAATACTTATCCATATGCGCCTATTATGGGTTGATTATAAAGGTATTAACCTGAAACAACAATAAAACGAGTGAAAACAGCGTTTGGATGGTCAAAATCGGAGATATAGCCCGCGAGTTGTATAATGTATGGGTGAGGCAATCTGCTTTCCCGCCAATTTCCCCCAAGGCCACTGAGACACAGTCGATCGATACTCTCTCTCTCTCTCTCTTGCACTCGCTTGCTATCAGTGATGACCACACCCTCCAATCGGATTTCTAATGTTAGCACGAAAATATACCTCAGAATAAGGGAATAACAGGGAAAATAGGTGATAACTGAAGGAGAGGAGGAAAGTGGGGAAGGAGGGGAGGTAGAGGACTGAGATTTTGCATGGCCCAGGGGCCAAAAAAAAAATAAAAATAAAAAAAAAAAAATATAATTTTTTTTTTTTTTTCGATGTCAAAAGTTGATTTTTGTTTTCTCTGACTCTTAAGAGTCTCCCCGCAGTGCGCCGGGGGAACTCTTAAGAGTCTCCCCGCAGCTCCCGGGTTAACAAATAAGTGTTTATACTTATAAGAGTGTGCAAAATATAAATATGTTCCAATGTATAACTAGGAACCCCAAAAGGTTCACCAAACCCAAATATACGAAGCGTTTGTTGACGTTCTTAAAACAACAAAAAAAGAACAACAGCTTGCGTTCGCTTATACGATGCCAGGAGAGGAATGCTTCTTTATTAAACCCTCTAAGTAGCATATTATAGCCGCATATTCCTTTACCATCATTATCTCCGATAGACTGGAAATGGTGTCGTATTTCAGACCCAAATGCCATAAAAGGGTGTCCAATATCAAGCCAACTCAACCCTGCTCTTCCACAGGGTCGAAACTCAACCCGATTCAGATTTTCGGAACTTGAGCTGCATTTTGTGTTACCACCACTGATAAGCCATTGGGCTTTTGGCAGAAAATGCCAAAAATTATCAGTGATATCCAAGACATGTTTACATACAGTGTTCTCATCGTCCAGCATATTACTGCTTCATATTCATCAGCCAACTTAAAATAGCCCTATATAATATTTAATTATCACTAGAACAATACACTATACTATGTAGGAAGTCTTCTGGAGAAATAGGGCAAATTTAGACAAAAATGCAAGATAAACTAAATCACAAATGTATGCTAGAATAGCATTGACAAATCGCTAGATAGTCACCAGACACTAAAAACTTGTATGTCACTAGAAAACATGTTGAAGTATCTAGAATAATCTTTAACAATCGAAATATCTCTCCAATTCCTTAAAATAGGTAAACTAACTTGAATATCGCTAGAATTCATCACATCTTGATGTCGCTAGATGGAAGTGATGTAAGTGATTCGCTGGATTTAGCGGTAGCAGCTACATTGGCAACATCGTACCAAGAACCTTCATTCCGTTATAATGAACAATTTTTGTTTTTGTTTTTGTAGATGTTTAGGTGACAATCACCACGGTCGATCTGGGGATCCGCCGCTGATGAGCTCGTCCTGGAATCCTTACGACTCTGAATCTTACGATTCTGTACAGGACTGAACATGCCATTTTTATCGGCAATAGCTCAGAGAAGAGTGTTGAGAGGGGAGAAGGGGTGTTGGAGAGAGAGGAAGGTGTTGGAGTGGCTTTGTTATGTGTGTTTTGTCTGTATACGTCGTCAGGATATCCCCTGACTGGGTGCAAGCATGTGAAACATGCTAGGACGTATTACCGCACCCACTAAATGTCCGCCGTGGCAGGGATTCGATCCCGGGTCTTTCAGATTCATACGCGAGCGTGCTCACCACTTGACCACCACGGCCCGGTAAGGTCAGATTTCGAAACTATTACAATTATTTCAAAGTTCAGAGATCATCAGATTGGTTTGGAAGTCGAAGTACACAATTTCAGTTCCATTAGTTTAACAAACATTTACATAATAAATTATAATATGCTACTTAGAGGGTTTAATAAAGAAGGATTACTTTCCCGATATCGTATAAGCGTACGCAAGCTGTTGTTCTTTTGTTTTGTTTTAAGAACGTCAACAAACGCTTCGTATATTTGGGGTTCTTAGTTATACATTAGAACATATTTATAGTTTGCACACTCTTATAAGTATAAACACTTACTTGTTAAAGAGGAAATACACAAAAACCCAATTTATAATGATCGTGAATATCTTTATTTTGGCGTATGTTTGGGCTAATTTAAGACTACATTTAGATTGATAGAATTTTTTAACACTCGCCAATGAAATATGATGACCTTGCTTACAGATATATACTTAAAGCCCGAATCGGCTTGACTTTAACCCAGTTGTTTACTTACTCAACCCTGTGGAGGAGCAGGGTTGAGTTGGCTTGATATTGGACACCCTTTTATGTCATTTGGGTGTGAAATACGACACCATTTCCAGTCTATCGGAGATAATGATGGTAAAGGAAAATGCGGTATTGATAACAGTTTTAAGACTTTTTGTATATATCCATATATAAATAATCGATTTGGATGTCATAATTATAAATGTACCTAGCTATATCCTCAGAATGTCCAAAATTAAGCGTCATAATCCTATAGAAGGCCGATAACCTACCGGAGTTATTATATATAATACCTCAAAGTAAGCGATTATATTATAGGAATAGTCATCACAATTTTTTACAAATTCAACTAGATCAAAATAATATCGAAATGATGGATCATTAATTATTGATCTTGATATGTAGGCCTAAAGCGTGTTGTTTATAAACATTGGAGCACATGGCCGCAGCCGCGATGCCACTCCATTCGCGCCTAATCACAATTATATTTCGGTGTATTCTTACTTAAATTTATATCATTCGGGTTGATTAGGTTACACAATACAATATTACTAAGTAACAGTACACGCATATGTATAAATATCATAACATTTGTCAGAGTTTAGCAAAGCACCACGGCTGCGTGGGGAGTGCTGAGGGTAGTGAGGGAGAAGTGGCCGAGCTGTGGAGCATGTGCTTGTAACCTCGTGACCTTGACGTCGTCTTCCCAAGAGTCAAGTTCAGAAAGTCAGTGTTCGTCACGGTAATTAATCCGTCACTCCTCAGAATTAGTGAAATTTCTATGTATGCGATTATTTCTTGCTCTACTATTAAACAAATAAATATGTTGTATAATTTCACCTAATATGTAATGTCACAACACAACTTAAATTGTATATATTCAAATTTATTGCCGATATGTTCTGTTGTCGATTATTCCAGTCCCTGACATACCTCATGATATTTGGTATATTACGCTATTTCGCTTTTATTTTGTCTTTATTTGCTTTGTAATAATTATTCTGCAATGCATATTTACTTTCATTCTTAAAAATAGTCAGGAAAGGTTGTCCATATAATGTATATATTTAAAAGTCTGGATCGCCCCTTGTCATTTTGTGCCACCACACTTTAATGAGAGTGGGTTATCAGACTTTGGGGCGACACAAAATGCAGCTTATGTGAAGGTTTCTTAAACTAATGGAACTGAAATTGTGTACATCGACTTCCAAACCGATCTGATGATCTCTGAACTTTGAAATAATTGTAATAGTTTCGAAATCTGACCTTGATCATTATAACGGAATGAAGGTTCTTGGTACGATGTTGCCAATGTAGCGGCTACCGCTAGATCCAGCGAATCACTTCCATCACTTCCATCTAGCGACATCAAGATGTGATGAATTCTAGCGATATTCAAGTTAGTTTCCCTATTTTAAGGAATTAGAGAGATGTTTCGATTGTTAAAGATTATTCTAGATACTTCAACATATGTTTTCTAGTGACATACAAGTTTTTAGTGTCTGGTGCCTATCTAGCGATTTGTCAATGCTATTCTAGCATACATTTGTGATTTAGTTTATCTTGCATTTTTGTCTAAATTTGCCCTATTTCTCCAGAAGACTTCCTACATGGTATAGTGTATTGTTCTAGTGATAATTACATATTATATAGGGCTATTTTAAGTTGGCTGATGAATATGAAGCAGTAATATGCTGGACGATGAGAACACTGTATGTAAACATGTCTCGGATATCACTGATAATTTTTGGCATTTTCTGCCAAAAGCCCAATGGCTTATCAGTGGTGGTAACACAAAATGCAGCTCATGTTTGAGTCCCGAAGGGAAGAAGGAAAACCTAATATTTAGTGGTGGCCCCGGAATCATTGACGATTTTGGCCCTCCCTTCCATCCCCTTCCCATTCATCTGCTACATTTTTGAGAGTCTCGATATGTCAGATTAAGAGTGAGCACTCGCTGTGAACAAGATGGCGAACTGTACCCAAAAGCAGACGCATAGAAAGCGCAAAGCTAGGTCAATTTAATTTTTATTTGTATTCTTTATTTATTTTACTAGTTTTTCTAGTAGTGGTACCCACATCATAAGGACAAGTCCGTGAGTGGTTATTAAGAGCATTTCGCTCACGATGTAAGACAATCATATTTTGAGTTCTCCCCGGGCGGGAAGTTTGAACAGCAAGCTAGAGTTCAAAGATTGGCCATTACCTACGTAAGGCGCATCATCAATGATTCCGGGGCCACTACTAAATATTAGGTTTTCCTTCTTCCCTTCGGGACTCAACCTATAATGAAGTAATTGACTAACGATGACAAAGTACAGTTAAAGTCAATAGTTCGCCACCAAATCTGCCCATCTATCTATCTATCTATCTATCTATTTACTCAGGCACAGGCACATTCCCCATTTTTGTTTTCTTCAAGACAGGGCCCGGGGAAAAAATCACACACATCTAGGTCACCCTGCTCATAAACTGCTCATAAACCTGCTCATTAACTTTATATTTTTAAATTATTATCACTTATTCCTCACAGTCCTCACATGTTGCTAAGTACACTTGATTAGTACTATTTCTTATCACCAAAATTTTCATCGAAAAATGTATTTGTATCATACTGTACCTTGAATATCATGAATATCAAGCAAATACTTCTCTTGGATCGTGGTTATATTTAAGAGGGTCTAACAAGAGAGGAATGCATGACGGTGGCGACATCCAATATTAACCAAAAGTTAAGGGAATCTATTAAGGTACCAAATAAGGATGGTCATCGAAGTCTATTAATTAGTTCTTGAAATATATCGCGAACAACACACACACACCATGTGGAAACAGCGGTTCGATTATCGGTAAAAATGGCAAAATTTAAAATCCATGCAAGCATACGAGTACTTTTTTCATTTTTAAGCCTAAATATAACTATCCAGATCAAACCAAACTTACATAACCAAAGCTAACGTCTTCGTGGTGCGATGCATAAGGTGTTGATTTTCGGTGTGAGCGTCCTGGGTTCGAATCCACGGACTGCCACATGTGTTTGTAAATTTCATTAATCGATTTTAGGAGTATAGTTGGTTGTTGGAAGGAACATAATAATAGCCTATTTAGTCTAACCTAACCTAACAGGCTAACACACAGTTTCGAATTATTTTAAAATTTGTGTCCACTTAGACTGTGGGCTCAATCTAGTTTTACACTTAAGGGGAGGCAGACCGTTTTTCTGGACCCCCTTCTCCCTAATGTTTAGCCCCAATAGTTTTGAGATTATATGACGTTCGGCCCATTAGTTTGGCGATTTTAACACCTTTCGCCCCATTTCGTTGTCAATTTTAAGACCTTTTGTGCTATTTAGGTGTCGATTATTTCCTGGCGAGCGATAGAGAGCCTGCAATTTTAAGAGGAACCGGCCTTCGGCCGGGAAATTTTTCTACCGAAAAACGTACAAATTTATCTTGAAGGGTGGTCTAGGGGGTGTTTTTCTAAGCTTGATTTAGGTCTAGGGAAGAAACTAAAAAAAATATATGAATAAATTAATTAATAGACCAAACAAACGACCAGCCTCCCCTTAACCCTACAAATAACAAGACATGTGTGGACGGAATACCTTGCCCACCACGTCTAAGATGCTGCTCCGGGAAATACATTAATGTTTTAATTCCCTAATAAACAACCCCCGCCCCCCTGAATCTTAGATAATTTGCAATATTTCCAGTTTTGATATATATTTAATTATAAGTTGGCCTAAAAGTACTAGCCATTGGTTATTAAAAACTTGTGAAGACCATCATGGAAAAGCTATAATAGCATAAAATGACACCGTTTATGAGCAGGCTTATCAGCAAACTATTGATACTGACAAGACGTGCCAAGTTCAGCTTATAATAAGTTTTAGTTTTAATCTGTGCAGACACCTTCCATGTACTACCATGGTTTAGGTCTTAAGGGGAGGAAGACCGTTTTTCTGGACCCCCTTCTCCCTAATGTTTAGCCCCACTAGTTTAGAGATTTTAAGACGTTGGTTCCATTAGTTTGGCAATTTTAACACCTTTCGCCCCATTTCGTTGTCAATTTTAAGACCTTTCGTGCCATTAAAGTGTCGGATATTTCCTGGCGAGCGATAGTGAGCCTGCGGTTTTAAGAGAAAGGCCGGGACATTTTTCTACCGAAAAATGTACAAATTTATCTTGAAGGGGGGTCTAGGGGGTGTTTTTCTAAGCTTGATGGAGGTCTAGGGAGGAAACTAAAAAAATACATATGAATAAATTAATTAATAGACCAAACAAACGGTCAGTCTCCCCTTAAGTAAATAATATGTACGTTGATACCAAGTGCAAGAAAATCACCATATTTCGTGTTAATTCAAGCTTAACAAATATAATTATAAATTGGTGTCATATTGGTTTTGTGGGCATTAAACCCTCACCCCAACAAAGTTTTCTCGAGATGTCTGTGAATAACCAATAATAACTGGTACACCATGAAAAAGAACAACATGTAGGCCTATTTAACCCTTACAGTACCAGATACGTCTTCTATTATTTCAGCTGCATTTAGACGATTTTATGAAGCTTTGGAAGCGTATGTGGTAGCTAAAAGGATTAATTAAGATAGTCTGTAATTTTTTAACGGGTAGATAACTAGACATCCTTCCAAAGCTGAATAAAACCGTCTAATAGTTGCCAGGATATAATGAAAAAGATTATGACACTACAGAAGGGGTTAAGTGTTTTTAATTATGTTATTGAGACTTCATTAAGGGGAATGGGAAAGGTAAGGGGATCATTAAATGATAGTCAAATAATTTTTATGTAGACACCAAATTAAAATACTTATCAAATTTCATGACAATAATTATAAAACAAATTATGATTCTTGACATTATATAATTTATAAGGATCATAATCGCCAATTTTATTGTCATTGAACGAAACTAATAATATTTATATGACTGGGAATACGATTTATATGACAAACCAAATTGTTGTATGTTTTGAAAAATATTACAAAATGCGCATTCTATATTTAAGTAAAAAAAGATCACTGGTAAAATATATGATTTATCCGGGTTTTAATATTTCAAATAGAAATTAATATATGTGAATATTCAGCATATTATATAAAAAAAACTATCTTAGATACAAATATCTTTATATCTTTATATAGTTAGCACGGTGCAAGTCGTGGTCAGGATTACTTGATCACATGATGATAAAAACAAGGTGAGCGTTTATTATAGTCTGTTCATTCTAGGTTGGGCAGAAATCGTAACCTCTAACCTCTGTAACTCAAAAAGGGCTAGAGCAAATGAGCTAATATATCTACCACATATGAAGACTTGGCTAGGGAATATGTGTGGAAATTGGCAGCTCATTTGCTCTAGCCCTTTTTGAGTTACAGAGGTTAAAGGTTACGATTTCTGCCCAACCTAGAATGAACGGACTATAGTGAATCCCATTAATTTATTCATTGGGACTCACTTAGTTTATGAAATTGTTAGCCATTGTATCATTAATTTTGGTTCCGAAGTGTCCAGAAATTCCTGATCACAACTGTAGCCTACAGTCGTGAGCTCTAATGAAGGGGGATGGTTGATTTTATCTGCACCCCCCCCCCCCCTCCCCCATCTCTCTCATGCTTAACCCCATTAGCTTTCAGATTTTAAGACGTTTGGCCCATTAGTTTGGCGATTTTAAGACCTTTCGCCCCAATTATTTGATTATATTTAGGTGTCGTTTTTTTCCTGGCGAGCGATAGCAAGCCTGTAATTTAGGAGGGATCGGCCTTCGGCCGGGAGATCTTCCTATCGAAAAAATTACAATTATATCTAGAAGGGGGATTTTAGGGATTTTTTTTTTTTTTTTAAAGTTCGATGGAACTAATAGAACACAAAATGTACATGAAAGAAATCGACAAAAAAAAGTAAACCATTCCCCCTTAAGGTTAAATCCATTTGAATCCTTGAACCTTTATATCAAGTTCTGAAGCATGTGGGGTATAATGAAGTATTTATTAGTGGCCCCTCCATCATTGACGATATGCCTATTAATATAATAGCCTCCTTTCAAGCGCCCGCGGGTAGCCAGTTTGAAACTCCCGCCGCGGGGAAAAGGAGTACTACATCATAAGTGTAGCGCAACTTCTCTTATAGAATCGTCTTATGATTGGGGTACACACTACGACAAAACTTTGTAAAAAATAAAAGAGAAAAAATAAACTCAAAACTTGTTTTGCTATAGCTTTCCATCTCGTGGATTTCTTGTGCGTGGCTTGAAGGCTTCTCGCCCAGACTGTGGCAACCGAGACGCCATATTTCCTTCTTCCCTTCCCCGCGCGCATCCCAGTCGGACGTGCGCGCCTGTGCTCTGCCACATTCTTCGTTCGCTCGCTTCTAGTGAGTCCTTGCTCATTTGTATTTATCTGAGTTGTATTGAACAGGTTTAGACTAGCTAGCACAGGCTACCCCATTGGTATGCCCGCAGGGAAGTGTTAAAATAGGGTACTATTGTACAGGCGCCTTCAATTCTCCAGGATCCGCGCCTCATGTGTTTTTTGTTTATGTTCTGCGCCTTAGAGTTGCTCTTAGCTACTAGTTAGGAGGCTCATATATCTGCAAGAATAGGCTTCTGACCGTCTATATGAGTTAGTTGCTTTTTTATTATTGTAGCAGACGCCCTGGTCTAAGAGTTGTCACACGTGGTGTGGAACTTTCCATGGTTCGAGCCTGCTTTTCCCTGCTCGTGGGGCCCCCCGCCAGATGTCGCAGCAGTGTCTTCAGGAGGTAAGGTAAACTACAAGGAGTATGATTTCTACAAGCCTTGTGGCCAGCCTCATTAGGGGTTATAGGATTTTTTTGTATGTATTAATAAATATTATTATTATACTATTATAGCCCTAAGATATTTCCCTTGTTTATATGTTTATATATATTTAACATGTAAACAGGGAGTCAGGAGATGTCCTGATGGTGGTGTGGGGGTGTTTTGGGGGGGTCTGACTTTCACAAATAAGTCGGCCCTCCCAAAGTTTTTGGCTCGTTACTTTCCGGCGATCTTTCTACGTACTGACGCTTACCCTCGCCTCGTAGGCGAAAGGATTGAGCCAAAATATCCCGGCGTGGTGTGCAGTACCACGAACCTTCCGGCGGAAATGCAAAATTCCTAAGGGAGCAATCTCGGCCCGCCGAGCGAACTCGCCCAAACCAATAGCCTAGCACGGGAAGACTTTCCTCGCCCGGCGCAACAGTCTAGTGGGGTTATTTCTATCTAGACCATAGTCAATAGATAGTTACTACGGATTAATTGGGCCAGTGACCGTTTGTCACAGGTAAGCAGTTCAATAGGAAATTAAGTTTTCCTAAGACAAGTCAAGCGGAAGGTTAGAGTAGCAGTGCGCTATAGCTAATTTTCCGGCGGACTTGAAAGATAGGATGTGCACTGCTAACACCTCTCAGGTTATCCTTATGAGCATTGATTCCTGGAAATTTTCTATTTCCAGATTTCATCACTCCAGTAGCAGCACAGGTAGCAGGTGAGGGAGCCGATCACGGCGGGGGTTTTTCCGCTCCATCATGCCTCTTTTTACTCTGTGCGCTACACCTAACTGTCCTCTTCTCCCTGTTTGTGCCCATAAACATTGCATCAGATGTGTAAAGTGCCTCGACAGATCTAGGGGACTTTGGATATCTAAGAAGTGCGCCGTTTGCTCAGAACTCCGGTCAAACGTGTTTGAGAAGAGGGACCATTCGTGTCTTGTAGCCCTTCAGGAGATTAAAACTATCTTTAATGTTTATGCAAAAGACGTGGCCCATAAGGTATTAATTTGTGATGACGAAGTACTGTGGGACCATCTAGTGATTAAATCTCCAATGTTAAAAGCAACGCCGGCTAGGTCGACTCCCAAATCGAAAACTAAGGCTAAAGTTTTGTCTAAGAAATTAGTGAATAGTAGCGAGAGTAGCGACAGCGATGAGGCAAACCCCCCCCCCCCGACCGCCACAAACGAGGACGATCTCCGTCGCCGAGCTCCAAGTCTAGGTCCAGGTCTAGGTCTCCTCGTAGACGAGCACTCCAATCTTCAGTAGAATCAACGGCGAAGTCTAGTAAAAGAAGGCGGGAAGACTCTGTGACATCGACCCCGAAATCAGTGAGTGGACATAAAAGTTCCCGCAAGGATGAGACGCTGTCGCGGCGCCAGCCTACTCCGGCTCCGCCGCCACTTTCCTCCGCCTCTGCCTCCGTGTCTGTCCAATCAGGCAACTCGGAGGCGGGAACTGAGGAGACTGAGTCGAATCACAGGGAAGGGCTTAAAGAAACTATTAGTGAACCACAGAATACTATCTTCGCTATACCCAAGGTAAGTCTTTCCGCGCCACGTACGGGACCACTGATAGTGTCACAACGGGTGCTGGCGGAACAATATAGGGGTTATACACCATGTACCGTACAGCATTATGACAATTCTCATGCTAGTATTATACCGGACTCCCAACCACCCGCCGTGCTTAACAGGGGTGTTTGGAGACACTCGGAGCCATCACAAGCACAGTCTATGTTTCAGGGCCAAGACAGACGAAAGAGTAGTGATAATATTCCCTCATCAGTCCGACTTAGTGTGGCCTTTGAATGAGCCGGTAATAGAACAAAGGCAGAAAACGCCGGAGGTTGTGGAAATTCCGGAGGAGTCAGAGGAACTTTAAATATGCTCAGGACAACCAGTGAACGAGGAAGACTCTGAGGCGGGTTCAGAGTCTTCTCGGGGATCTCAGATTAAATATGTGACAACAGATGACCTTAACGATATTTTGTATAAAGTAATGAGACAATATCATATCCCTAGTTCTCAGGTCCCTCCCACTCCGGCACCGGTAGCTCCCCCGATTGAATCGACAGTAAGGCCCTTAGAACCTACCGGAGTTCAACCTCCCAGTACTGCCATGTCCCTTCTTAACGTCAATAAAACGACCACCACGGCAAGTGACACAACAATGTCCGCCACCTTGACAACCACAAATGTCCGAGTTATCACGGATATTGCCCCTCCTCCCCTCGACAAAATCCCACATAGAAAAGCCACTTCTATACGGGCCTGACTGTTCATGGGTTCCGGCTATTGCCAAGAACGTTCACATGGCACAGACGACAATATCGGGGGAGATTCCGGTCCCAAGTGATTGGACCATAGAGGTTAGCAAAAGCAAGAAACTGAGGGCTAAGGATACGCAGGGAAGGTTGTTGGATGTCACAATTAAGGCTATACCCAATGTTTATAATCCTGATTTCTTTGTGTATTCTTCAACTCCGGCTCTGCCTCCTGCTTCATCTGCAAGACTTTTTGCAGATTGGACAAAATCTGACGGCGTTAACGATATGAAAGCTCTGAACGCATTGACGCCGGAATTGGATACAATTCCGGCGCTAGATCAAACACACAGTCCAGTCTTGCAGGTGGGGCAGATAGGTGTGGGTCCGTGGGGGGACTGGGAAGCTGAGGCGCAACAGTTTGCAGCTACCATTACGACTAAATCCTCCCACCAAATTCCTCAGGAAACCCACTCTTGGTTCTCACTCCCCATAAATAAGGCGGGAGGTGTCACAAGCTCTTTTTTATTTTATTTCGGCCCCCAAACTTGCTCTCTATGAGTTAAGGGAACCTTTCTCAACTCCTCCCCCTGCTCACTTGGATAGAGATTTTAAATTAAGAAACAAAGCCTATAGACTTTTTTCCCAATATCTTGTAAGTCGCCAGATAGCCCAGTCCCTCACACAGACTATTTCAGCTATTGAAAATATAAATGTAAGACAGGCCACTGAGTTGTCACGGCGGCTGCTCTTACAAAATTCAATCCAGTCTCTCGGCAACATCAGAATAGCCCTACTAGAGGCCGTTCGAGCACGCCAGAACTTGAGGGTGTTTATGGTGAAAAAATTACCGGAGGACATTGGTCGCTGGGTGACTCTTTCCCCTGTCTTAACTGCCTCTCTCTTAAATTTAGATACATGGAGAGAAGTTTATAATTTGGTAGACAGCTTGATGCAGAGTACCTCCCAGCTTAAGAAGGACTCGTTCAAGAAACCATACTCCAAAGAAAAGACTGGAGGTAAGCCTCATGCTAACAATGCTAAGCAGTCCTTTCAGGACTCCCGGTTTTCCCCACAGCAGGGACGTAGGCCTACTCAGCAAAAGCAGAAACAAGGTAAACCTCAAGGTAAGTGGAACAAGAATAAGTCACAACATAAACAAAATCAGGGAACGACATCTGCCAAACCTAGCCAGCTGTCTACCTCTACCCCAGCACCAACAAAAAACTAGTCAGTCATACTCTCTCTCTCCCGGGGCCTACCGCAGGCGAGTTGGATTCGAGGGTAGTTCTGCCGGAAAACCCCAGTCTAGTGACGGGGTCGTTTCAAGCATGTCACAGGGCCTGGCCCCGGCGAACATGGGCGCGGACAGTGACACGCAAAGGAATCACCTGGCGGTGGCTCCGGCGACCTCGTTTACGTCAAGCTCTAGAAGTCAACCATGTTTCTTTAGAGGTGGAGTCACTAGTTCAGGGAATGATCACCAAACATGCCATTGTCCCAGTAGACTCAACTTGCCGGGTTTTCACGCCCAGACTCTTTCTTGTGCCAAAGCGGGACAGTGTGCAGATGCGACCAGTAGTAGATCTCTCGTGTCTGAACACTTACATTCACAATTCAGTCTTCAGGATGCTCACAGTGAATCAAATCAGGCTCACCCTCCCGCCGCTAGGCTAGAAGTGTTCACTAGACCTGACCGATGCCTGTTGCCATGTCCCGGTAAACAGGAGGTTTCAGAAATTCCTCGCCTTGAGGATAAGACAAGAGACTTATGTCTTTCAGAGAATGCCTTTCGGTTTGAACTTGGCACCAAGAATATTCACGAAACTAGTCCGGCAGGCACTTATGCCAATGTTAGCTCAGGGGAACAAGGTGTTGTGGTACCTAGACGACTGGCTAGTAGTGGCGGAGTCAGAGAGTTTATGCCATATCCATGTCAATCAAGTAATAAATCATGTGCAAACCTTAGGGTTCAAGGTCAACCTCGTAAAGCCGAACCTTGTTCCCACACAGGTAATTCATTGGATAGGGCTGGTCTGGGACACAGCCAACCTTACTCTCAGTCAGAGTGTGGACAATCGAGACAGATTTCGCAGGAAATTGTTCGCGTTTCTCCACAGTCTGAACACAACGAGGAAGACGTGGGAGTCCCTGGTCGGTTCTCTCAACTGGATTCAACTAACTGTAAAGTTGAGCCGGTTGAATGTAAAGAGATTAATCATGGAAGGCAACAAATGTTTCCCACTCTTACCGGATGGAAAATTATGGCCTATTCCTCCATTAATTCACAACTAACTGTCGGTCTGGGCAAGGAAGGAAACATTGCACTCAATAATGACGTGGGTTTCTCCCCCACCTACGGTATGGGTAGACACGGATGCTTCTGGGACAATAGGCTGGGGATATCAGTCGAACCTAAGCCACCAAGGTCAAGGCCTTTGGTCCAAATACGAGAACTTTCATATCAACAAACAAGAACTTCTAGTCCCTTTGTTTTTCCTCCAACATCATGGCACTTCTTTACAGGGAAAATCAATAGCCTTTCGGATGGACAACTTGAATGCAGTCCACTGCATTCAAAAGCAAGGGTCAACGAGGTCTCGCAAGTTGCTGGAATTGTCAGAAGTGATTTTTGCTCTAGCCGAACATTGAGCATCCATCTTCATGCATCTTACTTCCCAGGCGTAGCGGACGTCTGGGCAGACGCCCTATCCCGGAGACAGAGCACAGTAGTAGAATGGGCGCTCAAGCAAAACATCTTCAACATGATGATTGCAGAGCCATCCCGTCCACAAGTGGACCTATTTGCGTCCGAAGGAAACCACAGACTCCCTCTCTACCTAACCCGCCGGGAAAGAACTGCGTCGGGGGGTCCAAACGCATTATCGGAGGACTGGAACAAATGGAATTCAATCTATCTTTTTCCGCCTCCAGACGCTTCACTCATGTGTCAAGTAGTTCATAAACTACGGGGTTATCGGGGCATAGTCTCGATGATCGTGCCACTTTGGCCTGCCCAGGTGTGGTACCACCAGTTGAAAATGTGGTGCGAGAACTCGGTGTCACTCCCGGTCTCGTACTTACACTTGCAGACAATTGGCAACCTAGAGACCTCGCTGACTTTTGCCTTATGGACATTCAAAATGCCAAATGGTTAACTCTCTACGGGGAGAGCGTGACAAATAAATTTCTTAATCAATATACTATGGCTACCAGGCGACAATATCAATCTCATTGGAAATCATTTACAACCTGGATAGTAGAGACGGTGCAAACAGACTCATCAGTTGCTTTGGTCTTTAAATACTTAGACTATTTGTTTGAGCAAAAGCGTCTTTGTGTAGTCACACTAAAGAATCACTTATCTGCCATTAGAAACCCCTTTTACGACCTTACCAGTCTACCCATACCACAGGAGGAGGAGAAAGGGTTCATGAGAGCATGTTTCAAACTACGCCCACCACCACGGCAGCTCATGCCCACCTGGTCGCTGGACAAAGCTTTATCTTTGCTTCATTCGCGCAAACATAATAATGCGCCGGACTTTGATTCATTACTAAAGAAGGCTGTGTTCCTTATGGCTTTAGCGACAGGAAACAGGGTATCTGAGCTGGCGGCGATGAGCAACGAACCTAATTGATTCAGGTTTGGGAGATTGAACGAGCATTTACGGATCGCTCCATCTCCCACGTTCGTAGCAAAGAACGAACACTGTGATCATGTATTTTCAGAATTTACGGTACCGGCACTTAAATGTGGACATACGCATCACATTTTGTGCCCGGTGCAGGATTTAATAATGTTTATGAGGGTAGCATAACCTCAACAACCAGGAGCCTTATGGGTCAACAACACAGGTACTCGCGTCACGAGAAGAAGATTGGCCTCCTTACTCGTAGAAGTTATTAGGGAAAGTAATCCCGGCGTAGTGGGCAGAGCCCATGACATCAGAAAGTGGGCTGTGTCTCTTAGATTCTTACAAAATTATTCGATTAATGACATAGCTAACACTAATTTGTGGGCTTCAAATCATACATTCCTGACGCGATACCTGTCGGTGGCCCTGGATAAACCAAAGCTAGCCTGTGTAGCCTTATGACAGAGGGTCTCATGGGCCATTGTGCTATTATTGTTAAGTTTAATCTTAAAGAAAAAGGGGGGGAGGGGGTGCAGGTAAGCCCCAAGACCCCGAGAATCCCTCCGCCGGATGATGTGACAAGTTCACGAGCTGTGATACTTTATAAGTTGAGCTGGTTTTACAGCTCTAAAATATTTTTCTATGTAAAAGATACCTATAATAGTTGCAACTATATAGTCAAAATGTACAAATTATATAACATGTACAAATAAGTTTAAGGACAAAAGATATGTTGATCAGGAATAGATTTTTGTTCCCTGACAACAAGTTTATGAATCTCGAGATGAGAATAAAGTTTATGAATCTCGAGATGAGAATCTTATCATATTTATAAAGCAGATCTTCTTCGAAGTAACGCACTGCTTTCTATCCTTTTATATTTTGTATATGTTTTATGTAAACTATAAAGAACTCAAATTTGCTGTGCGATTCTTTGTCTCTACCTATGGTATTATTAGTGGTTTGATATTATTATGAATATCCCCCTCCAGTCTTGAGATATCAGGCATATCGTCAATGATGGAGGGGCAACTAATAAATTATAGGTTTGAGTCCCGGAGGGAAGAATGAAAACCTAATATTTAGTAGTGGCCCCGAAATCATTGACGATGTAGGGCCCTCCCTTCCATCCCCTTCCCATTCGTTTGATGTCTTGAGTTTAGTCTTAATATATCAGTGAAGAAGGAAATATGGGGTCTCGGTTGCCACAGTCTGGGCGAGAAGCCACGCACAAGAAATCCACGAGATGGAAAGCTATAGCAAAACAAGTTTTGAATTTATTTTTTCCCTTTTATTTTTTACAAAGTTTTTTCGTAGTGTGTACCCCGATCATAAGGCGATTCCATAAGAGAAGTTGAGTTACACTTATGATGTAGTACTCCTTTTCCCCACGACGGGAGTTTCAAACTGGCTACCCGCGGGCGCTTGAAAGGAGGCTATTATATTAATAAGCATATCGTCAATGATTTCGGGGCCACTACTAAATATTAGGTTTTCATTCTTCCCTCCGGGACTCAAACCTATAATTGTCGTGTCTCATTTGGGTTCAATATATATTCAAATCAGGGTGTGTAGCAATTAATGCTCACTACTCTACAAAATCATGGAAAAGAATTAAAGTAAACGAGGAAGAACAAGAGTGAACGATTGTAAGAGTGAGTGAGCGTGCTGTAGAATGAACTATAGTCGGTTATATTTCAACTGACGGTAAATTAAATCCCTTAGCAGCTAATTTATTAATACTTAATGGAAAAATACGAAACTACTACGTCTCTGCATCATATCAAGGCCAAGTTTATATAATTAGCACCCTATTTCACTACAAAATCTTAAAACAAAAAATCTTGATGGGAACTTTGCAATTTACCGTCACTTGAAAAGAAACAGGGTATAGTGTAATATCGATTATGAGAAAAAGAGATAGTAATTATGTGCTACAGAGTAAAAAGAGTGGAGATGGTGGGGTGAGAGTGAGTGTAAGAAAGAGTGAGTGTTAGAGAGACGGCATAGGAATTAGAGAGGGTAGGATGAGAGCCAGCGAGTGTGAAAGTGAGCGAAAGTTTAGAGAGAGTGTGGGCAAGAGTTAAAGAGAGTGGAGAAATTTGGATAATAGAGTGACCAAAAGTTATAGAGAGTGGAGAGGTTGGCATGGGAGAGAGTGAGCTAGTGTAAGAAAGTGAGCGAGAGTTAAAGAGAGTGGAGAGGGTGGGATGAGAGCACGTGTTAGAGAGTGAAAGTGAGAGAATGAGGTAGAGTTAAAGTGAGTGCAGCGAGTGGGATGAAAGAGAGAGTGAGCGAATGTTAAAGAGAGTAGAGAGGGTGGGATGAGAGAGAGAGTGAGCGAGAATTAAAGAGTTAGAGAGCGTGAGAGTGGAGAGAGAGTGAACGAGAGTTAAAGAGAGTGAGCGAGAGTTAAAGAGAGTGAGCGAGAGTTAAAGAGAGTGGAGAGGGTGGGATGAGAGCGAGCGTGACACTTACTTGTCTGGAAGCAGCCTCACATAGCCCTTACCTTGCCACACACACACACACACATACAGGAACACAGTCACATACACACACACAGCCCTTACCTTGCCGTACATACACACACACAGCCCTTACCTTGCCGTACATACACACACACAGCCCTTACCTTGCCGTACATACACACACGCAGCCCTTACCTTGTCGCACACACATACACACAGTCACACACGGTCCTTACATTACCCCACACACATTTGTATATTATAAATACACACACACATAGCCCTTACCTTGCCTCACACACGCACATCATACTTATACAGTGCACACACATGGTCTGTACCTTGCTGCACACACGCACATACAGTACACATACACGGCCTTTACCATGCCGCACACACGCACATACAGTTAACACAGGACCTATACTTTGCCGCATACACATACATAGTCTTTCTCTCTCACACACGCACACATATAATCTAACAGTCACATATACACACATAGTCCCAATGGTACACACACACAATCGCAGTCACACTCACACAATTACACACACACGCACACCAAAATAAAACGAGGCAGTTTTGTTCTGTTGTTATCACTATAAATATCGCATGACTGTCATGAAATAATAAACGAATGTAGGTAGACATGCATTTATAGGTGATCTACTTTTATTTCAGGAAGTAGTTAAAGTAGCACATATATATTTTTGTTTGATGGAAATGGGTTTGGTTATCCTCTTGTTTTTATGCTACATAGTTGTCGAATGTGTTCATGTTATCCTCATGCAGTTTTAATACCTGAAGTGTGTTTTCCCCCGGACGATGCTCTCTGACCGGCGAGTAACGAGAGTAACCCGCAGGGCATGAAGACCCGGGCTGCCTGTGTTCCGGACTCCACTCTTTTCCCCTTTCCGTTCTCTTTTCTCCCTGCCCTCACCCCCGTGGAATCATACCCTCGGCTTAAGGATGCAAAATTATGCTGCGGTGATCAATAGAGGAAGTAACGCTTCGTCCGGGGCCCCGCGCTCGCTAATAGTCTCGTTTATTTTCATTGTTCCAGGGTAGAGGGACATAACAGGATTTTTTACAGCCGCACGCGCACATTGTAACCTTTTGCCTGACGCCTCCTTCAGCCCAGATGGTCCCTATGTCCCTCTCGCACCGAGTGGGGGCTCTGTGGCAGTACTGGGATATCGGCAGGAGCCACTAACCCGGCCGGTAGACCCTAAGACACAGTGATATAAAGATAAGTATCGCGTGCCGCATCTCCACAAGCCTTCACCCTTGCACTGCCAACTTTGCTATGGGTCGATGGCCGGTGCATCGTCTCCGTTTTCAAAAATGTTTTCCCACTTCCCACCATTTTCTGTTGCAATCGTAGCAAGTATTTGAGCCAAATTTCAGCCCAGTGAACAGACTTAATCTCGCTGTCTTACCACAAGTGTCAGATTTCATCTAAGTATGTGGAAAAGCATGAAACTGATGCAAGTCAATGAGGTTACAAGACTCGTGCGCCTCACATCAGCTGTCTGGTGGACCATGCTTGCTCTATTCCCGGCAAGTGGTTTAGTCAACCCAGTGGTCGTTACGAGAGTCAAACGTTGGCAACATGGCACTCATTCTGCGGCCACTCTAGTCATTCCTTCATGCCACGTTTGGCTGTATGTGTCATTCGCCATCATATGTATACAACTATATTGCTCTGGGGTCGCTCTCATAAATTATTCAGTACACACAGTGGCAGATTCCCCATGCAAGTAAGAAAAATTGAATAAAGCTGTTGAGGCTGAAATTTTATGAAAGCGAACGATGTTTAGAGAAACGTTGTTAGGGTCGGGGACGCGGCCTAGTGAGCCGAGCGCAATCATGGCGGCTCATCCGAAACCATTGTGACAAACTGTCTCCACGGCTTGTCAACTCTCTCATGTTCCTATTATTGTTCTACATGATACACTGCGGACCTAATGTAGCTGGGGATATATGAAAAATACATATTTTTTCATATATATATGTAAATTACACTTTCATACGTTTTCCCAGTGTGCAGTCACCTTAAAAACTAAGAAAATGTATTGGTACTTTCGAATGAACCTATTAGCCAACGGTGTCACAATGATTCGTGTTCTTTTCCGCATAGTAATCTGAACTGCTAACGTATTTCACCCCGTACCGCCAGGGCGCATAAGTCTGATATTCATGTGGCCTGGTGGATAAAGCTTTATGTCTCACATTCATGCAAAAATGGACCTAAGTCACCTAAACGGGAAGGCCGTTTTTCCAGTGACTCTTGTTATCATGTGCTCTGAGGGGAATTTTATCCTTGGCTTGTAAGAACAGGTGCACAACGAGATTCTACCAATTCTTTCGTACAATATACTGGTTATTTATCAAGTATAATGCCTGTAATACAGCTTATTAACGATGGAGTGACGGCCAATAAAGCCAGGTGGGTGCCAGCATCACTCGCTTCGTAAAAGGCGGCGTAAATACCATGCAATAGTTTTTTCCTTTCGCGAACGCAGGGTCCAGGAGCGATGTGTCTGGGTTCCGTATATTACCAACCCGAGGCTCGCTTCCACACACCACCTTTGTTTCTGTCTATCTATCTTTCTCTCGTTTTGTGTTTCACCGGGAGCAAAATTCAGACGTAGAGCGGAACCATAAAGAGCAGAACAGATAGGAAAATCTTTTGCAGACAAAGGATACTTAAACTTTAAGACGGACTATAAAAATGCCTCCGCAAGTTTCTGAAAGCATCCTACACTGGCAACATGATTGGAACAAAAACCAATATGAAAAGTCAGCGAGTATAATGTTTCCAAAATGTTGTTTTTATATTTGGCTGTGAAATAGAAAATGTGTTATTAAGCTTCCGCATTTTGTTATTGATATTTCACATCATGGCCCATAGCGCAGCTGTTGTTAAATTATATGAGTAGCGGGAAAACATTAGAGCCAATTTTCCTGTAGTGCCGCTATACCATGTTAATGTAAAGTAGGGTATATGATGTTTCTCCCGTCCTCCCTCCCCCTAAAGCAATTACCGTAAACCCAATGTTGCAAACTTTTATCCCAATTGTATTTGCGAGTCGGGGGTGACAGGAGATTGGCATGACTGTTCAATTCCCCGGCATCCGGACACGAGCCGCGGCGATAAAATAGTCAACTATAAAAGGTGGTGTTGGTGGTGGTTCAGAGGTGCTAGCGGTCCTAATGAAGTGTGACACTGCTCATGGTCGCTTCGCCACATATTTCGCCCCATACAGGTTTCGATATATTTTCTGGCGAGAGGTAGCGATCATGCAATTTGGGAGAAGTCGGCGGCCTTCGGCCAGAACATTTTCCTACCAACAAATGTACAGATTTAGCTTGAAGATTTGTCTGTTTTTATTTTGAAGGGGGTCGGGGATGCGAGGTAAATTTCTAATTCTAGGGGGCAAGCTAATTGTGAGAGAAAGTAATGAACTAAAGGTTAGAGAGTTGTGGTGATGGGTGCAGGTGGTGGTGGTAGGTTCAGGTGGTGGTATATGCTGGTGGGGGTAGGGGTAGATGGTGGTGGGGAAGGTTCAGGTGGTGGGGGGGGGGGAGGTTCAGATGGTGGTATATTCTGGTGGGGGTAGGGGAGGTTCAGGTGGTGGTGGTGGGGGTAATGAAGTGTGACAGAGCGCGACCGTAGACTCACCCGCCCTTTGTCCCCCGGCAGTACGGTCTGCTCGCTTGGTGGTTGCTTCGCTGTACGTCAACGACACTAGAATATATATTTTGTTTTAAGTCTTGCATTTTAGTCACCTCACGGTTTCGTCCCTTCGCATAACGTCAGCAGCACTCAAGTTGCCATTGTATTTAAGTCACCATTGCATTAGTGACAGCTATATGTTAATTATATCGCCACTGTAATTAAAGTCGCCACAACATTTGAATTGCTGCATTTTGTAAGTCGACACTGCATTAAGCCACCCTTGTATTTAGTCGTTACTGCTTAAAAGTCGCCATTGTGTTTAAGTCGCCATTACATTATAATCGCCACTGCATGTAATCCGCCATTGCGTAAAAGTCGCCACCTGTTCTACTATGTTGATGACCAATATACTTTACGCAGTTTATTTCCAGTAGGTTTCATATTTTCAGCAAAAATTATGAAGGTAGAGTTGGCTATAGTAATTGTTATGATATATTAAGACCAGTGGGTGACTTGAATGCAATAGCGACTTTAGTGCTGATTCGATTCAGCGATATACCTAACTTAGCATGGTGTATGGTTCCTTACAAAAAATAAATAAATAAATAATTAAATAAACTAAAATATTAAGTAATGTATACGCTACCCATAATAACCTATAATACCAATCATAACCTGATCTAACGGACTCCAAGTCTTGAGTCACCTGGAATGTGTATTCCTTTAGCATTGATTTGTTGACAATGGAAAAATAAGAAACTGCTCGGTGTCTGTATCATATTAATACCAAGTTTCCGTCATTAACAACCTATTTTGCTAAACAAAATGTAGTAGTTGAACAGTTAACACTATCTGGTCTGACGTCGTGTGGGTTATTATGATATTTTATTGAGGATTTTTATGTTAAGGATTTTACTTCCTTGTCACATAACTTCAAGCATTGTATTTTAGTTTGTACCCTAGGCAAACAAAAACGCCTTCCTAGACTTCTTTCGAACTAAAATAAAAAATGCACACTTAGACCCCATTCAAGTTAAATTTGTACATTTTTTTATAGCAAAAGAAGGACGATTTTTTTCGCTGTCGTCCGGCCAGAAAATAATGACACCTGAATGTGTGTGTGTGTGTGTTTTTTTTTTTTTTTTTTTACCGCCAAAGTAATGGTACGAAAAGTCTTATAATCTCCAAATTAATGGAGCGAAACAGGTGAGGTCCAAAAAGATCTCCCTTGGACTCCAATAGGGTTACGATGGGGACAAGACAATTTCCCGTGAGCTAACGAAAACCAACTATACAGAGCCACACACAGCACACCAGAACCTAAAGGGTATAGTAGGGGTAGACAAAATATATGTATAAAGTAGACAAAAGCTATATAAAAGGTATATAATTGTCAGGCTAATGAGGTGACCGTCTTAAAATCTCCAGTCCAATGGAGTTAAACCCGCCCTGCACCAAATAGGGCTAAGTTAATTAAGTTTTTCTTAGCCTAGGAGACAAACTAAAACACGTTCCTCGAAAATGGCAACACAAGCATAATCCTCCATAATAATTAAACACAAACTCATATTAACCCACAACACGTCAGATGAGATGGTGTTAATCCAAGACCTTAGTGTACCTTTAATACACCTTTGATATAACTTTTGTCTACCTTTGATATAACTTTTGTCTACCTTTGATATAGCTTTTGTCTACCTTTGATATACATTTTGTCTACCTTTGATATAGCTTTTGTCTACCTTTGATATAACTTTTGTCTACCTTTGATATAACTTTTGTCTACCTTTGATATAGCTTTTGTCTACCTGATATAACTTTTGTCTACCTTTGATATAGCTTTTGTCTACCTGATATAAATTTTGTCTACCATTGATATAGCTTTTGTCTACCTTTTATATAGCTTTGGTCTACCTTTTATGTACCTTTTGTCTACCTTTTATATACCTTTTATATAACCTTTGTCTACCTTTTATATAACTTATACCTTTTGTCTACCTTTTATATAGCTATATAAAGTTATATAAAAGGTGTATTAAAGGTACACTAAGGTCTTGGATTAACACTATCTCATCTGACGTGTTGCGGGTTAATATGATCTTGTGTTTAATTATTATGGAGGATTATGCTTGTGTTGCCATTTTCGAGGAACGTGTTTTAGTTTGTCTCCTAGGCTAAGAAAAACTTAATTAACTTAGCCCTATTTGGTGCAGGGCGGGTTTAACTCCATTGAACTGGAGATTTTAAGACGGTCACCTCATTAGCCTGACGATTATAAGACATTTCGTGAGTTTACCCCATTCGGGTGTCGATATTTTTCTGGGCAAGCGATAGTAAGCCTTCAATTTAGGAGAAACACACCTTAGATTGGAAAAAAAATCTACCGAAAAATGTACACATTTAACATGCAGGCGGTTTGGATAGCGGGTTTTTATTATATTGAATGGGATTTGGGGAATCACTTTTCCAAGTCAAACTTAGGCAACCTTAAAATACTTTGCTCAATAATGGCGTCAGCAGTCAAAACCCTTAACAACATTATATACAAATATCATAATAACCTTTTTGGAGTCCCACCAGATAGTGTTAAACTAAACTATCCTAACCTACCTAATCTGACCTCAAATGGTGGGTAAGCAAGAGTGGATTATGGGAAGTTCTGTTATTCACAAGTACGTTACCTACATTCCAACTTGATTAATTGGTACAGCATGACAGAACCTTGTACACAAGTATGTTAGGGTACACTGTACAAAATATAAGATGTAAATTGGGTATAATAGGGGTTTATTTCCACCAATAAACTTCTAAATAGGTAGAACAGCATGGACACTTTATATACCCTGTTCATGCCCATAATCTTTTAGAGTGTAGTTGTAGTTTAGGTAATGCAAACCTAATCTCTACCAACCCGCCGGCAATAATATGAAAGTGTGGGTAAAAGAACCAGATTGTGGGAAGTTCTTCACTACTAAATTATCAGAAGTTGATTCACCCACACATACTGGATTGTACATAACTGAACCTAGTAAAGCATTGTTTTAATCTAAAACTGTCCTCACCTGACTAGTATGTGTAAAATATGTATTAGAGTGCGTGAAGCTCCTGTGTACAATCTTCTCACTCACATAGCATATCATAGCATGACATTACATAACTTTACCTCAGACTATCCTAAACTCATCCAAAACATCAGTGTGGGTACAATCGTTGGATTTTGGGCGAAAAGACCTGTCGACGAGATGACCAGACCTCCCCCCATATCCTCACCCCCACCCTCTTCCTCTCAGCTACCTCAGCCACCGCACCACCACTCTCTACTCCTCTTTCTCTCTTTCTGCTCTCTTTTCGCCGCCCTTATATCATCATACCTCAACCACTTTGCTTATCACTCCTTGATTTTGTTTTTCGGTCCCTTTGATGCGCGGGGGTCAGGCTTCCGGGCCTAGGGAAATGAAAATATCTAATGTATTGTCCGGGGAAAGGGGGAGGGAGGGGAGTCATCGCGGACACTTGTTTGAAGTTGATCCCCGCGGACCATTTTGTGTCGTGTCCCAAAAGTTTAAAGTAGTTGTATCACTGTTTTATTGAAGTGCATGGCAGTATGGTTTAGCCGCCTACAGCCATGAAAACTCAGTAGAGGCGTTACTTTAAGCTGCAGTGGTGCCGGGATTCCGTTTGTTTTTCCAACTCGGCCCTAAAGATTATCTGCCACCTCGCCAACCTGGGCTAAGAAAATACATTTTCCGCCTCGTTTCGTACAGCGGATCGTTCCCCCCCCCCCCCCCTTCCCCTCCCTCCCCCCTTCCCTCGCCCAATCGCACTGTCCTCGTAACCTCTCCCCTTTATTGAGAAGTAGCACAGGTTTCCAATAATGCTGTAAAACTTTACCCTCTCAGCACGATCACGGCTTTCTGCACTTTATTCTGGCCAACATTAGACAACACCATTAAGTTTCGGAAGAACCTACGGGAGTTTGGATATACCTTTAACTCCATTAATTTATAGGAGATATTTCCTATATGCTAAGTAAATTTGCCAAGTGGTAAGCAGAATATACCAAAAATGCGGAGATAATAGTGATAATAGGTAGTTGGGTGTAGGTATATAAAGGGGGTTGTATTTTTGGTCCTAGGTGGAGGCGGCAACATTGCAGCAGTGGTGGCCGTCAGTGGGTGGTGGGGAGGCTTCGCTTTAACGTGTCGACAACTTCAACGTCCTCACCCCAACAGTTATTCATGTCTCTCTCTCTCTCTCTCTCTCTCTCTCTCTCTCTCTCTCTCTCAGGCATGCCAAGGCGAACTACAATTCATAAAATGTCTTCAAGTATCACTTCCTATCCGTCCCTTACCAATTGTAATGCGTTTATTTTCTGGATAATTTACTTCTTGAATAATACTTATTTTGTAGTATCCGCATCCTCTCTGATGTTTGCCTTTCTTTTGTATCTTGTTTTGATTTCCTTTATTCGACCCGTAAGTGCTCATCTCCAGTTCTTTCCCGTTTTAGTTTTATTTTCTCATTTGTCTTTATTATGCTTAGTATTAATCTGTCTCTCTCCTTTCGACACACTGTACGCATTTTCTTCTTAATTATGGTTCTTCTATACCTCCCTGATATTTGTTGCTACCTCTTGTACTTTTGATTTCTATTCGACTCTTCTTTTTCATGTTATATATACTGCATATTTATCTGTTTATTTGTACTTTTGTTAGTGTATATTTGGAAATTATTCAATGTTTGTAAATTCAGCGCTCGTATTATTTGCTTCTGGTTGCAGCAAATCCAAAAACCCATTAACTGAAAAAGCAATTCCATTTGTAAGCGTTGTATATTAATTTAATTATTTCAGTCCGGTTAATACACAACAAATACAAAGAACCATTCCATGCAGTTCCGGGTGAAAAATAATATATAGTAGTTATATACTGTATATATATATACCTGTATATATATATTATGTAATGAGATGACTTTTTACTTCATTTGATTAGCCTGATGACATTTCTCGATTGCCGCTCTGATCTTCATTAAATGTTGATGCTGATGGGCGCCCCCCCCCCCCCCCCCCCCCGAGGGGAGGCAATGTGTTTAATTTGTGAGAGCAATATACACGCTCTTAATCACATTGCCACATCAACTGCATTACGAACACCCCATCCAGCCAATTCTTCCCCATTAGGCAAATTAGAATGCGTCGGCAGCAAAAAGCGTTTAAAAGTGCTTGTAACTATATTTTTATTGTAGTTTTTTTTTATTAGATTTTTTTGTGTTTCCTTTTTTTCGGGGTGTGGCTGGTGTGGTGCCAGGCTGGGTCACGATGGGGGCTTGGGGCGGATATAATTCTTGCAACCTACACTGTCGAACATTACGGGCTTAAGGAAGGTATAAGAAGGGTAGTTTAAGTATCCATAATGATATACCCCTACCTATAAGGTATATTGGTTGTAATAAATGCACCTGCCCAAAACTCAGTGATCTGGTTAAAGTTAAAACTATTTTTTATAATAATACTAATTATAATAATGATAATAGACGTATCTAATATAAGAATAGACATGTTTATCATTATCAGTATACCCAATGATTTTACATACCTTTTTGTAAATCCTTGATTATTTAGTGTAATTATGCCACTTCGTACACAGCACCGCATATATTACTCAACCTAACTTCATATAATTTCCAATTCTCACTCAGAGAAACATGTGTTTAGCCTACACTTGAATGCTGAATTGTGACAAGAGTTAAGTAGCGAACTTCGGTGCTAATGATAACTATTACATTATATATATACTGTATATATATATATATATATATATATATATATATATATATATATATATAGAGAGAGAGAGAGAGAGAGAGAGAGAGAGAGAGAGAGGTTACTTATCTTTCCTTCTCTTTACATATCAACCTACCAGCTGCAAAGGGAGGTCCAGTCTTTGCCTACCGGTCCATAAAATGAACAAATATTACACCTTAAATAATATCCGTAAAATTTAGCAGCTTCAGCTCTAAATTATGACTTTTTGTAAACCATATTCAGTATTACGGATTCTTATACTGTATTACACCTCTAATTTACGGCACTATGACAGTAAAGAACCAGTAATGTTTATGGTTAGGTATACAGTAGTTGTGACCGTTACAATTACGGTATTATTTTGTTAATATTGCTGCCTGTCCTCTGAACATATAGTAACGAAATACTTTTAAGTGAGTAGTCTGATATACTTTACCTTACCTTGTGATACCTTGTGATATACTCCACCTATTCCAGATATATATTAATGGTACAAATCCATAAAAAACGGAGCATATCGGAGGGGTCTTGTATGCACGTAAGGAGTGTATCAGACGAGCCGCGGTGGTGCCACATGTATACTGGTGGACGGAAATGGGTTGTAGGTAATAAGGTGTGTGCCTGGTGGTGGCGGTGGCGGTGGGTGCCATTAATCTTCACCCTCGCCCCTCGCTCTCACACACATCTGCTCCACCCTACGCTTTCCATACCGCCGCCATTTACACTATTTCTCAGGGCTTCTGGGGTTGGATAGTGTGTGTGTGTGTGTGTGTAATTATCCCTACTTTGCTGACGGTCCGTTTGGCTATAATTAACTTCTAACATCCTACGCTTTCCATGCTACCACCTTTTACCCAATCCCTCGGTTGGGGTGTTGGCTGGTTTGTGTGTTTGTAGCACTCTGTTGTTTGTACTCTTTAGTTGAAGGAGGCGGTAATTAACTTTCAAGGCAGTGGATATTTGTCCGAAATTCTCTGAAAAGTATTTCTTATGTCATAACTTACATATCATAATTTACCTAAAATTTGGTTAGATAAGGATGATCAGGTACCTTAAATAACCACAGACAGTACACTAAAGCCCGTGTCCGACATCAGCGAACTTGGACGGCGAATGGCAGGGAACACGTATCCGTGTGTGTTCACCCATAATACAGTGAACACACTATTATTTTGAGAGATGGACATCTTGACGGTCCCTTGCTTGTTTCACATTTTGTCCATTTTCATCATTTATTTATACTATAGGGCTAGTAATGAACCGTATATTAACCAAGCTTTACCTAATTTGATTTACGACAGCTTTTGATTTGTTAGTTTAGGTTAGACTATTTACATATAATTATTATAAATATCTACCACCTATTGTCAAATCTCCTTTCTTGGCGGTGTTAATCTATGTTCTAATCTCATTGTTTAACTCTTCACGATGGCGATTTATTATCCATCCTCCTATTGTATCATTATTTGTCAGAGGTGATATATTTTCCAAGGTCCCGTGTATGGTTTAGTGCGGCCAATGGGTCTCACTCTTGGCCCCCCTTCTCTTTCCCTTTGCTCGTTGCATGTCAGGCCATTTTGGATTGCAACACTGTTTTGCCTGGCCACTCGAGGGAAGGAGAGGGGTTGGGGCCAGTAGACTTACTGCAACCCTCTTTTGACCAGCCGTGCATATGGCACCACTGTATCTTGTCTGATGGACTCCCTACATGCCCACGAAAATGTTCTGTTGTTCTGTAGTTGTACAGATTGTTTACGTTTATATCGATGAAGTTGGTTTGTAGTCTGTGTTTTTGTTTCAGCATATGCCAGGAAAATGCCATATCCCCATCTTGTTTCTCGGTTAGTACAATCATTTTGAAAGTTTGACAATACTGTAATATTAAGCAGACACATCGTAGTTTTATATTTTTATATTAAGAATAAACAAAATCAGCTACTAAGGAATTCAAATTTTCGACAGGCTTAAACCAATAGACTATAATATGTTAGATTAGGTTAGGTTATACATCGGTCACACTTCAGTCTATTCATTATAAGTAGGCCAGGAATCTCCATTTCTAGGCCTATCCTCTGTAACTCAAAAAGGGCTATAGAATATGGGCTGTACATTTCCATACCAAGTCCGTGGCTAATTTGTGTGAGTTTGTAACACTCTGTGGCTTGTACCCATACTTAATATTACTTGTGGCGATTTATTTTCAACACTGAGACATAGGGGCGTCTCTTTAGACAACTTCAAGAGAGCCCTCGATGTCGAACTGCAAAAAGTGCCAGACGAGCCCATCTTCGCAAGGGAGCGTGCTGTCTCTTCAAACAGTCTGCTGCACCAAAACACAACCCACAATGAGGGGTGACCCGCTCCTCGGTGCTGCTAGGGGAGTGGCGAACACAACCTTAGATCTAGAACCTTAGATTAGATCTAGACTGGATATTTGTTTTGGATTGTAACATATTAGCTTGATTACTCTAAATAATTTGTAAGTTATAGAGGTTAGGAGTCAAGATATTTGCCAAATTATAATAATTAGACTGTAGGTAGGAATGGGCAGAGGTAGGTTGACAAAGTAGAGTTGTGGAGGTTTGGGAGGGTGCGGGTGAGTTTTACCCCTACCGACACCGCCACATCGCTAGCATTGCTTGTTGCACCAGCACAACACACTTGTTTTGATTTACTTTTCCCCCACATCTCTAGTGTTTCGGTGTGGGACTGCATATGATAAACAGCGAATGTTGGATCCTATTTATTTTATTTTGGATCGGCTGTTTCGCCCCATTAGCTTGGCGATTTTATGATGCCCTGTTAGTATGACTTTGTGAGCCTGCAATTTAGTGGAAACCGGTCTTCGGTCTTAACATTTCTTCTATTAATAAAGTAAAAGTTAAGCTTTTAGGGGGGAGGGGGCGCTTGGGGATTTTGAGACCTTTCGCCCCATTTCTTTGTCAATATTAAGACCTTTCGTGCCATTTAGGTGTCGATGTTTTCCTGGCGAGGGATAGCGAACCTGTAACTTTAGAAGGAACCGGGACATTTTTCTACCAACAAATGTACACATTTATCTTGGAAGGGGATCTAGGGGGAGGGGGGGGGGTTAAGTTGTGAGGTCTAGCGAGGAAACTCAAACATAAATTGATAGATAGATATATAAACCAAAAAACAAGCACTACCCCCTTAACCTAATATTATTGGTTGAGTTGATACCGATTGAGGGCATTGGTTGACTGTCTGGTTACCCGATTAATTATTCTGTCAAATGCATGTTTTGGTACATAAGATATAAGTCGTTTAAGGGGAGGCAGACCGTTTGTTTGGTCTATTAATTCATTTATTCATATATTTTTTTAGTTTCCTCCCTAGACCTCCACCAAGCTTAGAAAAACACCCCGTAGAATTCCTTTCAAGATATAATTGTACAATTTTCGGTAGAAAGATTTCCCGGCCGAAGGCCGGTTCTTCCAACATTACAGGCTCACTATCGTTCGCCAGGGGAAAAATCGACACCTAAATAGCACGAAAGGTCTAAATATTGACGAAGAAATGGGGTGAAAGGTCTTAAAATCGACTAACTAATGGGACAAACATCTTAACATCTGAAAACTAAAGGGGCTAAACATGAGGGAGAAAGTGGTCCAGAAAACCGGCCCATCTCCCCTTAATACGGTGTAACACTTGATTGTTCTCTCAATATTACAACAGAGCTGTGACATCTTGTTATTGACTTAATGGTTAATGTGAGGATTAATATGACATTTTATTTTAAGGTCAAAGAGATTTCGAATGGCACACTGCTAAACTTCCATCACCGGAGAACATTCTATTTTCTTAATTCCATGTCAGTCTCTCTTCTTGGTAATTGCGCCTAGGAAGCTCATTACCCAGCGTTTCCGGTCTTCCATATACATTCATCTTTGTAGTATTTGTTTTGTTTATTTTATTTTTATTTTTTAGAAACCAATGTTATCGTCCGGTGGGTTGGGCCTGGGAAACTCAGTATTGGGGCGGTTCCCGGGCAGGGAGAGGAGGTTGGCTATCTTGCAGTGAATAGGAACATGAGCAAGTAGACATATGTAACGTCCTATTTGGGAAAGTAAGCTGTGTTAACCTGGATAATATATAGAAGGTATACCACAGTACCAAACTGGTTAAGGGGAGGCAGACCGTTTTTCTGGACCCCATTCTCCCTAATGTTTAGCCCACTAGTTTTGGGATTATAATAAGTTCGGCCCATTAGTTTGGCGATTTTAACACCTTTCGCCCCATTTCGTTGTCAATTTTAAGACCTTTCGTGGCATTTAGGTGTCGATTATTTCCTGGCGAGCGATAGTGAGCCTGCAATTTTAAGAGGAACTGGCCTTTGGCCGGAACATTTTTTTACCGAAAAATGTAGGCTACAGATTTATCTTGAAGGGGGTGTTTTTATAAGCTTGATGGAAGTCTAGGTAGGAAACTTTAAAAAATATATGAATAAATGAATTAATAGACCAAACAAACAGCCAGTCTCTGGTTAATTGACCCACCATAGGCTTCAAAAGGAAAGGGCACGGAGGTGAGCGCCACGGGAACCCACATAACCAGTGTCCCTTGCCTCTCCACAGCTTCACCTCTATAGTGCCTCTTATTAAATTCCTTCTATCTACCTGGTACATGTGGTTGGAACATTCATTCTCCAGTACATTTCCCCCCAAATATGGACCATATGAATGATTTCCTTTAGGGGTAGGGGAGAGGGGCTTCTGATCTTCCTACCCCCACCCCTCCCCGACCACCACCACCACCACTACCACTACCACTACCACTACCACCTCCTAACCCCCTCTTTGTGAGTGCTTAGCTAATGGTCGGGTGGAATGGTTCTCCTGGTTTCCCTGTATTGGGAATGTTGCAAGGCTGATACCGGGGCCGGCGGCAAAAACTGTGGCGCGATAGAATTTAATGTTGAGCACCGAGTATTGGGTGGGGGGAGGGGGCGGGGGATTATGGTGCATGTCGGGTGTTATGGTGTGGGTCAGTTCAGTGTTATGGTGTTAGCTGAGTGCTATGGTGCAACTCAAGTGTTATCCATCAACCAATCTAAAGGGTCTTGCCACTACCGTACATAGCTACACTCCTTCCAACTTCACTCCTGGGGTCTCTCAGGGTGAGTCTCCAGGCCGCGTCTCTCCCCATCCCAAGTAGGTCTCTACATGATTGATCAACTTGCCTCAGCAATGAGAAACGTGGTTTTACGGTGGTCTCCTCCACTCAGGGTTGTTATCCACCAAAACTTCCACGTGAGCAGGGTTGACTAAAGGGAGTTGAGTTGCGCGCGCAAATGGCCAAAGTTGACAATTACGAACTATACGTCTGTCTCCAGTCAGTCTTTGAGAGTAGACGCTGATTTGATACATGGTTTTACTATATTTAGTACATGATCCTGGAAAATCCACATTTGTTCCTTCTGTCTATATACTGTATATAAACAGCGCCATATACTTATTTCGATATTTCACAAATGCTAGGCCAAGACGACGATTAATATTGTGGTTCGATCCACCACTGTTGCAGATTTCACTACCGTACCAAGTTAGGTGAATCTTTTCTTGACCTCGATTAACTCTGCACATACATGAACAGATTGCACCTCGTCTGTCAACAATGCACTAAATACTTAAATTTTAGTCTAGTCTAAGAAACCTCAAGTTTAGGTCCAGTGGCTCCTATTACTCGTCCAACGTTTCAGCGACGCAGCTTGGATCACAGCTAGAGGGTCACAGCATTACCGTATCTGTGAAGTCAAACTCAGTGATCCTGATTTTGCCAACAGATGTTTCACAGCGACTTTGTCCGACTGTCCGGCTAAATAGCCAGTCCATATATGTGTTCAACAGAAAGGCGCCAGAACATACTTTATCTTAGGGTACTATTGGATTCACAGTTAATTAAGGGGACATTAGCCCCTTTAGTTTTCGCGATTTTAATACCTTTCACTCCATTTCGTTGTCAATTTTATAACCTTTCGTGCCATCTAGGTGTCAACTTTTTTCCTGGCGAGCGATAGCGAGCCTGTAGTTTCAAGAGTAATCGGCCTTCGGCCGGACATTTTTCTACCGAAAAATTTACAAATTTATCTTGAAGGGGGGTCTATGGGGTGTTTTTATAAGCTTGAGGGAGGTCTATCAAGGAAAAAAATAAAAATAAATGAATACATGAATAAATAGACACAAAAAACGGCCACTTGCCCCTCAAGAAGGAAATGTTTGTCTACCACACTAGAAAACACTCCATGCTGTCCAGTTACCAGAATAATAATTTTGATTATCTGTCGTAAAGTATTGATTCCTCTTGTAGCTTTTGTGGTAGTTTCGATCAGTAAATTATATTTTCTGGAAACAATTCTGGACTATTTTATTCGGCTATTTGTAACTAGACGGGGTTAGCGTATTTTGGTTGTCTGAACATTGAACTTGTAGACCATTTCCAGCCAGTAGATGTATTATTATGTTGTTTACACCAACCAACTTCACATCTAAACTCAATTAATGAAATCAACAAATACATGTGGCACTCCGAGTATACCAGTACCGTATTATCTAGACAAACTAAGCCAGGCCCTTCCCTATCTGGGGCAAGGACGGTCATTTGGACCCTCCCGGTTTCCACCATTAGTTTGGAGATTTTAAGACGTTTCACCTCATTTGTTTGGCGATTATAAGACACTTTACCGCATCCAGGTGCCGATTTTTTTATGGGCAAGCAATGGCAGACCTGCAATTTAGAAGAAACTTGCCTCCGTCCAGGACATATTTCTACAGGTGATATTATATATATGTTTTTCTTTATGCAATTAAAACTATCTGGATATATTTTTGGATAGAACTTGCGTTACAATAAAATAGTATATATAGTTTTTAGTTGATGCATAGACAATGTGATTAATAAATAATTTCCAGAGATATACTTCCATAATTTGAAATAGGTGAAGTCCAAAACTATTTACTGCGGCACCCGAGTGTACAATGAGAGATAACACTTATGCGTGTATGACTCATCCCACTTGAGTTAATCATTTGAGAATTGGGCTAGGTGAGAGTTTGATTGCATAAATTGCCTAAGAGTATTTTGAAACCCGATACAGTCTCACAGTTAATTATGTCCTGTTGTAGCTTATTCCCAACATTGACGACCCGGTTAAAGCAGAAGTTCTTGGTTTGATTGGGTATAAATAGTTTTCCAACAAATGTTAAACCTTTTTCTTCTTTGTATTTGGATTGGTCAATGTTAAAATACTTACGAATATTTAGATTATTCTAGCGCTTGACGATTCTATCCACTTCAATAAAATCTTCTTATTCTACGTTTTGTCAGTCTAAGCAGATCCAACTCTCTAAGGCGCTCCTCGTATGGTTTATGTCTCAATGTTTATATCACTGTTATAACCCTCTACGCCTCCTCTGTACTCGCTCAAGTGTTTCCATATCCTTTCTATAATATGGTGACGAAACTGCACGCAATACTCAAAACTTAGGCCACCCAGACTAACCAGTTATATAACGGTAGATTTTATTTCTATTTTATTTTTTTAATAACTTCCCCAGTCAATCCAAAAGACTTTATTCGCCTTTCTATTGCTTCCAAAACCTGAATGTTGAGCTTTAAGTCGCTAGATACTACAATACTTGGATCTTTTACTTGTATTGCACTGTTAAGTTGGGATCCGTTCATGTTGTAATGTGCGTGTTCATTTGTTCATCTAATATGTAGTACCTGATATTATTCAATGTTGAAGTCCATTTTTCATTTTCCGACCACTCTACTAGTCTATATAAGTCTTGTTTAAGCTCTTCTACTTCTATTGTGTTTATGTTTCCTCCTATTTTCGTATCATCAGGAAATTTGGATATTTTGCAAGTGAGTTTTTCATCAATATCGTTTGTGTATACGAAGAACATCCCCATCCGTTACCCTCTCCTCCATCCATGGGGGTCTGTTGGGGTCAATTACAACAGTTGCTGTGGATGGAAGGGAGGTTGAAGTTGAAGGATGGGTAACGTACTCTAGTGTAAACACTTAAGCTAAATAATGCAGTGGAATTTACTCCTGTGAATTTTCAATGATAATCATACGAAAATACCCTAGCTATACCTATAACAAGATGGAGTGGGGAGGGCGATTTCTAGTAATTTAAGGTTTGAAAGTCCTCATCTCTTATTGTCACCTCAGAGGTGCGGTAGCCCAGTGACGCATGTACACAGATATCCCAATCATCATGATTGAGCTGATTACATTGGTTATAGACTACATTCACCTCCACAGCCATTCCAACAGTACAATAGTATTCCACATGTACCCCCACACACTATACACACCAATGGGCGGTTGGGCTTAAGAGACCCTCCCCCATGAACAAGAAACAAGCTAGATAATCGAATGAGTTGCTTCGGCATATGGAAGCATAATATGAAGGCATTTCATTCGTGGCCACTCCCTCTTGAAGAATAAGGCGCCTGACAATAGATAGTGATGTGTGTGTGTGTCTGTGTGTATCTCCGGTTTTTCTTCTTGCCTCTCACTCGTATGGCTCCTTTATTCATCCCCAACCTTCTCCCTGCCTTGCCAACCAATGTGTCACCCAAGATCCACCCACCAGGCTCCCCACCTCCTTCCATCTCTCTCTCTTTCTCTCTCTGATTGAAATGTAATATAGAATAATAGAAACAATATACTCAAGATATACTGTTACTAAATGTTTATATAAAATCACTTTAGATGCATGTATTTTTTAGTATGGACGAGGAGAGAGAGGACAAGACAATATGTAGGAAGAGGGGGCCGACCTGAAGCTGTGTGAGGGAAGAGGTGGACAGACTGTGATGGAGAGAGAGAGGGTGGACGAAAAATAGTGACTGACCGAGTGATAGATTAAAATGTAAAACTTGCAAACAAAGTCAAACCAAAACTGGGACAAAGAGAGGGTGAGAGAGAGAGGGAGGAGGGTGTCGCAAACATGAGAGGAAAAAAAGAGTGTGAGAGACGAGGCGGACAGCATAATGAGGGTCGGGATAAGACATACAGTAGATACCCTCTGAGGTGGAGGGACCAGGAGGTGTATAGGAGGTCTTGGCCAGGCAGGGTTCACAACACTCCGGCGTCATACAGAGCCTATAGTCTATTCGCTGTAAGTAGGCGAGAAATCATGACCTCTATCCTCTGTAACTCAAAAACGACTAGAGTAATCGAGCTAATATATCTACCATTTGGGAAGAGTCAGCTAAGGAATATATGTGGAAATTTACAGCCAATTTGCTTTAGCCCTTTTTGAGTTACAGAGGATAGAGGTCTTGATTTATAGCCTACTTACAACGAATAGACTATAGTGTAAGAGAGATCGGCACCTCTTTCTTTACGCCATTTTTGTGGCGTTATTATAAAAATAAACATGGTTTCATTATTGTTTTATATTGTAGAATTTAGATATAAAGGCCAAACGTATATCTTGCACCAATAGTGCCGAATGTTTATTATTGATATAGATATATCAGAGAATAATGAGCGGCTAATGACCCCAGTACTACCAATATTGCGGAGGTTAACCAATCTGTCACCAAAAGGTCTTTAGTGCTCTCAAGGCTTAAGAGGGGGGGGGGGGGAGTTACACATAGAAGAACACATATAAGCCACTAAATCATACCCTATATATATTGTTCCACAGTATATTTCAACTATTCTTTCTTCCTTATCGACCCTCTGATTTATATTCAGAATATACTCCAATATGGAGATATAGAGAGAGGGAGTAGTAGAATAGATAGATAGGTAAGGTATATCTATATCAATCCAACTTTCCATCAGGGGCGACGCGAGAGGTAAACAATAATTATCAGGGTGTGTATTCCAATTTCTGAAATTATCTCTTCACATCTTAATCTCAGACTCTACAGAGACCCCCAACTTTCATTTAACTGGGAGGGGTTTGAAAGACGACAACAGACAGTCTGCGCGAATATGTCCATCTTATACTGTATAATTATACAGTATTTCATATCCTGCGCAAATTCCATATCGGTGGACAACAAACTTGATCTTGTTTAAAACTATAACCGTAGTTATATCGAACATACTATAGTCTACGATATGATACCCCCCTATGGGTCCCCCTGGGGGGAGGGGGGGGGGGGGGGATGATCATGGCAGGAAATGGGTATATGCTATTTGGCGGGAGGGTATTATAATATTTACACTATCTCCGTCCTGGGTTCGAATCCATGGACTGCCACATGTGTTTGTAATATTTCATTAATCGATTTTAGGAGTAGAGTTGGTTGTTGGATAGAACATAATAATTGAAGTAGTACAACTTTGTTTCACCCTCATTTGTTTTATAAGCTTTATTAAATTGTCATATGAAACCATATAGGCGTTCGTGTCCTTCAGTTCTAAGCAAACGTGGGAGTTGCTTGCGTGGAACGTCTGATTGCCACGAATGCGATCACATTACTGACAATATTTCATTAAATAGACCAATATATGGACTGGTCTAGCCTCCAAATTGTTGTTAGGTATGTGAGGTAAACGAAAAACATTGATAAGCAGTTATTAACGACGTAAGGCGCTTTCTAGCATAATAAGGATGTTGAATATTTCTCCTATGTACTGTATATGAATGAAAACGAGTTGTAGCTTAACCTTCCTACCACCAGATAGCTCTACCATCTCGCGTCAATCGTAAATCACCCCACTACACACACACACACTCACTCTCTCACTCACTCTCACTCACTCTCACTCTCTGGTTATATTACAAGTAAGTTTTTAAGTCATAACATTCACATATGACGACAAGAAATCTGTTTACATGGTGCATACAGTCGTCTTCGCTCTAACATTGCACTAAACCACTTGTAACAAATTAATAATTGTTACTAACAATGTACTGTGTGCAGCAATGTACTGTGTGCAGCAATGTAGCTTGTAGTAATATATTGTTACTAACAATGTACTGTGTGCAGCAATGTAGCTTGTAGTAATATATTGTTACTAACAATGTACTGTGTGCAGCAATGTAGCTTGTAGTAATATATTGTTACTAACAATGTACTGTGTGCAGCAATGTAGCTTGTAGTAATATATTGTTACTAACAATGTACTGTGTGCAGCAATGTAGCTTGTAGTAATATATTGTTACTAACAATGTACTGTGTGCAGCAATGTAGCTTGTAGTAATATATTGTTACTAACAATGTACTGTGTGCAGCAATGTAGCTTGTAGTAATATATTGTTACTAACAATGTACTGTGTGCAGCAATGTAGCTTGTAGTAATATATTGTTACTAACAATGTACTGTGTGCAGCAATGTAGCTTGTAGTAATATATTGTTACTAACAATGTACTGTGTGCAGCAATGTAGCTTGTAGTAATATATTGTTACTAACAATGTACTGTGTGCAGCAATGTAGCTTGTAGTAATATATTGTTACTAACAATGTACTGTGTGCAGCAATGTAGCTTGTAGTAATATATTGTTACTAACAATGTACTGTGTGCAGCAATGTAGCTTGTAGTAATATATTGTTACTAACAATGTACTGTGTGCAGCAATGTAGCTTGTAGTAATATATTGTTACTAACAATGTACTGTGTGCAGCAATGTAGCTTGTAGTAATATATTGTTACTAACAATGTACTGTGTGCAGCAATGTACTGTGTGCAGCAATGTAGCTTGTAGTAATATATTGTTACTAACAATGTACTGTGTGCAGCAATGTAGCTTGTAGTAATATATTGTTACTAACAATGTACTGTGTGCAGCAATGTACTGTGTGCAGCAATGTAGCTTGTAGTAATATATTGTTACTAACAATGTACTGTGTGCAGCAATGTAGCTTGTAGTAATATATTGTTACTAACAATGTACTGTGTGCAGCAATGTACTGTGTGCAGCAATGTAGCTTGTAGTAATATATTGTTACTAACAATGTACTGTGTGCAGCAATGTAGCTTGTAGTAATATATTGTTACTAACAATGTACTGTGTGCAGCAATGTAGCTTGTAGTAATATATTGTTACTAACAATGTACTGTGTGCAGCAATGTAGCTTGTAGTAATATATTGTTACTAACAATGTACTGTGTGCAGCAATGTAGCTTGTAGTAATATATTGTTACTAACAATGTACTGTGTGCAGCAATGTACTGTGTGCAGCAATGTAGCTTGTAGTAATATATTGTTACTAACAATGTACTGTGTGCAGCAATGTAGCTTGTAGTAATATATTCGCAATTTAGCACGATTTATAATGTTACCAATTTATGTATGGCGAACAAAGTAAACATTCAATTAACGTTAAGCACTGGACCCTAACCCCCCCCCCCCCTCCCCCTGTTATGCCCCCCACGCTAAATGTTAATGGAGCCCACCTTGCTTTTTTTTCTCTTTCTCTCCCTCTCTCTTTGGCTTGTATCCATTCAGCCCCAATCAGCCTTCTGTTTTAAGACGTTTACCCCCATCCAGGTATCAATATTTTCCTGGCGAGCGGTAGCGAGCCAGCATTTATACTGTATATATATATATATATATATATTTTTTTTTTTTTTTTTTTTTTGGACAAGCTAAATTTGTACAGTTTTCGATAGAAAAATATCTCCGGCGAAGCCGGATTTCTCCATACAATGCTGGCTCGCTATCGCTCGCCAGGAAGAAATCGACACCTGGATGGGGATAAACTTCTTAATTAAAACAGTTGGCTGAATGGGGCCGAATGGATACAAGCCAGGGAAAGAGAGAAAAGGAAAAAATTATAAAAAAAAAACGGTGACCCCCCTTAATTACTCCTAGCCGTGTTGCGTGACGCTCCACTCACAACGGTGATTTTATACAACCCAAATAAGCCAGTTTGTATGGTCAAGCTCCAAAAATCCTTCCAACCTTTGGTATTGTCTATTGAGTGTTTGAACCCTTAAAAAAAAACATCCATTAGATGCCCTTTCTAGATTAATTTGTACATTTTTCGGTAGAAAAATGTCCTGGCCGAAGGCCGGTTCTTCCAACATTACAGGCTCACTATCGTTCGCCAGAGAAAAAATCGACACCTAAATAGCACGAAAGGTCTAAATATTGACGACGAAATGAGGCGAAAGGTCTTAAAATCGATTAACTAATGGGGCAAACATCTTAACATCTGAAAACTAATGGGGCTAAATATGAGGGAGAAAGTGGTCCAGAAAACCGGCCCATCCCCCCTTAACAAACTCCAGCAACTTAACCCTTGCAAGATACAATACGCATTATTTGTCTGTTTCCCGCTATTATTAGACGATGTTATTCAGATTAGTAAGGGTATATGGAAGTCAGAGAGATAGTCTGTACCCTAATAATTCCCACAGATCCTTCCTAAGCTGTATCAAATCGTCTAAAGGTAGCCAGAATCAACTGTCAAAATTCGTCACAATCTTCATAGGGTTAACGTGGATTTATAAGAGCGCTTTTTCCCGCAACTTTTTATCCTCAACTTTCTTCTAATACCAATGTCATATTATTTTGCTCTGGTATCGGTAGCTAGACGGTGGATAGAATATTTTAAGTGACAACATTCTTATCAAACTATACTTCAGAAGCTGCCAGATCAGTTATGGGTAAAGGTTGGGGGAAAAGCGCCCTTGTAAATCCACCAATAGTGAACACAAGGAGGAGGGCAGTGGAGAGGGGGTACAGTTATTCAGACTTGTAATAGTGAACACAAGGAGGAGGGCAGTGGAGAGGGGGTACAGTTATTCAGACTTGCAATAGTGAACACAAGGAGGGCAGTGGAGAGGGGGTACAGTTATTCAGACTTGTAATAGTGAACACAAGGAGGAGGGCAGTGGAGAGGGGGTACAGTTATTCAGACTTGTAATAGTGAACACAAGAAGGAGGGCAGTGGAGAGGGGGTACAGTTATTCAGACTTGTAATAGTGAACACAAGGAGGAGGGCAGTGGAGAGGGGGTACAGTTATTCAGACTTGTAATAGTGAACACAAGGAGGAGGGCAGTGGAGAGGGGTACAGTTATTCAGACTTGTAATAGTGAACACAAGGAGGAGGGCAGTGGAGAGGGGGTACAGTTATTCAGACTTGTAATAGTGAACACAAGGAGGAGGGCAGTGGAGAGGGGGTACAGTTATTCAGACTTGTAATAGTGAACACAAGGAGGAGGGCAGTGGAGAGGGGTACAGTTATTCAGACTTGTAATAGTGAACACAAGGAGGAGGGCAGTGGAGAGGGGGTACAGTTATTCAGACTTGTAATAGTGAACACAAGGAGGAGGGCAGTGGAGAGGGGGTACAGTTATTCAGACTTGTAATCATTTCAGTAACCTTGGTTTTTATTTCACTCCTAACAGAGACGAAAGGAACTGCGGCTTTTGACTGTACATAAGATAGCATCTATAATAGTTAACCTAACCTAGCCTAACCTTGTCTAATATTAATTAACATATTCTAACCCACTCCATAAATATATCAATATAACATACCACTACACATAGATATCATGGAAGCAGTACTGTATATACTGTATGTAGGAAGTCACTAAGTAAAGACGTGATGTTTCTATAAACAAACTATCGTCAACAAAACCAAAGATGCAACTGCATAAAAAACGTCATCTATGGCTAAATATCACCATACTTTAATACAGTGGCCACTTTAATATTGTTAATATGACCCTAATTCAACTGTATATATATATATATATATATATATATTATATATATACGGTCTCTGTTCAGCCCTTGAGAGTTTTCGTCTACTTAAGCCTCATTATTAGTGTCCCAAATTATGCCCCCCCCCCCCGCCACCCTTCCCAAATTATGCCCCCCCCCCCCACCCTTTGTTGCCACGAGGCTCTTCTATAACTCATAATTATCCTAATTTTAGCTTGAACATTTTCCCCTGAGACTGTTGAGGTAAGATCATAATTATTCCTGGCACAAGTATCACACTGGATGGACACATACTGACATGTTCAACACTTGGTTTATCAATATATTAAGTGGCACAGTGGAGATGATACAATTTTACGTATATGCATAATTAGTGATAAATGATAATTACATGAACTAGGTTCCAGACACGTAAGGGTCAATTCAAGCTAGCTGATATGAGAGGGGGGGGGGGGGGGGGCGACGAAAAAGTGACGTCAAGATATTTTGGAGAAAAGAGCTGAGATAAAGCAATTAGATGTTTACGCGTAATATACATACTGTACTAGGTCCACTTAACTCGTACGAGGGTTACATCCTTCTTTAGTGAATAATGTTGTGATTAGAGGAGAAAGTAGGGAGGACAGGTTGGGTGGTGAGGGGGAGGTAGGGAGGACAGGTTGAGTGGTGAGGGGAGGGGGAGGGGGGAAGACAGGTTGGGTGGTGAGGGGGAGGAAAAAGGAGAAGGCGGGGAAGAAGACAAGAGGGGGGAAGGAAAAATTAAGTAATAGGGAGGAAGAGGGATAATGTAAGTTGACAAGACAGGAAGAAAAGGAGGAGGGGGATGGAGAGATAAAACAGAAAGCACAGGAATAGCATAGTGTGTGTGTGTGGGGGGGGGGGGCAAAACAGGATAAGAAAGGGGGGTACTAGGCAGAAGAAGGAGGGTGAAGATTAACTGAAGAAGAGACAGGAAGAGAAGAAAGAGGGAGATGGAGAGAGAAAGGGGGGGGGAGGGGGGGGGGGTAGAACAAACAGAAAACAAGACCAGGAAGAGGAGAAGAATGAACAAAAGAAAGGACCGGAAGAGAAGTGAAGGGGAGGGAAAGGAAGAACAGGAGACAAGACAGGAAAGGTAAAGACAGAGGAGGGAGAGGAAGCACGGAAAACAATACAGGAAGAAGGTCGAGGGAAAAGCGAAGTGAGATAGGGAAAAACAAAAAAGCGAAAGAAAGTGGCAGGGTGGGCGGACAAGCTGTTGCCGCCTGTTGTCTGAATATTACATGCCGTCAGGAGGCTGTCTGTCTGTCTGTCTGTCTGTTGGCCCGTCATCAAACTTGCTAGAACCTTGTGTTGCCTTTGTCCTAGCTACAGTTTTTGGGAGTAGGTGGTTGACTTGATATTATTCTTGTTCTCTTGTAGGCTGCTATGAAGCATTTTCTTTCTTTCGGTTTATTTTCTTTTTATATTTATAAAGTATTGTTTTCCCTTTATCTCTCTCACTCACTCTCACTCTCACTCTCTCTCTCTCTCTCTCTCTCTCAGTCACACACTCACTCTCTCACTCTCAACAAACTGCATAAACTTTGCACTAATACCGCAAACAGTGATCACTTTAGCACCTTATACAAACAAAGTAGCAAGAGAGAAAACAATTAATTAGAGCAGGGAAACAAAATTATGTAATATGTATTGCCGAAGAGGGTGCTAATAATTAAATAATCCTAAGCAGTTCTACAGATCCGTTAACAGTCATAAACAGATACAAAGACTACAGACTATCTCAAATCATCCTTTTAGCTACCATATAGTCTTCCCAAGCTTCATAAAATCGTCTAAATATAGCTGATATCATATAACAACGCCACCGGTACAGTAAGGGTTAACAATTAAATCGGACCGCTTATAAACAATGGCCAGACGGTAACAGGTGACAACAATATTGCAAAAATGCTTAACGAATATATCTGCTCTGTCTTTACTGAAGAAGTATACGACCCTAACGTAGAGAATAACGCAACAGCACAAGGAATTGGAGATGTTACCATAATCGTCAGTGAAGCATTGTCCAAGTTGAGTAATATTATTTTAATATAATTAAAACTCCGGGGCTCGATACTATGCACCGTTTTATATTGAATCTTGTAAAGGAAAAATTGCCGAGTCCTTAACGTATATATAACTTGTCTCTACAAAAAGGGAAAGTACCACGTTAATGGAAAGCTGCGAATATTTCGCCAATATACAAAAATGGCAGCAAGGCCAAAGCTAGTTATTATAGACCAATTAGCTTAACATCAATAGCAGGCAATACATTGGAATTAATTTTAAAAGACAAGATAGTAGAATACCTAAAACATAACAAACAAATATAAAGATAGTCAACACGGTTCTAGATCTAAGTCTTGCCTTACAAACTTGATATGATTCTATAATAAAATGTTTACATAAAATTACATTTAAAGCTCCTATTCTGGTATGGTCATGTTGAACGAATGGGAGATGAAAGGCTTACAAAGAAAATATGTGAGTCAGATACAAGGGGAGATAGAAGGGCAGGAAGACCCCCATTGAGATGGAGAGACTGTGTAAGAAAAGCTTTGGAAGATAGAGGAATGACTATAGATCAGGCAGGGGAAGTGGTGGTAGACAGGAGTGAATGGAGAATGCTTGTGAATAGTTGAGTGAACACGTGGTCATTTGGGGGAAGGGGTCGGGCGCAAGTTGGACTAGATAATAGTCCATCAGGCGCCTGGCCCGGGGAGACGATTAATATGAAGGGTGCGCCTGGAAGTGTGGTGGGCGGGCTTGTGGCTTTGGCTCCGCTGCATGTCTGCCTGCCGAGATCGGAACCTCTCCGGGTGGTCGAGGGCCGGGGGAGTGCTGGAGTGACCTTGGTGACCCTGGTCTCTGGGTCTTCTCCTGGGTGACCTAGATGTGTGTGAATTTGTGTTTTTATCTGTGTTTGTTCATTGTTTTATGTTGTTTTTGTGTTTTCCCTGTTCTTGCTCTGTCTTGAGTCGGCTACCCCAAGAAATAAGGAAAACAAATTATATAATAGAATGAAATAGAAAATAAAAATAAAAATAGGAAAAATGGGGACTGAGCATATAGATAGATAGACATAAAATGACATGACTAAATCACTAGACATAATTTTCTTAGATTCCCAAAAGGATTTCGACAATGTACCTCATAGAAAATAGATACATAAACTTGATATGATAGGAATAAAAGAAACATTCTTACATGGATTAAAAAACTGGCTATTAAACAGAAGGCAGATAGTTGTAATAAACGGAGTACAATTTAAGTGGGAATATGTTTCTTATGAACATTAACCTCTATAACTCCCAAACGATTAGCGTAATAAGGCTAATGTTTCTACCATTTGGGAAAGGTCAGCCAGGAAAAAAGGGTGACAAATTATACAGCCCATTTGTTCTTGCCTTTTTTGAGTTACTGAGGTTAGGGTTGAATGTTTCTGGACTACCTATTTGGAACAGGGTATAGTCTCAAAATGTTACCGGAATAAAGTTGACGATAAAATAATCTCTCGTGTGATACCCCCTTCAACTTTTCCGTTTGGTGACACATTATAAAAATTATTCTGGGTGACATTAGACAATTTTATACAGATTAGGAAGGACCCGTGATACTACAAAAGGGATACTTCTGTTGTATTTCAGTGTATCCTCTGCCTCCCTCATGCCTTTTCTTACGGGGAGGTTTTTTTCTGGACCCCCTTCTCCCTCATGTTTAGCTTCCTTTAGTTTTGAGATTTTAAGACGTTTACCCCATTAGTTTGGCAATTGTATGATCTTTCACCCCATTGTGTTGTTAATATTAAGACCTTTAGTGCCTTTTAGATGTCGATCTTTTCCGGGATAGCGATAGCAGGCCTGTACTTTAGGAGGGACTGGTCTTTGGGCGGGAAATTTTTCTACCGAAAAGTGTACAAAGTTTTTATGTATTTATATATTTTTATCTATTTGTTTTTATTATTATTATTTTTTCATACGGAACTTAAATTTTGAAGTTGCCAGACTACAATTGCCCGTAAAAAAAATTACAGAAAATCGATCGTGTGACACCGCCTTTAGTCCAGACGTCTCACAATCAATAGAGTTGAAATTGCCTAGTGTAACTCCTCAGTACAATTGTTGAAGGATTTCCTGTATATTGGCTGATGCTAGACGATTGTATTATACTCCAGAAAGACTGAATGATTTTCTGTACATGGGCTAAGGCTAGACGATTTTAGTACACTCCAGAAAAACTGAATTATTTCCTGTAAAATGGCTAAAACTAGACGATTTTATTACACTCCAGAAAGACCTCCAGTAGTCAAAGGATTAACGTTTTAGAAGCCAATGTCTTTTCCTGAGAGTACGAACTATCGCGCCCCAACATTGACGGCTTGGTTTGAATACTGTATGACCGGAGAATGTTGCTACGCCCGGATTAAAACATGTCGCCCACAACCTTCAACAGAAATCGTGTCCATTCCGGAGAGAAACGCGTAAATCTGACAGTCCAACGAGCTACACTAAAACGCTGTAGTTAAACGGTGGCTGGAGACTATTGAGGACTTTCAAAATACAGGGCTTTATATTGAAAGTACAGTACATAGTTTTTCATTTGGGATAATAATGAACTAATAAATTAAAAAAAAAAAGAGAGTTCCGTTAAATGAAAAAGTGGATTAATATAATACGTGGCACATTAGGTTTTCTACATGAGAAGTGAGAAATATTTATACACTATAACATTTCAAACCATGCTAATAAGAAGCTGCTCCAACCATAAATATAATGCAACATTATGTTTTGGAATTTTTCGGATATAAGTTTGATGAAAAAAATACTATCATCAAACCCATTTCATATAAGGGTAGATATCAAAATATACACGTTGTGATATGTAAAACTTCTGCAATGTTGAATAGTGATTATTAGTATAAGCAACGGCCAGACTAATGAGGAAGTAAGAAGGAGGTGTGGTGTGGAGGTAGATGTGCTGGAAAGTGTGAAAAGGAACAACTTGAGATGGTTCGGCCATATGGAACGTATGGAAAGCGAGAAAATGACTAAGAGGGTGTACGAGAGCGAGGTGGAGGGACAGAGGGGGAGAGGTAGACCGAATATGAGGTGGAAGGATGGAGTGAGGAACTACATGAACGAAGGCGGTGCTGGTTGGGGGGAGGGGCGTCGACTGACTGGGGACAGAGGTGCATGGGGGCGGTTCGTTCGTGGCCACCCCTTCGGGCATCACGGCGTCAGGCAATAGATAGATAGATAGAACGGCCAATTAAAATGAATTAATATGTAAAACTTGCAAACTAAACAAACCAAAATTGGGACAAGGACAATATAAAGTCAAATTAAATGATCAAAATCGCTATGTGGAAACAACGCTTACTAAAATGAAAATTATTAAGTAAAAGAACACAATCCACCACATAGGGTGTACATTACTACATGAGCAAGTTAATCTGTTTCCCAAGCAAACTAATCGCACATATAACAACGCACTATCGTCACGTTAAAGGAAGTAGTCAAGTTTGGGAAGTCCGGGACGTTCTGGCAAATTTTACTAAACTCTGCATGAATAAAGAAACTACATGTTAAATGTCAAAATATTATTTAAAATCAAATTTGCAACATGACAAGACATTAACAATAGTACAAAATACAAATATTGATAAGATATCTATACTATTACAAAATAATATATAAAATACAGTACAGCACTCACTAACGATAGTGCTATCGGGTAGGTACCTGTAAGCATAGCATGCCTCAAGTGACCCCTATCAATAACTACCCTACAAATAACCTACATTTATAGCACAAATAAACTAAGGAAATCGCAAAAGTAAGCAATTGATACTATCGACAATGAATACATATAATATAAAGACAAATAATTGCAAAATATGAAGTAACAACAGACTTAAACAAAGAGCACTCTTTTAACAAGAACAATAAATTTCAGAATAAATATCAGACCGCCAATTTGTATAAGTTGAATGTGATATATATATAGAGAGAGGTAACGTTTTTTTTTTTTTTTTTTTTTTTTCTATATTCCAACTTACTTCCTCTCGGGCATAGGCTGAGAGCCTTAACATTCACCGCTTTACAATGAACAGTGAAGCCCGTGAGGTCTTGTTCCAGTCTAGGGAGTGAGACATGTGAAGCACGTAGAGCACAACGAGCACCTGCCATCTTGCCTTCACATGAGGCACGGTGCTCACTCATGGCCCAAAACGACCCCATCCCTGAAGCCATCTCGTTCCCGTGCTTCACTGTCTCACCCACTACACTCGGACTCTCACACTTACACACACACAACGCCACCTGTTGAGCAGATAACTCACCAGGCATTGCACCCCTATAGCATATTTTGAATATGGGAATATTCATACAGTGCTATTTAATCAGGGAACAATGAGGGTATTTTATTGACGTTTCGGTGGGCTTTGTGGTGATGCACTGATACTAGGTACAGCACAAATTCCATCCCAATAATATCTTCCCATTGATACATCGGGATTTGAACCCGGGACCTTTGGATTACCAGGCCAGTGGCAAGACCACTCCACCACACCTCCCCTTTGATATATGAAGAGGTGATACAGAGAGGGTGAATTGGTGAAATGAGAAACAGACAAACAAACAGGGAGCAGTGTAGCTGTGTGACTTATGGAAAACAAAAAAAAGGGGGCGATGGGGGGGGGGGGGGAATGGGTATGGTATGAAACTAATACAGTAACGACCAGCGGGAATTTAAAGGGAATGGTGATACTTGAAGGCTAAAATGATATCAATAAAATTAGATTGAGTAGAGACATTAAAAAAAAACGTTGATCAAAACTGAAATACGATATATTGTGAAAGAAAAGAACATTCAGGTTGACGATGTGATAAGTCAAGAGAGTACTGGGGAATACGCTTGTAAAATATATATAAAAGGCGAGACAGATAATACGTATTACATAGAGAAGTTTGTAGATTATACACAATATCATGAAATAAAGAGATAGTAAATAAAAAACATCGGAGACAATAAAGTGACGAGAACATCATAATAATATCGTCGACAAAAGGGATGGGGGTAACAGAGCCAAGAAGTAAGCCAAAAGTTTACCTCAACTTGTATTCTCACAAAGGATTATCATTATCCCGGATGTAAGTGATGGTAGACGCAGGATAACAACATCATTACGCCCACCAACCTACACCAACTTCCTGCACTCATTGTAAGCATTCACAAGTCACTGGCTTCATCGCTCATCAGAAGCAAAAAAAATAAACAGCACACGATGGATCAAAGTCTTTCAAGTTTGTCAGATAACTGGAGACGAAATAAATGTTCCCTATATCTGTCTATGTTATATACTCCATTCTTAGCACTCCAGACACATTTATATCGTGCCGATATTCTGCAAATATTCACTAAAGTTGGAACAAAGGAAGGTTGTCTCGTTACTGGGATAATGAAATACATGATGGTACTGATAATCCTTTAATTTCGTTCTTAGAGCCCTGTTTTCTCTCTTTCTTAAGACTTTGTCACGTGGCCTGTCTACCTAAAGTTGACCATGCTCATAATGATGGTCTCATAACGAACAGCCCTGAGTGGAGGAGAACTATGGGACAACTACGGAGCATATTTTTGAAGCAAGTAAAAAAAATGTGAATGGAAAGAGTTACAACCCGGAAATTTGATTGGAAATTATATTGTTGCCATACACTCACATTGTTTACATTCTTCAGTTGTTCTATGGTGCCCTTAATATGAATCTTTTGGTTGTTGCCGTAAAGTCCTAGTCTTGGAACTCCAGGAAAATATGGAGAGTGATTATAATAGGCACGGGCGAAGGCTACGAATCTTATTTAATTAATTTTAAGATACTGTTATGAAGCTTGAAAGATACATTTTTTGGTGTTTTTCCGTGGAATCCAGGCCACTAAAGTTTTTAGAATACCAAAGGAGCTTTACAATGTGGATTATGAAAACAAAACTGCTGAACATGAATGCAACACCCGACCATAGTTGGAAGTTGCATGAGTTTTGTTCCATATACAGTATATCTTAAGTATTCTATAAATGGATAATTTTTCTCTGATGTCAGAAATAATTCCACACTAGAGTTGCATAGGAAGATGGTCGATTGTGTTTTACCATTATTGCTTGTACTTTGCAGCATGCAATTAAACATTCTTCAATTATAATGTTTCCGTTTTTATCCGGCTGTGAAATGTTAAGTAAATAACTATTTCTTATAATGTGCATACTCGTACGTCGTGCAATCCTGTCCTGCTTTATAACTAATGCTTCTATTCCAAATCAATGCTACCACAATTCATCCCAACGACACATTCCCAAAGTTTAGACGAATTCATACTCTAGTGTAATTTTGTTTAACCTGGCCGATCACAGTGTCTTATCCCAACTCAACCCAACCTAACCTATCCCCAATTGTGAAGTTAGATTAGCTTATGTAAGGTAGGGTTAGAATGGAGTCATTCAAGTTAGATTAGGATAGATTCCTGCGATAGTCATAGTGAAAGAAATATAGTACCAGTTCGTGATTATTTCTTCATATAATAATATACCCTTTTAAAGGCATGTTGGTGGTAATAAACGCATATTATACCAGGTATAAAGTTCAGTCACCATCAATATATCCAAAGATTGTATATACCTTTGTCATACCCTCTGATTATGTAGAGTGTACCGGGTTCCAAAGATTGTATATACCTTTGTCTTACCCTCTGATTATGTAGAGTGTACCTGGTTCCAAAGATTGTATATACCTTTGTCTTACCCTCTGATTATGTAGAGTGTACCTGGTTCCAAAGATTGTATATACCTTTGTCTTACCCTCTGATTATGTAGAGTGTACCTGGTTCCAAAGATTGTATATACCTTTGTCTTACCCTCTGATTATGTAGAGTGTACCTGGTTCCAAAGATTGTATATACCTTTGTCATACCCTCTGATTATGTAGAGTGTAGCTGGTTCCAAAGATTGTATATACCTTTGTCATACCCTCTGATTATGTAGAGTGTAGCTGGTTCCAAAGATTGTATATACCTTTGTCATACCCTCTGATTATGTAGAGTGTACCTGGTTCCAAAGATTGTATATACCTTTGTCTTACCCTCTGATTATGTAGAGTGTACAGTCGCGCTAATAAATCATGTCCCAGCTGTCATTACGCTTGGCTTGCTCTGTGCTGTATTAATGTCGGTCAAATGTTGAATAGGGTGGGTAAGTGTAGGAACATGTTTGTATATATCACTCGATATGAACAAACGAAGCTTAGATGTTACTGATACCAATTATTGATCAACACATACTTGGTGCCGAGACATCGCTTATTAGCGCGACTGTACCTGGTTATCTCGTGTTTGGATTATTTACTGGCGACGACAGCGATAATGTTTGGAAGGATATAGTCATGGATAGGAGTACTTGAACTTACCTTAAGGGGAGGCAGTTGGTTTTTCGAGTCCTTCTCCTCCCTCATGTTTAGCCCTATTAGTTGTGAGATTTCAAAACATTCGCCCCATTAGTTTGGCGATTTTCAGACCTTTTGCCCCATTTCTTTGCCAATATTAAGACCTTTCGTGCCATTTATGTGTCGATTTTGTTCCTGGCGAGCGATAGCGAGCCTGTATTTGAAGAGGAATCGGCCTTCGGCCAGGAAATTTTTCTACCGAAAAATTTACAAATTTATATCGAAGGGGGGTCTTGTGGGTGTTTTTTTAAGCTTGATAGAGGTTTAGAGAGCAAACTAAACCTTCCTTAAACCATTGAGCCGAACCAGTAAATTATGCTGCACAATACCGTCTGAGCTCCCTTAATAAATAAACTGAAGCTGTGAACATTGACTACTGAAAATAAGTTACTCTAATTGTGGATTAATTAGTTTCACAACGTTTCGTCGGTGCATCGTACTTGTTCCTCTAAATATTGTATAGACTTTCCTGACCACGGCTGTCCTTAGGGAGATGTGACGTCATTCATGTGCGTGTGTTTTTAATATCTGGGTCTTTCACAAAAAACTACTATAGGTAACGCCAACGAACTTGACAATAATCTGGACCCCTTAACTCTTTATAACTCAAAATGAATGAAATCAATCGGGCTGACATTTCTATCATTTGGGAAGAGTTACCCAGGAAGTAGGTGTGGAAATTTACAGCCAGTTTGCTCAAGGTCCTTTTGAGTTACGAAGAGGTCAGGGATCGAGATAATTGTCAAGTTCGTTGGTGCTACCTATAGTCAGGGGCAGCTCATGCATTATTAATTGGTTGTTGTTGTTTTGTTATATTAGAGGGGGTTTATTCAAATTGCTGCATTCAAGCTTCTTTTCTAGTTTGCCTTCTAAACCCTGTTCAAGCTAAGAATAATCTGCATCCATAGAACCCCCTTCAAGCTTTAAAAAAAAAAAAAAAAAAAGAGCTCTAGACCCTCTCCATCCAAAGGTCAAAGGTCGGTTTCTGCTTAATTGCAGGCTCGCTAGCGCTCTCCAGGAAAACATGACACCTAAATAGGGCGAAACATCTTATAATCACCAAACAAAGGGGTCGAAACCTTTTCAAATCGCCATTATAATGGGGGAGACAGAAAGGGGGCAAACAGACCCCCCCCCCCCCTATCTTCCCTGTATTAGATATAGATATATATGTGTATTGTGTTAGAATCTGGGCCTTTAGACCAGTCAAAGTAGGGCTGGACTTAGAACAAATTGCAATAGAAGGTTTTTTGGCTTTAACTTGTTTATTAGGTCCCTCTGATGAACATATTAAAAAGTCTCCAACTTTTGGACACCGGGAAAGTGGTTAATTTGCATAAATTCAAGATGGCCGCCGTCCAAAGCTTCAATTTACAGATAACTTTTTTCTGGTTGCTCCTAGACCCTATAAATGTATTACAAACAACGTTTTTTGGCTTTAACTTGTTTATTAGGTCCCTCTGATGAACATATAAAAAGTCTCCAACTTTTGGACACCTGGAAAGTGGTTAATTTACAGCCAAAAAACCTTACAGCCAAAAAACCTTCTATTGCAATTTGTTCTAGGTCAAGCCCTACCTTTACTGCACATTATTGTCTATTACATTTTGCCTAGGCCTATACTAATCCCATCATCTTGTTTCTTGTTTCAACAGATTGGTGCGACATCTACCGAAGCCATGGAAGAAGAGGTGGTGCATAATCCCTGCGGCATTTGCTCAAACACGTTAGACGAAGGAGAAACAGTCAAGCTGAGGGCGAAGGGAGCAGATACTATCAACAAGGCCAGTACTGAACGTGGAACGCCATCAATTACCGTGTCCGAGGGCCAAACGGTGCACATTGATTGCCGAAAGAAGCATGTCAATACGAAGCCAAATAGAATTCCTGGGAAGCAGAAGAAACGTCCTGAAAAACCTGCTCTTCGTTCTCAGACACCAGACTTTTGTTTTACAGAGAACTGCTTTTTTTGTGGTACAAAAATCTATTTGGACACAAAGCATGATTCCAGGAGGCTGCAGATCTTTTGGATAAGCTGTTGCGTGAAGACGTTTCACCGGATGAAGTCTGCAGTAAAGACGTTTTCAACAGAATTTCTGAAAACCTTAAAGCTGAGAAGAGCTCCTTAGCAGAGCATAAGATGGGAAAGCTATGGATTCAATACATGGACATGATTGACCTGCTGCGTCGCTTCCTGAGGGCACTGAGAATGGGCGATTTCCTACTGTACCTCGGAACACTCCAGGAGATGTTGCCGTACTTTGCAGCGTGTGGTCATAACAATTATGCCAAGTCAGCCCATGTGTACATTCAAGACATGATTGAACTTGAGCAGCTCAACCCAGACATGTTCTGTCAATTGAACTCCGGTCTATTTGTGATCCGCCGAAGTGATCGGCTGTGGGCAGGACTGCCAAGCGACTTGGTTATAGAGCAGGTTTTGATGCGCTCTTTGAAAACGAATGGTGGATTGACACGTGGTAGGGGCATGGAGGAAACGCAACACCTGCGCTGGTTACTTGCTATGCCAGCCTGCGCTGAGGTGAGTGAAGTTATGCAAGAACTGACAGGGAAGCATTTCCACACCTCTGAGCAGCACAAAGAAATGACTGAAGCAAGGCGTGAACGAGATAGGAGGGACACAGAGAAGGTTCTCGCATTCTTCAAGGATTATGATCCATTTCAAGAATCAAATGAACTCAGGAATATTGCCAACGGTGTGACAGGACCAGCCTCGGCCAATCCTCATTTACTGTATGAGGTTGGTATGAACATTGTGCAGAAGATGGAAGGTAGCAATGCTTTTGACTTTTCATTTAGGAAGAAAGATCAAGTTGAGTCGTTGGGTGCAAAGGTTACAATCAGTGCTGAAAAAGTACCAATCGACCCACAGCTCCTTTTCCAGAGGCTCCTCATCTTTGCTAATAACAGGGACTTAGGTGTTGAAGAGGTCTTTGCGTATGAGTTGTCTAGCTACCCTACTGCTCTGTTCGATAAGTGGGGGAGGCTCAGGGAAGCCAATAAACCACAGCTAGGAGATGAGATAGCTGCTGTTGTTCCCAAGTCGTCATTGGAATCATTTGAGGAAGAAAGGACTGTGACCCATGTTCTGGATGGTGGTTCCTTATTGCAAAGGATTCCATGGAAGAAGGGTGACACATTTGAGGACATTGCAAGCATGTACATGAAGCATGTTTCCAAAAACTTTCTCAACCCGGTGGTTGTATTCGACGGTTATAAATCAGGACCTACTACCAAGGACATGACACACAATCGACGATCAAAAGGAGTCTTTGGTCAAAAGGTGATGTTCACTCCAACCATGCCCCTTCGGTCAAAAAAGGAAAACTTCTTGTCAAACTCGGACAATAAGCAAAACTTCATTGACTTATTGTGTGAAACATTCAAGGCAAATGGAATTGACTGTGTCAATGCGCCAGCAGATGCAGATGTCATGATTGCGAAGAAGGGAATTGAGCATGCAAGGGAAACCGTGACATATGTGATAGGTGAGGACACAGACTTGTTGGTGCTGTTGTGTCATTATGCGGAACGAGGGATGAATGATTTGTACTTCAAGTCGAGCAAGGAAGGTGGGAAATGTTGGCATATTAACTCAGTAGCAGAAGCTCTCGGTGAAAGCATCTGTCGTGTCCTGCCAGTTGTCCATGCACTCTGTGGATGTGACACAACCTCACGACTGTATGGTATTGGTAAAGGGGCTGCCTTGAGGAAAGTGAGGGAAGACAACGGTTTCTTGAAATGTATAGAAGCATTCTGTTGCCAAAGTGAAAGTAAAGACGCGATATCATCAGCTGGTGAAAAGGCCTTGGTTTATTTGTACGGGGGAAAAGGAAATGACACCCTTGACGGACTGCGAAAGACAAAGTTTTGCAACAAGGTGGCAAAAAGTTCAACTACCGTTGAAGTTCACAGCCTTCCCCCAACAACCGATGCAGCCAAATACCACTCGTTCCGAGTTTATTGTCAGGTCCAGGAATGGATGGGGAACTGTGTGGACCCCGAGAAATGGGGCTGGTGTCTGCGGAAGGGACAGCTTGAACCGAAGACGATGGATTCGCCAGTGGCTCCTGATTCACTACTGAAATTGGTCAGATGTCAGTGTAAGGGCAACTGTGACACTCAACGCTGTAGTTGCAAACGGAATGAGCTTGAATGTTCCAGTGCATGTGGTCAATGTAAAGGACTCTGTCAAAATAGCAACTTTGATGCAAGCACCGATGATCCAAGTGAATACGAACTCCTATCATGAATTACATAATTGGCTCTGAATGACGTCATACTACGTCATGGTTTTTTTTTTTTTTTTTATAAAAAAGAGGGACAACAGGTCAAAAAACCCATACAAGCACAAAGTGCCTGTGTCACCCCTTGTGAAAGAGACAGTTCAGCCTGTCTGTAAGGTTTTTCGGCTGTAAATTAACCACTTTCCAGGTGTCCAAAAGTTGGAGACTTTTTATATGTTCATCAGAGGGACCTAATAAACAAGTTAAAGCCAAAAAACGTTGTTTGTAATACATTTATAGGGTCTAGGAGCAACCAGAAAAAAGTTATCTGTAAATTGAAGCTTTGGACGGCGGCCATCTTGAATTTATGCAAATTAACCACTTTCCCAGTGTCCAAAAGTTGGAGACTTTTTATATGTTCATCAGAGGGACCTAATAAACAAGTTAAAGCCAAAAACCTTCTATTGCAATTTGTTCTAGGTCCAGTTAAATGATTGCTAGATTTACTGGACTACTTGTACAGCAAACTACGATACATGGGCAGCTCTTACATTGTTTATGAGTTTGTGATGTAGAATGTATAGTGTTGTACTGTAGGTGTCTAGTGCTATAGTACTATAGTGTTATAGTACTGAACTGCTTTCATAGCGTGTCATTGAGGAAGAATGAGGGCTCAATTATATGTTTGTATTAATAGGCACAGTCGTGGACACGCATTTTTAGACAATTTGTGGTAACGTAATTCTAATACACTAGCGAACTATTTTGATAAACCGCTAGTACTACAACAATCATATTACTGGGATTTCCTAGTTAATCTTGTTTTTATCATTTGGAGGTATACAAGTTTTCTAAATTAACCCTTTTCACTACCGCAGATCTTTCTTAAGCTTCCCAAAATCGTCTAAATGTATATAAAATACCAAAGACGTCGCCGGTACAGAAGGGGTTAACAAGTGCAGATCAGTTATTTGATATGTGTGGGTCAAGCAGTTTATCAAAAATGTTCGCCAGTGTATCGTAATTATGCCTCCAAAAATATGTCCAGAAATTCCTGATCACGGCTGTACATCCAGATTTAATAATTCACCTAATTATTTATGAGAAATTGTGAAGAGAGAGAGAGAGAGAAAGATTTAACCCACTCGCTATCCTGTGGACGCAGGGGTTGCCGATAAACATTCAGAAATAGAGTTCTCTCAATCTTATAATTACCTCCTCCAAAAAAAAAAAAAAATTGCCCACAGCTAACTCAAAGACAACTGCAGAGGTTGAAGTAACTAAACTAAAGGTTTCTAAACACCCCTGATGGTCACAAATGCGTTTAAGTATCCCAGACTAGGCTCAAATCGCGTCCTGTGCGTGAAAGGGTTAAACTCCTACGAGGTGAATATATTATTAGGCCACTACTATCGGTCCATTAAAAAGGTCACGAGGACTGTCAAGTACAATGGTTTGTGATTTGTAATGACAAATGTTCATCAAGGATATCGGCGAATTATTGAATCTGAATGTACAATCGCGATCATGAATACCTGAACCCCTCCTAATGCAAGGGACTGGGGTTTTCGAAAGGGGGCTCCAGTGCTGACGCTATTCTTGACTAACAGTGTGCTGGCTTGATAATCCAGAACTCCTATTTTAACTATACTAACTCCTAATGATGATACAAAACAAACAAGAGGAAGAACATTACTTATAGTGAACCCCAGTAAGTTGATGTGTTTGGCTCAAGCGATTTTAACACCTTTCGCCCCATTTTTATCAATTTTAAAACCTTTCGTACCATTTAGGTGTCGATGTTTTCCTGGCGAACGATAGCGAGCCTGTAATTTTGGAGGAACCGGCCTTCGTCCGAGACATTTTTCTACCGAAAAATTTACAAATTTATATCGAAGGGGGATCATCGCGGTATTTTGTTTATCACTTGATGGTGGTCTAGAGAACAACCTAAAAACCTCCCTTTAAACTCCTACGAGGCGATTAAATTATTAGGCCACTACATGTTCTCCAGTGTATCATAATTGAGCTTCTAAATAGTGTCCACACATTTCTATCCACGACTGTACACTCGGCGCTGTGGAATTACTTATTTGGCCAACTGTACCGCCTTAGACACGAATCTATGAACACATTTTGGAAGTGTAAATATGAAACTCAGATGACCCATTTTAAGGGTTATTTTGGGGTATATTTATTTATATACCGGTATGCATATATCTATTTATATACCGGTATGCATATATTTATTTATATACCGGTATGCATATATTTATTTATATACCGGTATGCATATATCTATTTATATACCGGTATGCATATATTTATTTATATACCGGTATGCATATATTTATTTATATACCGGTATGCATATATCTATTTATATACCGGTATGCATATATCTATTTATATACCGGTATGCATATATTTATTTATATACCGGTATGCATATATTTATTTATATACCGGTATGCATATATTTATATATATACCGGTATGCATATATTCATTTATATACCGGTATGCATATATTTATTTATATACCGGTATGCATATATCTATTTATATACCGGTATGCATATATTTATTTATATACCGGTATGCATATATTTATTTATATACCGGTATGCATATATTTATATATATACCGGTATGCATATATTTATATATATACTGGTATGCATATATTTATTTATATACCAGTATGCATATATTTATTTATATACCGGTATGCATATATCTATTTATATACCGGTATGCATATATTTATTTATATACCGGTATGCATATATTTATATATATATACCGGTATGCATATATTTATATATATACTGGTATGCATATATTTATATATATACCGGTATGCATATATTTATTTATATACCGGTATGCATATATTTATTTATATACCGGTATGCATATATCTATTTATATACCGGTATGCATATATTTATTTATATACCGGTATGCATATATTTATATATATACCGGTATGCATATATTTATATATATACCGGTATGCATATATTTATATATATACCGGTATGCATACATTTATTTATATACCGGTATGCATATATTTATTTATATACCGGTATGCATATATCTATTTATATACCGGTATGCATATATTTATTTATATACCAGTATGCATATATTTATATATATACCGGTATGCATATATTTATATATACCGGTATGCATATATTTATATATATACCGGTATGCATATATTTATATATATACCGGTATGCATATATTTATATATATACCGGTATGCATATATTTATTTATATACCGGTATGCATATATTTATGTATATACCGGTATGCATATATTTATTTATATACCGGTATGCATATATGTATTTATATACCGGTATGCATATATGTATTTATATACCGGTATGCATATATTTTTTTGTTTTCCTCCCTAGACCTTCATCAAGCTTAAAAAACACTCCCTAGACCCCCTTTCAAGATACATTTGTAGAAAAATGTCCCGGCCGAAGGCCGAAGGCCGGCTTCTCTTAAAATTACAGGCTCACTATCGCTCGCCAGGAAAAAATCGACACCTAAATGGTACGAAAGGTCTTGATATTGATAAAGAAATGGGTCGAAAGGTCTTAAAATCGCCAAACTAAAGGGGCGAACGTCGTAAAATCTGAAAACTAATGGAGCTAAACATGAGGATAAAGGGAGACCAGAAAAATTGCCCATCTCCCTTTAAAAAGCTGCTAGAGGCACAAATAACAAACTTATGGGATTCCCAAATTAATGCTGATTGCTGACCGTCCTGTGTTTATCATTAGGAGGTTTTGTATAGTCTAATGTGTCCCTAGTTCATGGTAAATTGCCATATCTTCATCTGAGCTGTGTTGGTGGTGTAATGGTTTAGGTGCTTATGTTCTGGGTGTGGTGTCCCGAGTTCGAATCCCAGGAGGACCATATGCTTCCATTAGTTTATTCAAGTACATTGGGGTTTGTAATTGATGATTAATGTTAAGAACGGGGTGTTACTTATTACTTACCTACTACGAAGATTTGGCAGCGAAATATGTTGCTAGTAATGAAAACTTGTCATTAAGATGATACAGAGACATAATAGTTTCATATTTATCTATTAAGTATCGAGAAATCAGCTGCTCAAGGATTCAATTTGCCGTCAGCTGAAGTACAACCGACTAAAACTGACTATAGTATTCCTGACCACGCCTGTACACGCTGCTACATAAATAGCTGCCTCAAGTTTTCGAAGCTATCCCGAACTGAATTGAAATTTCTGATTAATTTAGTACCTAATATTTAATACATCTCGAGGTTCGTTTTGGTGTTCGAGGATTGGGCCAGAATGTACACTCGGTCAAAAAAGTATCTGCACCCCTACCCTGATAATCTGGTGTGTACAGCTTGGTAGTATAGGTTGTAGGTCGTAGGTAGTAGGTCTTAGGTAGTATAGGTAGATAGTAGTATAGATGGATATAGCTACAGGTAGGTATGCAAACTCTACCAAGCTGTACACACCAGATTATCAGGGTAGGGGTGCAGATACTTGTTGGACCGAGTGTACATACTCTCTCTCTCTCTCTCTCTCTCTCTATATATATATATATATATATATATATATATATATATATATATATATATATATTGTGTATAGGTGTCATCGACAGGCGTATTATTAAATCATCCTAACAAACAAGTGGACAAGGGAGCCTCATCACTTATACATGTTGCTGTCCTGTTATCTCCATTTAAACCGAGAGTGGTATTTGCTTTATAGCCTCGGTTTCTCCCCCATTAGTTTGACTATTTTAAGTCTTTCCACCGATGTTTGACGATAACAGATGTTTCGCCCCATTGAGGTGTGTCTATTATGGGACCAGTGAGTAATACCCCCACAGTTCCCCATAGTTGAAGGTGAAGTTGAGGATATAGGAGTAGTACCCCAGTCGTCCTCGTACATACAGTCGGGGTCAACAAAATAACACGGTGAGCATTACCCAATAATTACTGTTAGGCACTTATGATAAGGGTGGGGTCTACTGCATGCTGCTCAGCTGGATAACACAAACAAATTATAAAATAGATATACAATGTTTTTATTGACATGGAGAGAGTGAACAGTATTACTCGTAAAACACAGAATAATGTGGCAGAAATATACTAAATGGTATCAGGTATAAGTATATACCGACTGTGCTCGTGGCAACAGGCAACAATCTAGCATACAATGGACTTAACTCTTTAACAATCAAATATATACTGTATGTTACATGTAAGTTTTAAGTACCGTATTGACAAGTCTTCTTATTTAGGAACAAGTACAGTATTTAACCTTCTAATAAATGAAGTCTTTAACCTTAGTCTGAGTACCTTCAACGGGACAAAGTTAATATCTCAATTGTAACATAGGAAATGTTAAAATCTTGTTGATAGCAATTGTTTAATCAGTGGCAGTGTGCTTACAGTGAACTGTTAACGGCAACAATAATTATATCTGATATCAATCTCGTAATGGACTGTCTCGCGTCCTTCGCGGTTACATATGATGTAAGTTGCTTAATATGTGTTCCAAAGAACCAGTTATGTAATTATCTTTCGGGAGTCTTTATACGCCTGCAACTGAACAGAATACATACAAATCTAACCTCTTTATCTCGTGATTGACAAAACCTATTATCCATCCGCTTAGGGCGTAACAGCTCCTAACTTTGACTTTTATTAGCTAGCTCATTTACTAAGCTAATAACCCTTAACGTTTAACTCATCAATCTCATTGCTGACACTGCCAACGAGGGCTCTATCTGCTAAGTGCTAAACTATGCAAGACTTCTTAGAGTCATTTAACTAAGGAGTTGATGGTTTCTAGGGAAGCTAATCTCAAAGTTAATTGAACAAGTTACTGGCAATTGATCAAAAGGTCGCTCCAGTACTTCCTCAAGGGCTTGCAAGTCTATCAGTACTTCTACAAGTACTCTCTCTCTCTCTCTCGGCAGTTGCAATCATTCATTATTTAGATGTTAGACAGTTAGATGTTAAGGACGTTTGCAGAATATACTGTATATATATATAATGTGGTATATATAAATTAGTTATGTTATTATTATTATATTATTATTATATATTCCTTGCTTGAAGTCAAGTAGCTTAAGGTTGAAGTGCATGATATACTGTAGACCACATTATAATTATAGTAATATACCATTAATTGAATTAGAGCTGTAAGTTATATAAGTGTTTGAGCCTGGGAAGCCCACTGTTGCGTATATTTGATCAAACCAGGTAGAGTTGCAAGGCGCGGAAAGTGGCCGGAACCGGAGATGAGGGAGAAGTTCGGTGGGGGGGAGGGGGGGGGGGGGAGAGGGGTTAAAGTTAAAATAATTTTGTAAATGTATCGGTAACGAGCCCCGAGGTGATACGGTGGCCGGGCCCATTTGATCTATGGAGGAATTGTGGGCTGAGAGAGAGAGAGAGAGAGGTTTGAACTGTTATTAGTATAACAAATGTAATCACAGAGTGCGAGAAAAATAAAGTTGTTTGTTAAATATTGCAGAGGTAACGAGCGCCGCTGTGAGCTGGTGGCCTGGCCCTCTCTTCTGTGGATGACGTACAGAGAGAAAGTGTAAAAATAAAAGAGATGGACTATAATACAAGGATATAATGGAATGATAGAGAGAGAGAGATAGATATAAAACAAATGTATATTAAATGTTACAGTGGTGACGATCACCGCGGTGCGCTGGTTGCCTGGTCTACTGATCTATGGATGAAGTGTGCAGGGGAGAGAAAGCGAGAGAGTGTGTGTGTGTGTGTGAGGAAGAGAAAGAGAGACTGCAATATAATAGAAGAACGGAATCGCAGAGAGCGGGAGAGAGAAATAAAGTATGTAGTAAATGTTGTAGGCGTAACGAGCGCCGCGGTGAGCTGGTGGTCTGGTCCTCTGATGTATGGATGAAGAGTGCAAGAGAGAGAGAGTGAGTGAGTGAGTTAGTGAGTGAGTGAGAGTGAGTAATTAATAGACTGAAAGCACAGGACAGCCAGAGAAATAAAAGTATTCGGTAAATGTTGTAGGCGTAACGAGGTCCTTGGTAAGCTGGTTGCCTGGTCCTCTGCTCTATGTAGGAACGGCAGGGGCAATAGAGAGGGAGAGAGGAAAACTAATAGAATAGAGTCAGAAAGAGAGAAATAGAGCGTGTTGGTAAATGTTGGTAAATGTTGCAGGCGTAACGAGCTGGTGGCCTGGTTCTCTGTGCTATGTATGAAGTGTACAGGTGAGAGAGAGCGAGAGAGAGAGAGAATACAAGGGATAGGAACCTCAATAACAGTTGAATTAATGGAATCTTTGAGTACAGAATTAAACGATAGGAGAGGAATGGAGGGGGTAGAACACAGAAGGAGATAGTAAGTGTAATATAATAGAATACTCAGAGAGAGACAGAAGGAGAGTAGAACATATTGATATAAAGAAACCGGAGTGCAATGATAGATATTTTTGTATTGATATTTATATATTGTATTGTCAAAAGTTTGCGAATATTAAACAAATTAAAATACAATTATAGAATATGGCATAAATCAGCTAGCTAGGCAAAGGCTCGAAATTGTTATTATTGATATATTGTGCAATATGAACACAAAAAACATTTATAGCAAAGATAGCAACATTATGAACACTATATTATTGTACTATACATAACTAAAATATTATAATAGTAGCAATAAAGTTAATGTATGGTTCGTATTATTTATGAAGGAAGTATACTAAGACAATGTAAACACTTAAAATATCCGTACAAATAAAGATGATGTGGATATTAGCAACATTATATGAAGGCAAAACACAATATGAATATGTACATTTAACATGGGACTAGTATAGGCTAAATTATGATTGTTTTATTGAACGCTTAAATAAATATACAGCACAAATACAGCACAATATACAGCACAAATACAGCACAATATACAGCACAAATACAGCACAATATACAGCACAGATGTAGTACTCAAACTGGTCCATCTAGATTGCATGTATAATGCCCCCCCCCCCCCCCTCCGGCCAGAAGAGGATGTGCAGTAGAGACCCTATAGTAACAGATATCGGTCAATCTCGGCCATATTGGTGCCACTTGTATCATTAGCCTTTCTCTACACCCAAATATGCCCAAACCCTTAATATACATCTGGCAACACTGTACTACAGGACATATAGTTTGGTCTTTGGATCCAATTCTACGTGACCAATAAAAATATATTACCCCGTTATCTGATAATTACGGCACCAAAATGGTGTCCAAATAGAAAGTTGTCCGTATCGAGTCTGTATCGTGTTGGGTCCGCGTGTCACAGTAACCAACCAATAACTCCCCCTGTCTTCCCTGCACCACCATCAAAACTACCAATATTGTAGAGTCAAGTAATGGGTCCTGTTAGCGCGGCTCATGGTTAATATATTCAGACTGTACATTATGTTGAGAGGTACTTGAAAAGTAGACAGAATGGATAAAATACACCATCTGAGGAAGAGCACTTTATTGACAACGTTTCGCAGATTGCTTCATCAGGTCAGTGCGAAACGTTGTCAATACAGTGTTCTTCCTCAGATGGTATTTTTTATCCACTGTACATTATACCCTGTTACAAATATGTATGAACATTAACCTCTATAACTCACAAACAACTAGAATAATCGAGCTAATACTTTTACCATTTAGGAAGGGACAGCCAGGGAATATGTGTGGAAATTTACACCCATTTGCTTTAGCCCTTTTTCCGTTACAGAGGTTAGGGTTCACGATTTATGGCCTACCTATTTAAAACAGGGTATAGTAGGTTAATTACCGCTCCGACGTTTTAATATACTCTTGTGAATTGTTGTTGATTTCGCATGGCAAGGTTGAGTGTATCTTTAACTGGTATTTTGATTAATTAGTTTAGTTGTCTACATATTAGGAATTCCGGCAAGGGATTTGTGTATGTCTGTTTGTAAATAGAACATTTCAATGTCCTATGGCAGTACTGTGCTTAGATGAAATTTCGTCAGTACCTTTTATAGACATTATCAACTCTTGGTTATTATTGGATAACCCCTTCTACACATACACGCACGCACACACACACACACACACACACACACACACACACACACACACACACACACACACACACACACACACACTCTCTCTCTCACTCTCTCTCTGCCCACATACCCCTAACTCCCGTTGTAAGATGACGGCTCTGAAAAGTTTAATGAAGATCGTATTTACCTAGCATGCAGTGAAGATGACCCCATCGTATTGAAAAATGTATCTGTATCTAACCCGAGGGTGGTAGTTTCATATTATTGTAACTTACTTATGTATTTTACTAATAATGAATCATCTTCCTGACCATTGAAACACAAATAGACGGATGACAGGCTGATAGAAAACAGACATGCAAATAGAAGAGCAGGCAATCTAGACAGACGTGTAGAAAGGAAGGCCTGTGTTCAAGAAGAGTAGAGTAGCAGACATTGAGGTGGGAAGGTTAACAAGATGGTGTATAAAGCGTACAGGAGGGTGTATGGACCCGTCTATCTGTCCACAGTCTGTGTGTGGCCCTGTCTACCTGTCCACAGTCTGTGTGTGGTCCTGTCTACCTGTTGACTCATTTTATTACCAATCAAGGATATTGACTACAGCTTAGATAAACAAGAATTTAATTATGCCATATCCTTGTGAAATGGGTGGCCAGTTTCAAACCTACATTCGATATGTGTATGTGGGGTAACAAACAACCCGGACCACTGTATGAGATGTAGGTGAAGAGGATTCACCTGTAGGGGGGGGGGGGGGGGGGGGTTTGTTTATTTTATGTATTTTTTATTTAATTTTTGTCATTAACAAGAACAAAATATTGGGACATTAGGCAAATATGAGGTGCATGAAGTATGACTTTATATTGTTCATTAGTAATTTAAATGTATTCAAATAAATGACATGCTATTAAACAAAAGTTTGTCTGTACGTCCGTATTCACAATGCATTAATACATTATATAATAATTAAAACACATTTCTTTAAGAATCTGGATTGAATTAAGCTTACAATATCGTTATTTTCGTAGCTCTATAGACAGCATGTTTCATTGGTAGTATAAAAAGTGGTTCGAACCAGTTGAAACTACTTATTCAATGTACAGCATATCATGATATGCATACATACAGTATGTGAACCTCATATCAAGTAGACCATTAACATTTGCATTATTTCCATTACTGTATAACAACATAACAATGAGCATATTGTATTGTGGAAATATATTGTGGAGAAAGGTAAACAAATGTGATCTGAATTCTATGCGAGACAATATTAGAAGCTCTGATACGCTGCGTGTTAGTGTGTGCGTTGTTGCTTAAACTACTGTGACCTGGTGTGCAGTAAGGCCTCTAAGATCCACGGCCTAAATCATAAGCTCGACCCAGGGGGGTTAGTTTTTAGGGATTGTGATTGTACAATTTTAGCTTGAAGGGAGTTTGGGAAGACTTTTTCTTAGTTCGAAGGGGGCTCTGGGTAGGTGCTATTTGTTCTAAGTTAAAGGGGCTGTATGGGACAAACTAAAATAATAATAATATTAATAGTAATTATTATTATTAATATTAATATTATTATTATTATTATTATTATTATTATTATTATCTACAATTACAAAATTAATTAATTCTTAATAAATACTATGATAAGAAACATTGCAAATTACTGACAGCCTCCGTCGAATGCAGTCAGTCACCCAGCCGCTCCAAACCCTTCTTCCTAGTCTCTCTCCCCCCTATACAACTTTTCGGCTGATTCATTCCAACAAGAAGAACAACAACAACAAGAACAACGACAACAAAAGTAGGACGAGCAGTAATAAGCCCCTATTCGGTTCCCGACGCAGACACAAATAACCACATTAACCTCCCAAAACATCGGATCAGGTAGTATTAAGATCCCTCCCTAAAGTGACCAGGATGTGATTTTGCTTGATTATCACAATATTTGTGTACTGGTTGTTCAAAGAGTTCTCAAGGAAGCTTTAGTGATGATCTTATGGATACATTGGATATGGATACAAGGATGGGGTATCCTTGGTGTCCCATAAAATATAAAATTATAACAAAAAATCATAAAACATCAATTAACAGAATATTGGGCGACTACCTTTATTCATTAATAACCTGATTTTATTAGGTTATAATTTGTTGGACTTCTACCGCCACCACTTTATTCATTATCTTCCCTAATAACCATTGGAAGGAATTCAAAGCATGACATTATTCGAGGCTAATTTGATGATTACCTCCATCTGTGTATGAAATATATTTACTTGATTTTAAGATTTGATCCTATTTGCCTTCCAGTATACCCTAAACGACTCTCTCTCTCTCTCTCTCTCTCTCTCTCTCTCTCTCTCTCTCTCTCCACGGTAAAAGGATTATATCGAAATTCATTAAGTTACTTACTGGATGCTCTAAGATTCGACTCACAATGTTGACGATGTTTTCCCTTCTACATGCATTGCTCGGATGGTGGAGATGTGTGCTCTGTCAACCACTCTTGTTTACATTATACAGTTTTTGTTTGTCATGCGCATCACTAAAATTTGGCATCGCATATATGTTTATACTGTGATTCACTATAACAAATTTGATAAGTTTGTAAATATTTATGTGCTAAAAAATATATAGACCTCTTCTGCCACAGAGAGAGAAAGTGTGTGTGTGTGTGTGAGAGTGAGGGAGAGAGAGTGTGTGTGTGTGTGTGAGAGTGAGGGAGAGAGAGTGTGTGTGTGTGTGTGTGTTTGTGTGTGTGTGACATTAACTACTGAATATTTGATATTTCAATTTAGTTCTCATTAGTGCATATTATTAAAGTTGGGCTAATTATTGTAACGATATATAATCTGCCTTAACCGGATTATCATGGTGCAAACGCTGACTTTATTCCACCTCGTTATGCTCACAATAATATAGTTCAGTTTTATGTCGTATGTCAAGCTATGGCAGCAATTCTATTTCGTTTGCAAATATACTATAATCCTTTGCATCCATGATAGTCAAATGTAAACTTGAGCCAAACAGAACAATTAAGAGGGGATGGTTCAATTTTTGGTAATTTGTTTCTGTTTTTGTTTTTTTCTAGTTTCTTCCCTAAACCTCCATCAAAAAAAAAAAAAAAAAACATACATTAGATCCCCCTTCTAGATTAACGTGTAAATTTGTCGGTAGAAAAATGTCCCGGTCGAAGGCCGGTTCTTCCAAAATGACAGGCTCACTCTCGTTCGCCAGGACAAAAATCGACACCTAAATAGCACGAATGGTCTTAATATTGACAAGGAAATGGGGCGGAAGGTCTTACAATCGACAAACTAATGGGACAAACATCTTAAAATCTGAAAACTAATGGGGCTAAACATGAGGGAGAAGGGGATCTAGAAGAACTACCCATCTCCCCTTAACAGACATGACTCACGTGGATTTTTGCCACCCCACTTTTTACAGATATATTCCTGGTTCATGGAGTAAAATAATTAAACATCAGGACCTTTCTTCTTCTTTTTTTCTTTTTCAATGCACAAAACTCTTCAGGCATTTTTCATATATATCATTTGTTTTTATAATGGCATTAAATTAATTGCATTATTATATTTTATAATATATTTATGACATTTGCCTGGAGGGGAATATATACTCGGAATTATTTTGATTATAGACTCACAGTCACGTATAAAAATACTGGGAGCTCCTAATCTCTCTCTCTCTCTCTCTCTGCATATATATATATATATATATATATATATATATATATATATATATATATATATATATATATATATATACAAGACAGTCACAGCAACACGTGAACTTATATAATGCTGAATATCCACAGGGAAGGAAGGAACATAAACACGGAGTCTCAAGCGCTTTCGTGTATTACATCTTCAGGGGACAGAGGACAGGCAGAGAATGCTCATATACAGTGTGATATTATATTTATATATTTATACCGGTATATATATATATATATACCGGAAGTAACAGGGTCTAGTTTAGTTCCAACATTGTAGTTAAAACCTTTGCTGTTTTATTATTTGTATTATAGTTGTAAAACAGCCTACACTAATAGCTGGTACAATTCTACTGTATATGATAAACTTGACTGTTGATTGAGGGAGGATGTTGACTCGGGCATGTATTTTACGTGAATGTTTCAAAATATCTTGTCAACGTGTCAGAATTGTTCAATATCATGTGTACCACTTTAATCTGTCGGCGATTGTACAAGTATATTGCCTGATATTTTCTGTACTCATGTAGTAAAGCTAATATCAGAACTTTATAATTATATTCCACTATGAACAGTCACAAAAGGCAGAACTGACTGGGACGAGTTCCTCCCCCAGAGTTGAAAGAGTGACATCGCCAAAATCAAGGGACGTTCGAGCCAAAATGCCTGGACACACGGAGTTTGAAGCAATTAAAGTCATAGGATGAGGGAAAGACTGATTCTGGGAGAGAGTTCCAGAGCTCAGCTATTGAATAGAAGATTGAGAATAACATTTCACTCTTGGGTTGGAGAGTTGCACAGAGTAGGGGTGGGATTGTGTTGCAAGACGGGTGCTCTACGAGGAGGGGGTGGTATTTTTTTGTTTTTGTTTTTGTTTTTCTATGTGATTGAGGGAGGCAAAAGGCATTACTGCCTATAGCGAGTGCCTCCCCCATAGTTGAAAGAGTGACAGGGCCAAAATCAAGGGACGTTCGAGCCAAAATGCCTGGACACACGGAGTTTGAAGCAATTTAAGTCATAGGAAGAGGGAAAGACTGGTTCTGGGAGAGAGTTCCAGAGCTCAGCTGTTGAGTAGAAGAAAGTTTGAGAGTAACGTTTCACTCTTGGGTTGGAGAGTTGCACAGAGTAGGGGTGGGATTGAGTTGCAAGACGGGTACCACGTGCCCTACTTAAAGGAGGTGGTATGCACTGGGATAGCTCTGAGGAACACTGATTATTATAGTAGCGATAGAATAGCGAGAGAGATGCAACATTGCGGCGGAGAGAGAGATTGCAGAGAGTTGGTGAGTGGATGGGAGTTAATGATACGAAAGGCCTTCCTTTCAACTTTGTCTAGGAGAGTGGTGTGAGAGGAACCTCCCCACACATGTGAACAATACTCAATACAAGGGCGCACTATGCCCCTGTACAGAGCAAGAAGCTGTGCTTGGGAAAAGAACCCCCTAAGGCGGTTGAGCACACCCAGCTTCTGGGAGGCTGCCTTAGCAAGACTGATAATATGGTCCTTCCAAATGAGAGCAGAAGAAAATGAGACACCAAGAATATTGAGAGAAGATGAAGGGTTGATTTTTGTATTGTTGAAGAATAAGGGATAGTCCTCTGGGAGATCCTGACGGGTAGATAGATGGAGAAATTGGGTTTTGGAAGCATTAAAGTTAACAAGGTTTTCTCTGCCCCAATTGGAAATAGTTTAGATCAGAATTTAAGAGTTCTATGGCTTCATTACGTTTGTCGTTGAGGAATTGCTGGCTGGGGTGTTCTGAAAAACTAATGGAGTAGTGTAAGGTTGAGTCGTCTGCGTATGAATGGATGGGAATTAAGGTACAGTTAAGGAGATCATTTATAAAAATTAGAAAGAGAATAGGAGATAGGACAGAGCCCTGAGGAACACCGGAGTTTATAGGGTGAGGAAGTGAACAATGGCCGTCCACAACCGCGGCTATGGAACGGCCGGAAAGGAAATTAGAGACAAAGGCACAGATGGAGGGATAGAAACCGAAGGAGGGTAGTTTAGAAATTACACTGAGAGAGCTCTGTGGAACATTGATTATTGTAATAGCGGTAGAATAGTGAGAGATATGCAACATTGCGGCGAAGAGAGTGAGAGTGTGTGTATTAACAGTCCCATTCTACCTCCACAGTTTCAACTGGTTATCTCTAGTATTTTTGTATTGACCAGTAGAAGATAAATATTTGAAGTTATGATGGTGGCATACAGCTATTGTATATGATTTTTCATAGAAAATATATTTTGTACCCATTGCCTTCAATAAAAATCAACAATATAATAGGCCTACTAATGCACAGCACCAGAACGAAGTTCCTTGGTGTAATATTATAGCAGCATTTACTTGGGCATAATCATCTCGATTAAGTGAGAAATAAAATTACTAAAACTTGCGAAGTTTTATATTTGACACTTGATTTCCTTGATAGTGAATCCCTTACCGTAATATATTATGTGGTTTATTGTTTTCTCCTATACAGTCACTTACTTTTATTTTACCACACTGTATGGGGGCCCCGGGACTCGAGTAAGAGCTCGCGCGCTTTTAACTACTAGTTATAGTTCAAAAGTGGGGCATTCGAATTATTGATGGCCTCTGATGTAGAGACCACACACCTAATTTATTTTAAATTTTAAAAATACTTTAATACAAATATATGAATATATAGTGCCGATTGCTATTTTTGTATGAAAGGGCTTACATAATATAATTGACAACGATAATTATTATAAACTAATGTTGACAATATAACTGATACTCTGAGACTATGAAGCCAAAATAATCTTAAATAGCCACCAATTATGTCACGACAATTGCAAAGCAATATACGGTACCAAGGCGTAAAAGCCTGCACCAGTTTGTCTGAAGAAATTATATCTAAAATTACCGTAGGGAGTTTAAACTTTAGTTTAATGATAAATATAATATAATATATATATATACAGTATATAGCCTATATATATTAGCATATATATATATATATATATATATATATATATATATATATATATATATATATACAGGTATATATATATATATATATTATATATATATATATATATATATACAGTATATATATATATATATATATATATATATATATATATATATATATATATATATATATATATACAGTATATATATAATTACCAATGATATGGAAGCTGTTCATGTACAAAGTATTCCCATTTCAAATATTCTTTCTTCATTTATTATTGCAACCACATGTATTATTATTGTAAATAAAGTTTGTTTGTCCAGGAAGCTAAATAATAACATAGGCTACAAAGTATAAATAAAACTGGTGTCACCTTTTGTAAGATTTCATTCTAATCAAGGCTCTTTATGGTTATATGAGTTATTAAAGGGCCTGCAGGTCTGCAAGCGTTTTTCTTTTTTTACGAATTCATTCCTACTTATACCATGTACTGTAAGCCTTGGACCAAATAAACTATTTACTGTTTCAGTGGGTGTTCCTTACTCAAAACTCTTACCACTTGATCATTGTACCCTAAATGGCACCTAAGGGTCTCTTATATAATTTAGTAAAATTAATATCATAGTCTCATTTATTCGAGAAGAAAAAAATATATATATACAGTATATGAACTAGTATTTTATCACTGCCCCAATATATTTGCAGATATTTGTTTAGCTCCTGTAGTAATTAATCAGCAAGATCTCATATACATATTTCATCACTTTACTCAAAACTCCAAGTATTTTCAGTTTGCCCTTATTTTTTGTTTAGGCTTTCCTCTCGCTCACGTAGTAATATAAACATTAGGACCGAGTATTTTCATCTCCTGCACTATTATTATATATTATTTTCTATTTATGTTCATAATATGTGTGGAAGGAGGTTGTATGCACCAGCCGGTCAGGGATAGATTTAACTGTAGTACTGTATAAGGATTGCTAGACGTCTTGTTTCACCACCTGGCCTCTCTTGCAGACTTTTTCAATTTAGTTTGCTCTTTAAATACGCCCACTCTTTCTCTCTTCCATAAAAACCACATACACTTCACACTCTACACTACTTAAGGGGAGATGGGACGTTTTTTCTGGCCCCCTTCTTCCTACTGTTTAGCCCCATTACTTTGTAGATTTTATGACGTTCGGCCCATTAGTTTGGCGATTTTAAGACCTTTCGCTACATTTCTTTGTCAATATTATGAGTTTTCGTGTTATGTAGGTGTCGATTTTTTTTTTCCTGGTGAGCGATAGCAAGCCTGTAATTTAAGAGGAACTATCGAAAAAATGTACAAATTTATCTTGAGGGAGGGTATTGGGGGTGATTATTTAAAGTTTGATGGAGGTGTAGGGAGGAAACCAAAAAAAATAAAAATAATAAAATAAAAAGATCCACAAATGAGCAAATAAATACGCCCATCTTCCCTTAACTTGATTACAATGTGTTGATATTTTGGCGTAGGGATGCGGCGACCCCATCGGCCGCTGCACCCGAAGTACTAAACATCAGGCTTCATATTATCACCACCTTCATCAAATATCTGGACTCAAAACTTCAGTTAAGGGGTAGCTATAGTGGCTGTTTTTTTATATATTAATTCATTTATCAATTTATGTTTTAGATTCCTCGCCAGACCTCCCTTAAACTTAGAAAACACCCCCTAGACACCCCCCCCCCCCCCTCAAGATAACTTTGTACAATTTTCGGCAGAAAAATTTCCCGGCCGAAGGCCGGTTCCTCTTATAGTTACAGGCTCGCTTTCGCTCGCCAGGAAAAAATCGACACCTAAATTGTACGATAGGAGTAAAATTGACAACGAAATGGAGCTAAAGGTGTTAAAATCGCCAAACTAATGAGCAGAACGTAAACAATCTGAAAACAAATGGGGCTAAAGATTAGGAAGAAAGGGGACCAGAAAAACGGCCCATCTCCCCTTAATTAAGTTATACAAACAAAATTGTGTTTTACCATTCTTCCTATTAATTGTGTTTTACCATTCTTGCTATTAATTGTGTTTTACCATTCTTCCTATTAATTGTTTTACCATTCTTCCTATTAATTGTGTTTTACCATTCTTCCTATTAATTGTGTTTTACCATTCTTCCTATTAATTGTGTTTTACCATTCTTCCTATTAATTTGCAGATATTTCCCTATCTTATGCAGTCAAGTTTATAGCAGGATTAATATTATACTGTATAATTATACGAGTATTGTCAACACCTAACTGCCCAAGTACTTTTATCTTCTACCGTACTTCCTATTTCTCAACTTATTCTTCCTCTTTCCAAAACTCTCTAATCTCCTACTTATCTACAGTCATCATCATCATCATCATCATAACTAAACAAAATCTGTCCCCGGTATTTCTCTTATCATTGTTGCTTTGGGAGTGTGTTTCTTTCCTCCTTGGCTGCCACTCCACTTTAGCCTGACTACAATATAATTTCCCCCGGGTTGTCAGTCTTGGCTGCCTATTCCATTGTTGGGTTTTTACCGTTTTGTGTTCTTGTTTGTAGTCGATTTGGGGTTTATGATTTTATTCTTGGAGGTTCATTGCTGTTATTATTATTGTTAGTATTAGTATTAGTAGTAGTAGTAGTAGTAGTAGTAACGTTATTATTATTATTATTAGTAGTAGTAGTAGTAACGTTATTATTATTATTATTAGTAGTAGTAGTAGTAGTAACGTTATTATTATTATTATTAGTAGTAGTAGTAGTAGTAACGTTATTATTATTATTATTAGTAGTAGTAGTAGTAACGTTATTATTATTATCAGCATCATCATTATTATGGAATGAGCTTATTACCTTAGTTCTCTCTTTTCAACATTGGTGCTATATATTTGTTTACGTCGTGTCTATTTAACCCCTTCAGTACCGGTGACGTCCTTTTCGTTACATTATGGCAACTATTAGACGATTTTATTCAGCTTAGGAAGGACATCCAACAATTAAAAGGCTACCGACTACCTCAGTTAATCCTGTTAGCTACCGAACTGTATATCCTTCCAAACCTGCATTAAATTCGTCTAAATGCAGCTGAAATCACATAAAAAAGACGTTGCCGGTACAGAATGGGTTATTCTTATAAGCTCTCTCTCTCTCTCTCTCTCTCTCTCTCTCTCTCTCTCTCTCTCTCTCTCTCTCTCTCTCTCTCTCTCTCTCTCTTTCAAAGCGTTCCGATTTTCTCTTCCAAGGTGTCAATCTTTCTTTCTTTCCTCCCTGGCTAGTTTTTTTTTATCTCCACGGCTGTCAGTCTTTTGTTTTCTGCCTGTCTGTTTCCTCTCGCCCTTGTCTTCTGTCCGTGTTTCCCCTCACCGTTTATGTCTGTCCGGTTTAGCCTGTCCGTTTACTGCTGGCTTCACTGTCCTATGTCCGCTTTTATGTGACTATTTATCACCGTTCGTTATTATATGTCCGTTTCTTCTGTTTGTTTTCTCTCTTTTAAACCTCTCTCCGCTTTTGCCCAACCCTTTGTTCTTAATTATATAATTTGTTTACCTGAATGTTGATCTGTCTGTGTGTTTCTGTTTCTTCTGTCCGATTTGTCTGACTATTTCGCATGTCCCCTGTACTGCCCTTTTGTTTTGCTGGATCTTTTGTGCCTATCCGAATCATCTGTTCGTGTGAGCTACCGTTCATGTCTGTCCGTTTCTTACGTCCACTTCTCTGCGCTTCGTATTGTGGTATTTAGTCTAGTAGTTTATTTATCATTGTTTGCGACTATTGAATGTTCTTGTCTGCTTATGTCCGTTTCTTACGTCCACTTCTCTGCGCTTCGTATTGTGGTATTTAGTCTAGTGGTTTATTTATCATTGTTTGCGACTATTGAATGTTCTTGTCTGCTTATGTCCGTTTCTTACGTCCACTTCTCTGCGCTTCGTATTGTGGTATTTAGTCTAGTAGTTTATATTTATCATTGTTTGCGACTATTGAATGTTCTTGTCTGCTTATGTCCGTTACCTTGTTCTCCTGTCCTTTGGTTTGTGTCCGTTATCTTGTTCTTCTGTCCTTTGGTTTGTGTCCGTTATCTTGTTCTTCTGTCCTTTGGTTTGTGTCCGTTACCTTGTTCTCCTGTCCTTTGGTTTGTGTCCGTTATCTTGTTCTTCTGTCCTTTGGTTTGTGTCCGTTATCTTGTTCTTCTGTCCTTTGGTTTGTGTCCGTTATCTTGTTCTCCTGTCCTTTGGTTTGTGTCCATTATCTTGTTCTCCTGTCCTTTGGTTTGTGTCCATTATCTTGTTCTCCTGTCCTTTGGTTTGTGTCCGTTGTCTTGTTCTCCTGTCCTTTGGTTTGTGTCCATTATCTTGTTCTTCTGTCCTTTGGTTTGTGTCCATTATCTTGTTCTTCTGTCCTTTGGTTTGTGTCCGTTATCTTGTTCTTCTGTCCTTTGGTTTGTGTCCGTTATCTTGTTCTTCTGTCCTTTGGTTTGTGTCCATTATCTTGTTCTTCTGTCCTTTGGTTTGTGTCCGTTATCTTGTTCTCCTGTCCTTTGGTTTGTGTCCGTTATCTTGTTCTTCTGTCCTTTGGTTTGTGTCCGTTATCTTGTTCTTCTGTCCTTTGGTTTGTGTCCGTTATCTTGTTCTTCTGTCCTTTGGTTTGTGTCCGTTATCTTGTTCTTCTGTCCTTTGGTTTGTGTCCGTTATCTTGTTCTTCTGTCCTTTGGTTTGTGTCCGTTATCTTGTTCTTCTGTCCTTTGGTTTGTGTCCGTTATCTTGTTCTTCTGTCCTTTGGTTTGTGTCCGTTATCTTGTTCTTCTGTCCTTTGGTTTGTGTCCGTTATCTTGTTCTTCTGTCCTTTGGTTTGTGTCCGTTATCTTGTTCTTCTGTCCTTTGGTTTGTGTCCGTTATCTTGTTCTTCTGTCCTTTGGTTTGTGTCCGTTATCTTGTTATCCTGTCCTTTGGTTTGTGTCCGTTCAGCCTGTCCGTGTATCCCTACCTCTGGCTATTTCTGCTACACATGCACAATTTAAGGGGGGATGGGCCGGTTTTCTTGATAACTTTCTCCCTCATGTTTAGCCCCATTAGTTTTCAGATATTAAGATGTTTGCCCCATTAGTTAGTCGATTTTGAGACCTTTCGCCTCATTTCTTCGTCAATATTTAGACCTTTCGTGTTATTTAGGTGTCGATTTTTTCTCTGGCGAACGATAGTGAGCCTGTAATGTTGGAAGAACCGGGCTTCGGCCGGGACATTTTTCTACCAAAATTTGTACAAATTAATCTAGAAGGGGGATCTAATGTTTTTTTTTTTTTTTTTTTTTTTAATTTGATGGAGGTCTAGGGAGGAAACTAGGAAAATAATTAATACATGCAAAAATTGCCCTAAAAGTGAACCATGATTCATTTTATAAAGACACCGTTTTCAGGTTTAGGCTTACTGTGAAAACAAAATTATATAATACTAGCAGGGGTACCCGGCGTTGCCCGGGTAATCACCATAATCACCATCACTACTACCACCACTACTACTACCATAATAACCATCATCAATCACTACTACCACAATCTTCACCATAATCACCGGCCTCAACCTCCCTGTGCCTCATTAAACGGCGACCTCGATTTCGGGCGCTAAATGACTTCCGATTTTGGATCTGACCTCATCCGTACCCCCATTTTGGGGGGCTGCGAACAACTTTCGTTTCATACACCTTTTCGATCGGAGGCCTCCTTCTGCCCCAAACGGCCATTTTTCCGATTTCGCGCCCATTTTCTCCGTCCCTTTCACCCTGGGGAATTCTATTTTTTTCACTAAAACCTGCCTAGGGACCCCCTTACTATGCATACCAAGTATGAACGCTCTAGATTTAAAAAAATGTGGCCATGCATAAAGAACAGACAGACAGACAGACAGACAATCGAAAATATTATATAGATTTCATATATAAATTAATTGAAATATTTACTTCATAATTAGTTGCACAATATTTATACCTAAACTATTATTAATTATTTCTGCATTGAATAGAATTTTGGTATGACTAAAACTGTAGCAAAAGATTTGTTTATGCAAGCATCGTTCCAGTGGGTTTTCCTGAAAAAAAAAATCATAAGAGATCGGTTTGTGAAAGGAATGTATAAAGGGATTGTATGGTATTATTTATAGTTGTATAAACTAGAGCACCCTTTGATGTATTCATATAGTTTACATGACCCAACGAAGGCCATGCAGATTTACCAATGTTCCTTAGTAAACAGAAAACTACATAGCCATTCAGTTAACCAATTCGGTACACCATGACGCATTCAGTTAGTTTACTTTGACAATACTAGACGATTCTATTTAGTTTAACATGGGCCCGTGGGAGTTAAAGGGATTATATATATATATATATAATTATACATAAGTGTAATGAAAGGAATGAACATGGTAGAACTTAAATATCAAAGCTGGAGTAAACATGGTAAATATATAAAAATAAACATTAATTATCAATAATAATCCTTATATCGTGAACATTACTTATATTAAGTGCAAGACAAGAAAACATGTAAAAGTAAATGTATGGGAAGTATAGTTATTAGAAACCAAGTAAATCAAAAGGGGAATCATGGGTACCTATTTCGGGTTTAGCTAGATAGGTATGTAGAGCCTCACATTATTATATTTTTACCATCTTTACCCCAGCTTTTGATATTTAAGTTCTCCCATGTTCATTACTTTCATTACACACACACACACACACATATATATATATACTATATATATATATATATATATTTATTTAGGGGAGGTGTGGTGGAGTGGTCTTGCCACTGGCATGGTAATCCAATGGTCCCGGGTTCGAATCCCGATATATCAATGAAAAGATATTATTGGGATGGAATTTGTGTTGTACCTAGTATCAATGCGTTACCACAAAGCCCACCGAAACGCCAAAAAAATACCCTCATTGTTCCCTGATTAAAGAGCACTGTATAAATATTCCCATATTCAAAATATGCTATAGGGGGGCAAAGCCTAGTGAGTTGATTGCTCAATAGGAGGCGTTCTTAGAGTGAGGGTCCGAGTCTAGGGAGTGAGACAGTGAAGCGCAAAGCCGAAACAGCTTCACAGATGGGGATGCTCTGAGCCGTGATTGGAGCTCTAAGTGCTTCACATGTCTCCTTCCCTAGACTGGAACAAGACCTCACGGGCTTCACCATGTTTAGCGGTTGGATGTACAGACTCTTAGCCTATGCCCGATAGGGGGTAGTTAGAATATAGGTAGAAGAAAAAAAAAAATATATATATATACGGTATATGTATATATATATATATATATATATATATATATATATATATATATATATATATATATATATATATCTACAGGGTGTTTCAAAAATACCTTTCATAAATTTCAGAATGAATAGAACTAGCAATAATAAATATACTTTACTATGTGGCTATTTTGGGAATATCTCTTATTTTACAGTATTTACAATAGGTGCTCAAAGGTTTTAGTTTATGCGTTTTAGAGTTCAAAAGGTGTAAAATCAATTATATTTTAAAGTGTCGGAGAGCATAATGAAAGGTTAATGCTATCTTAAAGTGCTATGTGCGGTTAGACATTTAATTTGTTTTTCTTTTTTTCTTATAAGGACAATTTTAGATGAGGCATTCAGATTTATTTATTTAATTTTGTTTTATTTCGTGCACATAAAATACCGGTAGGAACCGAATTCACGATACAGTATTTATATAGTGCAAGGGAGGATTTGTCAGTATTGTCCTGCATTTATAACAACTACTTTACATGTGGCTGGACTTTGATAAACTGCAGACACAAACAGAACATAACGTCAACTGTGACATCATTTAGTTTTTCTTTCTAACAATTCCAAATTCAGGTGAAATATGTCCAACAATTTTGAGCAAACCGCTGGCAAGGATTTTGTTTGTATTCAAGCTCTGTTAGGTGAGTTTGTACACACACACAGACACACACACACTCACTCACTCACTCTCTCACACACACAGACACACACACACACACACACACACACACACACACTAATAACAACTATTGAAGCCAAACAACACCCTATCCTTTGTTTTGTAATACATGTTACACGTACTGTTAATTTAGGGAGATGAATGTTTTTTGGCACACGACAACTCCATCAGAGTTTGATTATTGTCACTTTGGTACTAAGGACCCAAAACAACCTAATAATTATAATTATGCTCTCCTACACATGTTAACTCATAAGTACAGTTTCCTGCCATAATAGGACTACCTGTACACAATTTTGAATTTGTATATAACTCAAACGAAATAATACAATGTTATATTATATTCCAGATGCTTCAGAACTTGGCTTTATTGGTAAAAACATTCAAAGGGTTGTATACTAACAATGGCTTACGATTATACTACATCGTTATTTCTTGTATTAGTGAGAGGAATGTTTGGGAACAGAAATCTTCATGTGGATTTGATATTAGAAATAGCCACTGTGAGATCATCCTTCACATTAAGTCGTGGTTATCTGGGTTTACTGTTGTTATGCATGTGCAGACAAAAATACCAAAAGGAGTTAGATTTGAAAAAGACTTACCAATTATTCTATATGATAAGATTTAGTTATTAACCAAAATGTTGTGCCTTCCCAATTTCTCCACTTCAATATAGATTTGTGCAAATACATGGACACTTTTTTGCCAGACGCCGTAATTCCCGAGAAGGGGTGTGTATGTGGTGTGTATCTGTGATCCTTCCTTTAGTGTACAATGTCGTCTGTGAATGCCAGAACAAGACTAATAAAGTCATCAATGCACTATAAGGGTTAAGGTATCCAAAATGTCCGCTATATAAACCAAAGTGCGTGATACTGTCCCTATAGATGGCTCTACCTGACTGGGCTCTTGTTAACCCATAATGGCCAAACATCAACACTCATACCCCTCTCGTTACTACCTCTACAACCTCTCTCTCTCTCTCTTTCTCTCTCTCTCTCTCTCTCTCTCTCTCTCTCTCTCTCTCTCTCTCTCTCTCTCTCTCTCTCTATCTCTCTCTCTCTCTCTCTCTCTCTCTCTCTGCTTTACCAGACTTACCTGCTAATTTTGGGTGTTGCTATTTATATTAGAATATAGTCCATATCACCTTGCTTGGATCGTAAGGTATGTGTGGTTGGTGTACATATGTTCAGTTATCTGCACAAGTTCCGTTCTTCTCCGAGATTTTATTTATTGTAGTAAAAATAGTGTAATTGAGGGAAAACAAAAATTAAAGAAGCTCTGAAGCAAAACGTTTGATATCTCCATAAATATCAAATAGTATAATTGAATTTAGAGTGTAGTATCTATTTTAACAGTTGCATAAGATGGTGAATTAACTACTGCATAGCAAAGAACTTTCCTAATTAAATAATACTATATAATCTGAGAGAGGAACGGAATTTTTATAGGGAACTTTACATACCGTACGGGTCTCAATCTTCATCTCAATTAGACACACATTTGATTTCATTCACGCAGGTCTTCTTAGAGCTAGGAAAATTTAGTATTAAAGGAAAACCAAAATAATAAATTTAGTGTACTATACGAGTGGACCCTGGTGGTGGTATTGTGAGGCGGAGACAGCTCAAGGGTGCTTCACTGTATACTGTCTCTCGCTCTCTCTCTCTACCTCTCTACCTCTCTACCTCTCTCTCTCTCTCTCTCTCTACCTCTACCTCTACCTCTCTCTCTCTCTCTCTCTCTCTCTCTCTCTCTCTCTCTCTCTCTCTCTCTCTCTCTCTCTCTCTCTCTCATTATTTGGGAAGATAATGAGAGGTTGAGAGAATGTGGGGCGTTTGATGGAGAGGAAAAAAAACAATATGTGAAGAGAAGAGAGAGAGGGGGGCCGGGGGGGAATTAAAGAGGAGAGATGGGAAAATAGAAAGAGGAAGTACGAGAAGACAGAATGTATATGTAGAAGAAGAACGAAAATAGAGTAAATGTTAAAGTGAGTACGTAAAGAGGAGACAATGTGCGAGAGAAATATATGCAGAGAAAATGTGAAGAGAGCGAAAGTGGGAGAGTACGTAAAGAGAGGAAAGGGTGAGAGCGAGAGTGTAGGAGTACGGGAAGAGGAGTGAGTAAGATCAAAAGTTACGTAGATAAAAGAAGGATATATAAAGGAGAATCAGAGAGAGAGTTAAACAAAAAAGAGATAATAGAGACAATGAGTGCATAACGTGAGTGAAACAAAAGAAAAGTAAACCTAGTGGAGCCTTTCCCTGGAGCCGGTGGAATGGCAGGGTTCGCGGCCAGAGGGGGAGGAAAGAGATATAATAATAGAATGAATAGGTGAAAGGGGAACAGAAATAATACATAAACGGGAAAGACATACAAAGGAAAGGATGACACGAAGATGTGGTAAATGGTTAAAAATAGCAGAAAGATAAAATTGAGAAATATTACTTGGAAAGGAAGGAGTGAGAGAGTACGTGAAGAGGAGAAAAAGAGCGACAGAGAGAGAGAGGACGTGAAAAAGAGCGCGACTCAAGAAAAAGAGAAAGAATAGAGACAGTGAGTGCATGACGCGAGTGAAACAAAAGAAAAGAAAACCTAGTAGAGCCATTCCCTGGAGCCGGTGGAATGGCAGGGGTCGCGGCCAGAGGGGAGAGGCGGAGAGAGATAAAGGAATATGGATGAATAAATGGAAAGTAGAACGAAGGAAAGGGCAGACGGGAGATGGGGATAAAACTAGTTACCAAACATATATATTTAAATAATAAATGTAATATTAAAGGAAACATATTATATGGTAAGATTCAGAGAGAAACAGCACACAAGGGGAAAAAAGAATAATGGGAAAGGTCAAGGAAGGGCAATGGGAAGTGGAATAGCAATACATGAAAAAATACAACGTAAAAGGCAGAACATGGCAGGAAGATCAATGGATACAGCAACATAGAAAGTAAGGGCAAAAGAGTGAATGTGAAATTGAAAGGTAAATTGTAAATAAGAATATTAATGTATTGATTTAAGATATATGTGGATGGCTAACTTTGTTGAGATAGATAGAGAGAGGGATGCAATATTTACATAAGCACAAGGTCAAATAAGAGTTACTAAGATAAAGGGAGAGGAGGAAAGCGAGATGAAAATAAATATATGAAAGGAAAAGGGGAATTAAACGTTTTGCTTTTTATTTAAACATTACGTTGTAATTACAATTGCTTTGTATATAGTGATTAAAGATGTACAATAACAATGTCAATGTATTTTAAGATCGTACATACCTGTATATACCTGACAGAAAGTTTATGAAACTTTATTTAGTGTTTCTATAGACAAGATGAGTGTGGATGGCAAGCATTGTTGGAATGCATAATTATACTCTTATGCTCTTATGGGAAAGAGAGAGAGAGGGGAGGGTGCTACGTGTAAATATTTACACAAGGATAGTTTCAAATATGAGTAAGGCTACTATAAGAGAGAGAGAGAGAGAGAGAGAGAGAGAGAGAGAGAGAGAGAGAGATGCTGAAGTGGTCACTCCCTCCCCCCTCTCCCCTCCTTCCCTCTCTCTCTCCTGGTCGATATATTGAACATCCCACACCCACCGCCCTGCCCCCTTAACTTTTACTGCTTGTTCAAAACTCAAACCCACATTTACATACCGCATCTCTCTTTCTCTGATCTCCCTCCCCCCCCCCCCCCCCCCCCCCTCCCCCCCCCCCCACCCCCCTCTCTCTCTCTCTCTCTCTCTCTCTCCTTTTATATCCTTTCCTTCAACTTTCCTTTTCTATCGGATATGCCACCTCTACTAGAATCAAGTCCTGACCACCTCGTTTGGATCGTAAGGTCTGTATGGCCAGTGTATCTATGTAAATATCTCTCTCTCTCTCCTTGCCGTACAATTTAAGGCCTATTTATTGAAGTACATGCACATAATTATATAATACTAATTGGGTTTGACAACTTGGAGGATAATAAACTAACATACACGCTTTTCCTTGACACGATTTCAACACACAGCCACGGTCGCAGTTTAAAGGTGCAGTTGTTTATGACCACTAAATTCGGATTTTTTTTCACTCAAACACTGCTCTACCCAGAACAAACTTAACTTGAATGTTGTACATAGTTCTTCAATACAGCCATTTAAGAGGTTGGTAAATAGATTATTGAATATTTTGCAGTGAGCTTACTAAACAGCGAATTTTTGTTTTTATAAAGAGTATCACCTTGGAATGAAACAAAGGTCTTTTGAGATAAACTATTCCTTGTCACTAACTCTATTTCTCTCTATCTCTCTCTCTCTCTCTCTCTCTCTCTCTCTCTCTCTCTCTCTCTCTCTCTCTCTCTCTCTCTCTCCTGTTTTTCTTCTCAGCCCGCGTCCCACTTCTCCTCCTCCTCCTCCTTGTGACCTCAGCCACCCCATCCTTAAGGGCGCCCACCTCGCTTTTTTTCTCTTTCTCTCCCTCTCTTTGGCTTGTATCCATTCGGCCCCATTCAGCCTACTGTTTTAAGACGTTTACCCCCATCCAGGTGTCAATATTTTCCTGGCAAGCGGTAGCGAGCCAACATATACAGTATATATTTTTGTTTTGACAGCAAGCTAAATTTTTGCATTTTTCGATAGAAAAATTTCTCCGGCGAAGCCGGATTTCTCCATATAATGTTGGCTCGCTATCGCTCGCCAGGAATAAATCGACACCTGGATGGGCATAAACGTCTTAAAACAGTTGGCTGAATGGGGCCGAATGGATACAAGCCAGGGAAAGAGAAAAGTAGAGAAAGATTTAAAAAAAGCCGGTGACTCCCCTTAACTCACGCTGTTTGATGATGACTATATCACTGTATTCTTACTACAGTTACCTCTACAGTTTTAGTCAGTAAATCAAGAGTAGTCCGCTGTGGTAGACGGTTAAGAAATTGGCGTAATGATTCCTTTTATCTTCACTGATTTTATTTTTTATTTTGCATCACAACATGCAGTAGTTAATTTGAATTGATTTATTATAACTTATTTTGCTCCTCTTCTTTCCCTAGAATTTCGTCAACGTTAAACTTGCAGATTGTTTGGATGTTCACCGTCTATTTACTAGAGCTTGTCTACTTGTTCACTATTTTTTTGTTCTATTTTCGTATTCTCGTTTTGAACCAAAGGGCTGTGGAAACATATTGCCCATGGAACCCTGTTAAAGATATCTTATCTATATATTAACTAGCCTTTTAACTTTTCTTATCTGGAATACATTTTCATTGTCTTGTAGCATTTTTGTGTTGTACTTTGTCTACATATTATCCGTTTCTTTGTTTGAAACGCATATCATGTTTATATTTTCACTATCTGGTTTAGGTTCGTACGTCGTTTTCATTTAGGATCAAACCTTAAAATTGCCTACTGTCTTCTTCACCCATTATATTTTTCATTTATCTCATGTTGTTTATTGTGGACATGCTTGCCCTATATACAGTGACTGACCTTTGTAGTGACCCTATAGCTCCGGGTTAGTGAAAGAGGAAAGTTAGTGAGAGACGATTGCCTGGGGGGATATTGTATTTCCCTCCCTACCCCTCCTTCCGTTCCCAATACTCGCGCTCTTCCCACCCCTTCCTGCCTCTCTCTTACAGTCACCTGTTTCCTTTACTCTTATGTTTGGTTTTGGTTTTCGTTGATTGAAGGTTTTTGTTAATTGTTTCCTCCCTCATGTAACTTTATCTTTGTTGCACCGATATATTAAGTTCCTCTCTTTCGTTTGTATCCATTAAGTACAGTAACTTGTGATTAAATTATGCTGTGCTTATGTATATGTTTTTCTTTCAATATATCTATATTTCCTTCCCTACTCCCGTCTTTTCCGTTCCCAATAATCTAGCTCTCCTCACCCCTTCCTGCCTCTCTCTCATAGTCAGCTGTTTCCAGGCTGCTTCTTTTATGGTCATTGATTGAAGGTTCTTGCTTCATTTTACTTCTTTCACTGCCTGTGTTTCTATGTTTTTATTCTGAACCACTATGTGTTTCTTTTGTTTATATGTCTGTGTGTAACCAGAGTAACTTGTATTTAATTACCTGCGCACCGCCGAAGGTGTGGACGAAAGTTAGTGTTTCACTCTTGTCACTCTCTCTCTCTCTCTCTCTCTCTCTCTCTCTCAACAAAATATTTCAAGAGCGAATGCATTAATGTCGAAAAACGTGAGTATCACCTTCATTTGATATCTAAGTACATCCACTACCGGTTCTCATTGACCGTTTCCGTCTCCACTCCCCTCGTATTGAAATCCCCAAACCTAGCCATGAACTTTTCTACTTGATATGCACAATATTCAAGATACTACTTCCTGTTTAGTCACTATCTAACCTTGTATGTCAAGAACTAATGGAACGAACGTCTTAAAATCTCAAAACTAATATGCTAAACATGAGGGAGAAAGAGGTCCAGAAAGAGTGACTACCTACCCCTTAAATCTGTATGCCCTATGTTATTTTTTTATTTATACTGGGTCTCTCTCCCCCTTATTCCCTTTACATTTTATCGTTGCCATTCCCCTTAATAACTTCTTTGATTCGGAATTCATTATTTGCTCTCCCTAGATTCACTTTTGGCTATTTTACTTCCATATTTCAGTATTCCGTATGTTCTCTCCCTTCCTTATAATATCAGCATTCGCGATAATATCTTCCTACCGTATCTCAATATTTTGCGAATTTCCTTCCTTTACTTTTGCTCTCCCTCTTCCCTTTGCCCTTTCATAAATGTATTACTCACATTTCCGCTTCCTTCTTTATAACGTCCTCGCTTCAACATTCGTGATTTGTTCTACCTTCCTTAATTCAATATTCGCTATATTATCTTCCTACCTTATCTCAATATTCGCGACTTTCCCTTCTTTATAGTCGCTTCCCGTCTCCCCTATGCCCTTTCCGCGAAATTATGTGTGTCCAACCTCTATCATTTCAACTTCTGGGTTATGCTAAGTTTGCAAAGTGTGGTGCAAGAGTACTTTTTGTAGTAAATCAGTAGAGGAAAACTATTGTGAAGTTATGAAGGTGGGGATACCACTTTCGTGCATGGGTGTACCTGACTCTCCTATTGTTACTCTTGCCTCACCCGACCTCAAGGACAACTTTTCTGCAGGATTCGCAATATTACCTTCCTATCTCGGTATCCACGATTTCCTCTTCGTTCTTTATAACTTTTAAATGTTTGTGATGTTGCCTTCCTTCTTTGCATGCGCTCTCCCTCTGTATCCGCGATTTTCCCTTCGTTCTTTATAAATGTCTAAATTCTGTGTTCGCTACTTTCCCCTCCTTCTGTACATTGGGTGTCCCTAAGTATTCGCAATTGTCTCTCGTTTTTCAGAACTTCCTAAATTCTGTGTTCGCTATTTTCCCTTCCTTCTTTACATTGTGTGACCTTCAGTATTCGCAATTTTTGTCTCGTTTTTTAGAACTTCCTAAATTCTGCGTTCGCTATTTTCCCTTCCTTCTTTACATTTGGTGTCCCTCTCCCCTATGCCCTTTCCGCGAGGCTCTCCGTCTACCTGCCTCCTCGCCCGTTACTGCTACCTCTTCCCCCCTTATGGACGACCTTTATTCAGGCCGCCATTTTGGGCACTCCAGTTAAGGTAGCCCATTGGTTTGGCCCAGATGGCACACATATCTTAGCACATTCTTTGGATTCAGTTAGGTTAGGTTAGTTTTTTGTTTTAAAGGTTAGGCTAGGGTAAGATAGGATGAGATTAAGTTCAGATAACATTAAGTATAGTTGCGTTTTTAAAAGCTTAGGTTAGGGTAAGCATCGATTAATTTAGGTGAAGGTTAGCATACGTTAGGTTAAAGATAAGACATGGTATGATGGTTCGGATAGAGTTTGATTAAGTTAGGTATATATAGTGTGTGCTACTTGAATATGTGCTAAGTAACTTGTGAGTGAAGAGACCGTAATCCAACTAAACCACATAGCATAAAAGGTTATGTGGCCTGGACACAAATCCAGTTTACATTCATTCCATCGGTTTTGAATTATACAGTTTGTTTAATGGAACATATCGGCTTACAAATGGTTCGGTGATGACGGTGGTTGTTTGTCATGTCGGCAGTTGTTCAGTGGCTATTTATAAGAGGGTCTGTATCCCGCTCCCGACTCTATTTTAAGCAACCCAGTTTTGAATATTCGTACATAGGGTAACCACCTCTCGTCTGTTGGACTCTACATACACACTATACCGCTTCTATGTTCTTGAATGTTATCAATGTGTTTAATTTATGTTGATATTGAATAATTTGGAGTAAATTAGGCTAGGTTAGGATGGTTTAAACTAGCTTTATAAACATCGAGGGTGCCTCATCTATCATGATCTGAGCGATAGTGAAGTACACTGGAGGAACTGGTGGTATATTGAGAAATGTAATACCATATTATTTGTATTATTATTGTTTGTATTATTATAATAATTATTATTAGTATTATTAGTATTATTAGTAGTAGTATTTGTATTATTATTATTACTACTACTGGTCATATCTGGGTTGTATGAACTAACCTTGCATCCCGCACTCCGCCTCTTCCCTGCCATCCACATCACCCCTCCTCCATCTCTCTCTCTCTCTTCCTCCTCCCTCCTCCATCGTATCTCTCTCTACCCCCCCACTTCTACTCTCTTTCTCCCCCCTCCGTGCCCCCCACCCCTCTCTCTCTCTCTCACTCTCTCATCCTGCACCTACTTCAAACACTCCTGTGGCATTACAAACGGCGAGTAAGAAGGCCGCCAGGACAATTAAGATAGCTCGCAATTGATAAATCAAAACGGGATTACAGGGGAAAGCAAGCAACAACAATCTACCGTGGATACCTGGTACAAACACATATATAAATAGTGTTTGCAGGTCCTCTGAAGCGAACGAGTACATTTGAGCAGCAACACCGGGAATGCCGAGGAAAATGTAGTGTCATAAATGTTTTCGGATAATGATACTTCCCCCCATCGTGCCGTGACTCTCTTTCTCTCTTCCTCTCTGCCGTGCCGCCCTCCTCTTTCAATCCTCCCCCTCTCCCCCTCCAATCTCAATCCCCTTGTCCCCCTCCCCTCCCATCCTCTTCCCTACCTCCCTCCCCCATCCCCTCTCAATCCACCCCTCCCTTCCCCGTCTCTACTTTCCTCCCCCTCCCTTCCTCTCAATCCACCTCTCCCTCCCCTCCCCACAGACCCGCTCAGGATACGACCCTGAGCTGCCTCTTCACGCCTAGGTAAATCCCCGAATTGGGAAAAGTCTACGGATTCTACGATGCATGTTTCACTTATTTGGTGTACGTTATTCTGAGCTAGACTTCAATTGATGGTGGATCATTGCTACGGCTATACATTTTCGGGGAGGTTTTGATTTTTGCGAGTGTTTCTAGCGGTTTAAGAGTTGGTGAAAACTTTTCTGTATTTCTGGCTGGCGCGTCACAGATGTGGCTTGATCCGTCCGTTTTATCGCTTTGGCTCTCATGAAATCACGACGTTTTTGTCCTTACTGAAGGGCCCTGAGCCACTCGCAGTTGCTATATAATCAATTTGCCTTACCATCGTTTCATATTTAACTGCGAGAGTTTAGCTTAATGTTTACTTAATTAACTTAGTTCAACTCTAATGAAGTGTTGTACGCCTAAAGGCGGTGGAAGATAAGGGAGCTACAGGAGGAACTAGTGTGGGCGTGTGGGATGGGAGCGGTAGCACCAAGGCGTGGAGGTGGGTACCTTTGCCCCCGAGGAGTGAGGTCACTGCATGGCGGCGGGCTAAGCACTGTATTGATTGGTACACGCGGGCAAGAGGAGCGGTGCCGGCGGCGTGGTGGCACAACACGTGGCCACCACCAGAAGAGCCGCTACAGCCACGCGGGCCGCCCTCCTGCTCCTGCCGTCACCACAGCATCCTCCTCCTCCCGTCATGTTGTCTCGCCTGCCGTGCCACAGCCTGCCCTACCTGCTATCATCGTACTTCCCACAACACTGAATGGCCACAATACCCTGTGTGACCAGCTACAGCCTATCATTACCACTGTTGGAACTACCCCATTACACCTACACCTACACCTACACTTACAATACAGTACTTATAAAGTGCCAAGATCACTATAGGCAGCATCACCACCACATTCATACAAGATAAGTGGACGGCAGTCCCTTGGGAGTGTTATGGGCTGGTTTGAACCAGCTTAGTGCCGCTGGACATCCCCTGAGAGCTGGATCTATTAAAAATATGACCTCGCTATCGACTGTGAATCTGTGAGCGGGGAGAGCGTAGCTGATACATGTTCTGCCGGAAACTGCACTTTTCCCAGGCGCGGAGGAGGTGGTGGTGGCTGGTCGGGGCGAGCATGTGACTCCCTCGCCGGGTCAGTAGTCCGCTCAGCTCCCACCCCGCGTGAACACCGCTGACGGGGGCGCCACAGTGTACCGTTGACGGGGGCGCCAAAGTGTACCGCTGACGTTGGCACCACTGTACCGTTGCCGTGGGAACTACAGTATACTACTACTGACGGTGGTACCACAGTGTACCGCTGACGGAGGCGCCCGTGTACCACTGGCGGAGGCGCCACAGTGTACCGCTGACGGAAGCGCCACAGTATAGGAGCGAAAGGGAGCCAGGTAATGGTGAGGGCCCCCACCGTGGTCCTCTGGCCAACAAGGTCCAGCAAGGGCAGCAGCGTCAGTCTGGCCCTCCCTCCCTGCAGCGCCCTGTGAGTCCTCCGCCACCACAATTCCTTCGTGTGTGTTTTTAAAGTGTCCTCATTTCACTAACGTAAACAACTCTAACGACGTCACTGTATTAGTGTCGCCACGTGTCATAATTATCGCCTACATCAAAGTCCGTAATTGTATTTAAGTCTCAACCTATGCTATAGAAATACCATAAAAATAACCATAACTACTACTCCTGTCCTAGACTCATGAAACATTGATAAAATTACCCGACTACAGTAGTATCAACTTTGATTGATCTCGGCGATTTATAGGACCGATGGCGACATTAGTGTGCAGGGACAACTTTAACATTGTTGACGTTAGTACCTTTCATGTGCCAATCTTAGTGAGTGTTCTGCTTCAAGTCGTGTTATAACCCACACGACAAGTTTTCTCAAGTGTTGAGATAGTGTATTCAGCCGTTATCCAAGTTACGTAAAGTCGTTGTCACACGAGCAGTTATAGCGGCGGTATGTAGGCCTATTGAAGTGACTGAATCGTAGTAAAAAAAAATCAAAATCTGAAGTCTTTGATCCGATCACAATCTCTTTTATACGAAGATTTGATTATGATTGCTTATAATCATGCATAGTCAAATAAGACTTAAGAATAGAAAACAAATACCGTAAAAAAATACCGAATGACCTGCAAGACTCCGATGCAAATACGCCGTCAAGATTGCTCGTGTGACGGCGCTTTAAGCTCCGTGTGACGGTGAACCTCTTGTTTGTGTTCAGTGAGGCGTAACATCAAAGTGGAGCTGCGAGTAAAGTGTTAATCGACGTTTGTCTGTTATCTTTGATGTGATACCTGGGCCTTTAAAGCTGCACTCCTGATTCCGTGTTCTTTTGACTGCAGCCCGCCGTATGACCGTGGAATGTTCAAGTGGTCGTATCGGTTTACTCGGGAATTTACTGAGCATTTCCTGTTGGATAATTAGTATTGCACATCCTTTGTTATTGTTTTTGTTTTTAGAAAGCTTAGTGAAAGCTATTTACGCAGTAACTCGGTTAAATTTCTTAGTTTTGGAGTTTAAATATGCAGTGAGAGGTTTCCATCAGGCTTCGGTTAAAGTTTTTCACTGTAGTATGTTATATACATTTAAGTTTTATACTGTTTGTTATTTCTTCAAATAACTATAGGCTACATCTCCCATTTCAACTTCAGTTGTAGTATTCTATTGTATTGTTACACACAATGAGGACATCTACAAGTATTTATATATGTAAACTATCGTTAAATGTAGTTTTATGACGTCACCGTATAAGATTAGGAAAATCTTGAAATATGTAAATAGTAGGGAAACCAAGAAAGCAATATCGCAGTTAGCTATATTATTTTAAGTTAACTACACTTTAGTTAATTGTGTAGAGTGGTATACAATTATAGCTAAATATTTACTTTAACACATATATATAAAGAAGCTTACTTCAGATATTAGCATTTATTGTAATATAATTAGAAGGAATTTCCTTTCATTTACAAGTAGTAAATGGATATATGTTACCTTTGAATTGTAACTATGTCTGACTAAAACATGGAAAGCTAACATTCGTACATTACTGCCTTTTATTTATGAATTCTTATGTGTTCGAAGTTGCTGTGGAAGTCAGGCGGTATAGTGGCTATAATAGTTTAGGTGGTATAGTGACTGGTGATATTAATGATATGGTATAGTGACTGGTGATATTAATTATATGGTGTAGTATAGTGACTGGTAATATTAATAATATAGTATAGTGACTGGACATTAATGTGGTGAGATAGTGACTGGTGACATTAATGAGGTGGTATAGTGACTGGTGACATTATTGAGGTGATATAGTGATTAGTCACATCAATTAGGTGAAATAGTAATTGGTCACATTAATGAGGTGGTATAGTTACTCATGATATTAGTGAGGTGGTATAGTGACTGGTGATATTAATGTGGTGGTATAGTGACTGGTGATATTAATGAGGTGGTATAGTGACTGGTGATATTAATGTGGTAGTATAGTGACTGGTGATATTAATGTGGTGGTATAGCGACTGGTGATATTAATGAGGTGGTATAGTGACTGGTGATATTAATGTGGTGGTATAGTGACTGGTGATATTAATGAGGTGGTATAGCGACTGGTGATATTAATGTGGTGGTATAGTGACTGGTGATATTAATGAGGTGGTATAGTGACTGGTGATATTAATGTGGTGGTATAGTGACTGGTGATATTAATGAGGTGGTATAGTGACTTGATATTAATGAGGTGGTATAGTGACTGGTGATATTAATGAGGTGGTATAGTGACTGGTGATATTAATGTGGTGGTATAGTGACTGGTGATATTAATGAGGTGGTATAGTGACTGGTGATATTAATGTGGTGGTATAGTGACTGGTGATATTAATGAGGTGGTATAGTGACTGGTGATATTAATGAGGTGGTATAGTGACTGGTGATATTAATGAGGTGGTATAGTGACTGGTGATATTAATGTGGTTGCTGGTGATATTAATGTGGTAGTATAGTGACTGGTGATATTAATGTGGTGGTATAGCGACTGGTGATATTAATGAGGTGGTATAGTGACTGGTGATATTAATGAGGTGGTATAGCGACTGGTGATATTAATGTGGTGGTATAGTGACTGGTGATATTAATGAGGTGGTATAGCGACTGGTGATATTAATGTGGTGGTATAGTGACTGGTGATATTAATGAGGTGGTATAGTGACTGGTGACTGGTGATATTAATGTGGTGGTATAGTGACTGGTGATATTAATGAGGTGGTATAGTGACTGGTGATATTAATGTGGTGGTATAGTGACTGGTGATATTAATGAGGTGGTATAGCGACTAGTGATATTAATGTGGTGGTATAGTGACTGGTGATATTAATGAGGTGGTATAGTGACTGGTGATATTAATGTGGTGATATTAATGCGGTGGTATAGCGACTGGTGATATTAATGAGGTGGTATAGTGACTGGTGATATTAATGTGGTGGTATAGCGACTGGTGATATTAATGCGGTGGTATAGTGACTGGTGATATTAATGAGGTGGTATAGTGACTGGTGATATTAATGTGGTGGTATAGTGACTGGTGATATTAATGAGGTGGTATAGCGACTGGTGATATTAATGTGGTGGTATAGTGACTGGTGATATTAATGAGGTGGTATAGTGACTGGTGATATTAATGTGGTGGTATAGCGACTGGTGATATTAATGCGGTGGTATAACGACTGGTGATATTAATGAGGTGGTATAGTGACTGGTGATATTAATGTGGTGGTATAGCGACTGGTGATATTAATGCGGTGGTATAGCGACTGGTGATATTAATGAGGTGGTATAGTGACTGGTGATATTAATGTGGTATAGTGACTGGTGATATTAATGCGGTGGTATAGCGACTGGTGATATTAATGAGGTGGTATAGTGACTGGTGATATTAATGTGGTGGTATAGCGACTGGTGATATTAATGCGGTGGTATAGCGACTGGTGATATTAATGTGGTGGTTTAGTGACTGGTGATATTAATGCGGTGGTATAGCGACTGGTGATATTAATGTGGTGGTATAGTGACTGGTGATATTAATGTGGTGGTATAGTGACTGGTGATATTAATGAGGTGGTATAGTGACTGGTGATATTAATGTGGTGGTATAGCGACTGGTGATATTAATGTGGTGGTATAGCGACTGGTGATAGTAACGAAGTTGTATGATGGTTAATAATAATAATAATAATATTTATTCAGTCAGCAATTTACAGAGTTGGTACCACATAGTTTGTTACAAATATGACATGTACCAGCCTTGCATAATTCCAACTAAGGATAGCCCAATAAGGCCGTTAGGCGTATTTCCATTGGGGTCCTTGTGGGATTAGGTTAGCTGGGGAAAAGGGGAGGATAAAGAAATAGATACTTTAGAAAAAGTATTTCTAGGGGGTTATTTTAAGATACCTTACATCCTATAGTAAATATCAGTAATCCGTAATCATTTCAGTTTGGTTTGTCTATCTCTTATGTCGTATTTAGTAGTAGACATAAGCTTGGTGCTCCCTTATCGCAGCTGTCCGGTTCAGGTGTTCCTTCAGGTTGTGGTACGATTAGGTGGTATTGTGACTGATGATGGTATCGAGGTCGTATGATGTAGGCCTATATGTGGTTCGATTACTGCTTTATTTATCCCGAATAAAAAAATAAAAAAATCAGGATAACTTTGTCCGATTTTGTGCACCATAGGAACGCCTTTTAGATACAAATAATATATATCTCGTACGACCCTCTTATAGCCGCTATATCTTATTCAGTTTAATAAAACTGTCTAATGATGGCCAAAATCGTATTAATATGGTATCATAATAATAATAATAATAATAATAATAATAATAATAATATTTATTCAGTTATTTATTCATATTATTTAAAAATTTAATATGATGGTATACTGATTGCAGTGATTGTATAGTGACTGCATTTGAGAGAATTAAAAAGGTTGTGTGGACGGGTATTATAGTTACGTTGTCTGGTTGAGGTGATGTAGTGATTTTAGTATGGTTAATACGGTGGTATAGTGACTGGTAGGAAGTTGTGAGGCAGGTGGTATAATTATGTAGAACGGTGTGGTTGTGATGATTACCCTATATTGGTTGTTGTGGTGTGGTTGAGCTGTTACATTGACTGCGGTGTGGAATTGGGTGGTTATGGTGTGGTTAGTATAGTGACTGTCAGTGTTGTGAGAGAGAGGACAGGAGGTTGTGAGGCAGCGTCTGTGGGCACATCTGGTCCTGAGGGGAACACGGCCCCTCGCCACTACCACAGTTGCCAGTTACCACATTCTCAGCCTCCCCTCATGGATCTCTCTCACTCGTCCTCTCACCCCTCCCTCTCTCTCCTCCTCCTCCCCTCCCGGTCCTCTCTTTCTCTCGCTCGCTCTTTTCCTCCACACATGCCAGAACGAAAGTGCCCGTTTTCGAGTTTATCTAATCATGTATAATGGCGAGTGTAATGTGGTAAACAAGCTGCTACAGAGGGGAATGAGATTCCTGCTAAGTTAATCTAAAATTTACAACTTGGTACAGCAATATGGACTCGCAAATAGTAGGAGCAAGGGGGGAAAGAATGCTACAGTATCATCATGCATTTTGTTTGACGACCACCAAAACTGCGTGCAAATCGATGAACTGTTGTTTTAAATGAAAACGGGCACACCCAGTTATTTTTGCCTTTCTTATTTGTGTTGACTTCATTAGATAGCCGTGAGTACTAGTAGAGCAAAAAGTAAAATACTAAAGTATGAATATACAAGTAATGGTAGCCTATTGTATGTAAATTGTCGGCATAGATTCTTTAGTTTTCGTGGCAGAAACCTCTACCAAAGATTTTGTGGCTGGCTACAACTGCCAACGTGAGGGGGATTTAGCCCCTGGCCAGAGATGGGCAACTCACAGCTCTTCTGGTTGCCAGTTACCTCAAAACTTTCGATAGTGTTGCAACGACGTTAGTTTAAAGTCAAGAAGAATCCCCCTTTGAAAAGTTTGACAGGTTGAGTGGCCGCTCAAATGGCATTGCTACCTTAGGCAAACATTTTGACCCGTTAATTACGGTGGCGCTCGGAAAAACTCGACAGGCAGCCAACATCCCGGCTGGAGGGAGCTGGGTGGGCTGAGTGGACCGGTAATTAGGTTGTGGGCCGAGCCAGAGCAAAAGTGTCGCCCCAGTTTTGTCTTATGGCCTGCACCAGCCACTCTACACCTCGCCGAGTCGCCGGACCCAGTCCGCTACCCGCTACCTTCCCCCTTATCTCCCGTGGCGCTTCTCAGATAAACATTAGTTGGCAACTCGCAGCTGGATTTGGCAGCAACACCTGTCATTCACAGTTTTTATGAACTGTTTATAAAACTATCCGCTGTAATATGTATTACCTTTTCACTTATATCAGATTATCTGATTATGTAATGGTGAAACACAATTACATATTAGTACAATATTAATCTTATAGAAATGTATTTACCTCGATAATTTAAAGTGATTATAAAATTGGACAAACTGGTTACTCTGTGACTGAAGCAGCGTGTTTGTCATCTCTGGTCCCGTTAGGCAGAAAGGGGCCTCCGGTCAAACCTGCGTTTACTCTCAACAGTAATTATTCTCGCAAATAGCGGTAAGTTGATACTTTATTATAGTAAATTATCGGTCTTGTATAAGCAAAGTGTATTGTGTGTGCATATACTAATATTAGTGGTAGGATATGTCTATGGAGTTTGAAAAGCTTTGGATATTGATTGTGACCTGGTGGGTCAGGCGACCACATCGGGGTGAGAGTTGCCAGAAGTTATTTTTCTACTTTACTCACGAGATTGCTCGCAGTGTACATACACAATGCCATCGGAAGACACTGATTCGTGTTCGGTAACCCATACTTTTAAGAAAATCTTATAGTTAATCGACGGAACTTCAGGCCTATTCTAGCCTATAAAGAAAATATAATATGCAAACTCGCCAACGCTAATCACTCAGGTTGTGCTTGATCCTGTGTAACTTCCGTCAAGAAAGGAGCCTCCGAGGCAACTGTCATGAACTCTTGACTTTGAGTAAAAACGTCTATCCTACACATGTGAGCAAGAGTCAATTGTGATTTTGTTCACACTTCAGCAATATCAAACGTAGGCTACTGTCCATAGCGCCTGTCACTCTAAATAAACACAATACTTGAGTTAGCCTATACTAAATTCAACGTTCTCTCGTGACATATGCGTTTAAGAAACTGCGTTAGTTTTAATTTCATTGAATAATCAAACAAGTGTTCAGTGACTTAAGTAATTTACGAGTTACACAAATCCAATGCGGAAATTAGTAATGTGAAAGTTCATATTCCATTTGATTTAATGTCTATGTGTTCAGTAACTTCAATTCGTGCACTTACACTCTCCTAGTGCCTTTTTATTGCGTAAATATCTAAGTTAAAGAGGTGAGGTACTTTCTTGTGCCTCTTCCATGAGGTTGCGCATCACATAGCTCGGCTGTTGCCTCTTTGTGATCGTCGATAGCAGAAAGAGTGCGATCAGCCGGCAAGGTAAACAAACCTTATTTAAGTCTATGATCAGTGAAAGAACGTCATCTACGGCCAACTGAATAATTTTTCTATTAACTTTTAACACAAATACACTGGTTGACACGGGTATTGATGTTTCATAATGCCTATAAATGGGAGAACAAATAGTGTATAATTGTGTAAGAGATGTGCTTGACTGACTTCGTCTTCGTCAGCGAATGTTTTGGTCATTGGCTTTGGCTAATGTTAACACTTCTGTGGACCTCCCAACCCTGCCAGTGCAGCTACTGGCGCCCTCACCTCTAGATACTAACTTGTAAATGGCAAGTAGGGTACATTCTTACTGATATTTATGTGGTTAATGTTAATTTGGCGTTATTAAAGTGGTATATAAGTCTGGAAAGTAAAAACAAAAGTGAAATAGGCCTAGAACAAACTTTATTGAGACTTGAAGGCTAACTTTTTGTTCCGTTAAGGTCTAGACTAGGTAAGATCCTGTGTAACTGGGAAAATTTGTTCAGAAGCCTAGCCTATTTGATAATTAGCCTAGGCCTATAGGGAATAGGCCTAGGCCTAGCCTAGGTTCGCATCCTTTCTAGCTATACATAATTTATTAGGGATAGGCCTAATCATAATATAGGTCTATGGAATCCTTATACTGTACTCAAGTATAATCGGGATGGATGTAGTTACCGGGTGTACCACTACCGACATACGACATAAATCATCTATAAATACTTATAATAAAGTAAATATGCCTAGGCCTACTTATAAATCTATAGCCTAGGCTAATACTGTACTAGGTTAGGTTTGGTTAGGGTAATAATAATAATAATCTTCTGGTTACTTATATAGCGCCCGTATCTCCTCCTTCGAGGATTCACAAGCGCTTGGCTTTCTTTAGTCTACCAGAGACCATTACCAATCCCCCTTGCTCATGGGGAGATGGTAACCGCCGGCTGTATCCCAGAAAAACTTTTCAATCTGAGCGGGGATTGAAGGCGAGACCTTCAAGATGGGAATCAGGCACGCTATCAACTGAGCCAGCCGGACGGCTAAGGCTAAGGGTAATGTATTTTTGTATCCAAAGGCAGTCAAAATAGACGGGAACATGATGATGAGCATCCGCGTAGTGTAAACAAGACGGGCGGTACACCCGGTAACTACATTCTTGCCGTAGGCTATAATCCACTGTGGGAGAATAATTGGAAATTTTTTATTTTAATAAAACAAATTTTCAGAGTGTTTTTTATAAAAAAAAAATCATTTACATCAATAGGCCTATATAGTGTTTGTAATTAATTAAAAATCTCGGGAAAACCTATTTTCCCCATTAGGCCTATCGATCCATGTTGAGACACGTCCCCCGATAGTGATTTGAAAAGACATTGGCCTAACCTAACCTAGTAGTATGTGTGGGGGCTGCTGCCCCCACACCCCCACTGGTTGAGTACTAATCCCTTAGTAAATAAAAAAAAAAAAATGGCTGTCGATTATACGAAGGTGAAAGAAAAATCGATGAAGTCTACGGTGTTTACTCTGCAATCTTCAGCTTTGATTGTACATTGATAATGGGAAAGTACCGTATTGACAACCTTGTTACGAAAATTAAATTTTAGTACCATACTTTTATATTAGGTTTTTCCGAGGGTTTAACACATTTTCATATGATCTTTAGAGCTATCGATAACTGGAAGTACCGTATTGACAACCTTGTTACGAAAAAGACATTTTAGTACCATACTTTTTTATTAGGTTTTGCCGAGGGTTAAAACAAATTTTCCTATACTCTTTAGAGCATATAGATTCATTATTAATCTTCAAATATATCAAACAAATTTGTGGTATTAAAATAACATTAAACCGAATAATTTGGATTTTTTTTATTTTAATACCACAAATTTTCCGAGTGTTTTTTATAAAAGAAGTTGTTCATTTGCATCAATATATAGTGTTTGTAATTAATTAGAAATCTCGGGAAAACTTATTTTCCCCATTAGGCCTATTGATCGATGTTGAGACACCCCCGATAGTGATTTGAAAAGACATTAGCCTAACCTAACAACCTTACCTAACCTACCCTAGTATTATGGGTGGGGGCTGCTGCCCCCACACCCCCACTGGTTGAGTACTAGTCCCTTAGTAAAACAAAAAAATACAAAATTGGCTGTCGATTATACGAAGGTGAAAGAAATTCGATGAAGTCTACGGTGTTTACTCTGCAATCTTCAGCTGGATTGTACATTGATAATGGGAAAGTACCGTATTGACAACATTGTTACGAAAATTTTATTTTAGTACCATACTTTTATATTAGGTTTTTCCGAGGGTTTAACACATTTTCATATGATCTTTAGAGCTATCGATAACTGGAAGTACCTTATTGACAACCTTGTTACGAAAAAGACATTTTAGTACCATACTTTTTTATTAAGTTTTGCCGAGGGTTAAAACAAATTTTCTTATGATCTTTAGAGCATATAGATTCAATATTTAGCTTCAAATATATCAACAAAATTTGTGGTATTAAAATAACATTGAACCAATAATTTTTATGGTATTAGTGTATGACCAACCAGTTACGGGCCCCATTGATGATTATTAGTGTTTTATCACTTTCATGAACGATACGGTACTTTGTTGGTGTAGCCTACATGCAATTACGGACAAACTGGATTTTAGGTCACGTATGGGATATAATGTTCTAAATGTATACTATAGCTTTGTCATAGAGTATTTAGTCACCATAATATGTCTTTACCGCTGCATATTAAATTATTTTTCCTTAGACTTTGTGGGTTAAATAAGGGTGATGGCGGCCATCTTGGATCAGCTGAGAACTAATATTTTTCATTTATTTACCGTAGTTTTAATATTTTGTCATATTCTATATCAATACTAACCCTGCGGGGGTCTGGGGGCGGCAGCCCCCAGGTTAGTTTAGGTTGTTGGGTTAGGGTAATGACAAAATATGGTTTTAGGGGGCATGTTTTAATATTGCAAAATACTGTAATGGGTAAATATGAATTTCCAGAAGGAAAAACACCTTAAAACACACTAATCAATGAAGAAACTGATGAGAAAAAAGATTATAATACAAAAAGCACATACGTGACCTAAAATCCAATTTGACTGTAATTACCGTCGCAAAATCACTATAGGCCTAGCCTATATACAGAGAGTTTTTATATGCGTAATGTGCAAATGAAAATCGGTAATTTTATTGACCGACGGTACTTTCATCGGCGTTTTACCCTAAGTGAAATAGAGAAACTGTTGGATTGTTCACCCATAACACAGGGAACGTGAGCTGGGTTTAGACCGTCGCGACTCGCGAACCCATAAACAGGGAACGTGAGCTGGGTTTAGACCGTCGCGCACCCATAAACAGGGAACGTGAGCTGGGTTTAGAACTTTAGACCGTCACAGAGACAGGTTAGGTTAGGCTAGGCTAGGCTAGGCTAATGTTGAAAATACTAAAATGCGACGGTCCTCGGTATTAAACAAGATAAATCTACAGTTATACTACCCCTATTTTGTCGCTATTCTGTTGGTACTAATGGGTTAATATTATTAGTAGTAGACTTAGTATGGTTTGATGATGCGCGGAAATGTATATTTGACTTGAAATAGATACATTGAAGTATTACAAACCTTCGCAAACCCATAAACAGGGAACGTGAGCAGGGTTTAGACCGTCGCGCACCCATAAACAGGGAACGTGAGGGGGAGTTTAGACCGTCGCGGAAACAGGTTACTTTTCGGTAAGGTGAAAGGTGAAAATCATTTACATATATACTATCAGACTCTATCAAGACAGGTCAAAAAGGAAATCAGGAAAGCAAAAAGAAATTATGAAATAAGGATAGCCAGCGACTCAAAAAATAACCCTAAAGCTTTTTACCAACTATATAAATCTAAAGTTAGAGATGTAATAGGCCCCCTAAAAACTTCAATAGGAGAAATAACAGAAAATGATTTAGAAATGTGCAGTACATTAAATAGTCAGTTTCTTTCCGTTTTCACTAATGAAAATTTGGCACAGATTCCAGAAGTCAATATGGTATATAGTGATAGTATAGAAAATATGTTAAGTACAGTTAGTATAAGTAGAAATGATGTGCTTAAGGAAATTGACAGACTGAAACCTCAAAAATCGCCTGGTCCTGACGAGGTATATGCTAGAGTATTAAAAGAATGCAGAGATGAGTTAAGTAGTCCATTAGCATTTATATTTAACAAGTCATTAGAAACAGGTTTAGTTCCAGAAGCTTGGAAGCTTGCAAATGTAGTTCCGATCTTCAAAAAAGGTGATAAATCGATAGCATCCAATTACCGTCCCATTAGTCTCACATCAATCATAGGAAAGTTGCTAGAGTCTATTATTGCTAGGAAAATTAGAAGCCACTTAGTAAAATTTAACTTAATAAATTCTTCTCAGCATGGATTCACTCAGGGACGTTCGTGCCTTACTAATTTGCTTAGCTTTTTCTCAGAGGTATATGAAGCAGTAGATAGTGACAAGTCATATGATATTATATATTTAGATTTCAGTAAAGCTTTCGACAGAGTCCCTCATGAGAGATTGATGAGAAAGGTTGAGGCACATGGAATAGGAGGGTCGTTGTTGGGATGGATTAGGTCATGGCTAATTGGTAGGAAACAGAGAGTCAGCATAAATGGTACCAAGTCAGAGTGGGGAGCAGTCAAAAGTGGTGTCCCCCAGGGATCGGTATTAGGTCCCCTGTTGTTTCTTATATACATAAATGACCTAGATTTAGGTATAACTAGTAGGATAAGTAAATTCGCAGACGATACTAAAATGGGGAGATCAATTGATTCAGATAGCGATATAGAGTGCCTCCAAAGGGATCTAGATACCTTACATGAATGGTCAGTAAATTGGCAGATGAAGTTTAACATTGACAAATGCAAGGTATTAAAGATAGGGAAGATGCAAACAAATGTTAAATATAAACTAGCTAATTTAGAATTAGAAAATTCAGACTGCGAGAAAGATCTAGGTGTGTTTGTTAGCAATGATTTGAAGCCTAGAAAACAGTGTATAAGCGTTCGTAATAAGGCAAACAGGATTCTCGGGTTCATCTCTAGGAGTGTGAGTAACAGAACTGCTGATGTTATCTTAAAACTTTACTTGTCATTAGTGAGACCCCATATGGATTATGCTGTCCAATTTTGGTGTCCTTATTACAGAATGGACATAGATTCATTGGAGAGAATTCAGCGTAGAATGACAAAAATGATCCATAATATTAGAAATTTTCCGTATGAAGAAAGGTTGAAGAAATTAGGTTTACATTCGTTAGAGAGACGCAGAGTTAGAGGGGATATGATAGAGGTGTTCAAGGGGGTTAGTGGGATTAACAAAGGGGACATGACAAATGTACTAAAGCTCAGTGATAGCGAAAGAACTCGTACCAATGGTTTCAAATTAGATAAATTTCGTTTCAGAAAAGATATAGGCAAATATTGGTTTGGTAACAGAGTTGTAGATTGGTGGAATAGGCTACCAAGTGATATAGTGGGATCAAGAACGATAGGGAGCTTTAAGAAAAAATTGGATAAGCATATGGACGAGAAGGGTTGGGTGTGAAGGGGGATCAGCCGGGTTGGGCCAATCAGCGCTCTGCAGACCCCCGTAATCCTGCGTTAATCTCTAACCGGTTTGGTAAGATGATCCTCAGGGTATTAGAGTGTTGAGCCTATAATTGGGCTTTGTAATTGGGGTTGTGTGGGACAGGGATCTGCCTTGCTTAGGCCAATCGGCTTTCTGCAGACTCCCATTTTCTTATGTTCTTATGTTAGGTTAGGCTAATGTTAAAAATACTAAAATGCGACGGTCCTCGGTATTAAACAACACTGTATATCAAATAAAAAAATAAAAACAACAACAAATTACCTGAAAAACTCGTATCTGGATGGTGATAATTTTTTATCAAAATAAGTTTTTTTCCAGTTTCCGCGTTTGCTGAACCATCCAAAAACACGCTAAAAGGCGTGTTTGGAAGGGGTGGGGTAGTATAACTGTAGATTTACCTTAAACAACACTGTATATCAAATAAAAAATAAAAAACATCAAATTACCTGAAAAACTCGTAAATGGTTGATTAACTTTGGTAAGATTACTGTAGGAGTAGTGGGCGTACCACTACCAACATACAGCATAACTCCTCTATTAATCATGAACCTAACCTAACCTAGTATTCATGTAGTACTAGGTTAGGTTAGGTTAATGTTTTATAGATGATTTATGCTGTATGTCGGTAGTGGTACGCCCACTACTCCTAATCTTACCTTAACGTTTACCATTTTGATCACATTTATAAAACCCGATATTAATAGAAAAAACGCCCATTCTAATCAATCTCAGACTCAGAGCTCTTTCAGACATCCTCACTGTTTACAAACGCCTTCTTTATGCAGTATAGCCTAATCGATATTTACCCCTTGCTGGCAACATAGATGACGATTTCAATAATTCATGGGGGGGGGGGGAGTGTATCCCACATTGGAATTATAACTAAGACCATGAAAACACTAATTTCTCAAAATCTGGAGGAAAACACATGAAAAATAAGGGTGCGAGCCTATTGAATCCTATTCCCTATAATTACCGCCTATTTAGCGTACTAAGAACCATTGGTATAGCCTAGGCTAGGCCTAGCCTCCTAGCCTAGGTTAATTCTAGCGATGGCTCCAATTCGATTTGGGTACCCTATTAAAATGATTTCAGTTAATCTATTTATATCCTTATTTATTGGTTTCTGGTATTAGGCTAGGCCTATAGCCTAAACGAATACTGGACGTTTCGAGAGAACGCCGATTCGTGCGTTGGACGTTTTGAGCTAATGCCGATTCAGGCGGTTAGCATTTTGAGGGAAAGACCTGTAACCTGTTAGCGGCGCCTCCTTATATTGGTTTGTGTATTTACTTTTATATTTATACCGGTAATTTATGATATATGATACGGAAAATAATTAGTTTCTTTAGCATAGCATACGTGTATACTTTTAATTTTTCTTCCAATAAAATTCCATAAAGCCTACACATTTGATTAAAATATAGTAGGCCTAATATACTAGACGTCAGTTAGGCACCAAGTAATTTGCTGTGGAGCTGCAGTGAACTAAACTGAAAAACCTTGTTATATAAAAAATAATTATCATCAGCTAAGACCTAAAAACTATAATCAGGCACACCCTAAGTCATAGTTGAAATCTAAATACAATCATGCACATCATTATTCATATTTGATTAAAATATAGTTATATAGGCCTACTATAAATTCATACTTGAAAGCTACATATAAGCTACCTTACACTACGGTATAAGTCAAAGTTAAATACAATGATTACAATCAGGTAGGCAGCAGGCTACACCGTTATATATATTTTTATTAACTATTTAACTATTGGGGCATTAATCCTACTACAGGCGCGAAGTAGGCTATATGTCCTGTTATAATCTCTTTGCTAGTACAGTATAGCGTTGCCACAAAGTTTGTATTTTTTTCTGGTTTTGACTAGCCTATGATTTTTTCTGACAACGTGACAGTTTATCCTGTGCAACTAGTTGAGCAGTTTTGCTTTTGTGTGGAGTACTTGAATCAACCAATAGATATTTATTTTGTTGCCAGCCTTGCTATTGATCTGGTTGTGCCAGCCTTCTACATCGTTGTTAGTACGTAAGGTACTGTACTTCCATGCCGAACACTGACCAGGAGGCAACTGGCCGGGTGGGGTTTGTTATCCATGTTAGTCTGATATAGGGTCTAATCTAGTAAGGGTTTTAGCTCAGGAGTGTCATTACTGGTCATAATCTCGAACATTGCTGCAATGTGTTCAGCTGGTAAAAATTGTTGAGCAAGCAATTGTCTTATATACAGTACTCGTGTATAGCTCCTGAAGTTTGATATATAATTGATAAATAAATAAATACACAAATAACACTATAGGGAGGCACGGTCTTTCCCTCAAAATGTTAACCATGCGAATTGTCTGTCGCTCGAATAGTCCACCGCCGGAATCGGCATTCGCTCGAATCATCCAGGTACCTTATAAACTGGAGCATTTTCGTTATAAAATTATACTAGGTTAGGTTAGCACTAGGTTGTTAGGTACCGGTAACTTAGCTTAGCCTAGGCAATTTAGGCAAATATAAGGGTACGGTAGCATTCAAGCCTAAAGAAGACTACAGCAGGACTTACCTCTGACCGGGTATAGGCTATCCTAGTGTTTACTAGGCCTATACCCCTTTGAAAGGACATTAGCCTAACCTAACAACCTTACCTAACCTATCCTAGTATTATGGGTGGGGGCTGCCGCCCCCACACTCCTGTGTTTGACATCTTTGACTTAGATTTTTGGTGTAGGCCTATGTGAAGTGGGTATTTTTTTAATTTGTCGATAACGAAAATCTGGATGGATGTAGTTCTCGGGCGTACGGTCGTCATGTTTACATAGCCTAGGGCGATCGCCGCGGTTAACTTAGCGTCTATTTTGACGGCGATTTTTTTTTCTGTTATTTGCCCCCTGCTGGCAATATATATGATGATGACAATATGTCATGGGCGGGTGAGGGGGGGCAAAACCCCCATCAACATATTATTGTATCCAATGGCATTCAAAATAGATGGTAACTTGACTGCAAGCGTCCGACGCCTCCCCCGCCGCTGCCGCCGTTATGTTTACTTTTGTCGATCGCAGTGGTTAAGTTCGCGTCTATTTTGACGGCGATTTTTTCGGTTGGTTGCCCCCTGCTGGCAATATATATGATGATGACAATATTTATAGCCTATTTCATAGGGGTGTGAGGGGGGGCTCCTCAACATATTGGATCCAAAGCCAGTCAAAATAGACGGGAATAAGATGGCAAGCGTCCGACGCCACTCCGCGTAGTATAAACATGGCTGGCGATACACCCGGGAACTACATCCTACCTCGAAAAACCTCCATGTGGACTATATGGAGAAAAATATGGCGAATCTATTGGTACCTAGGCCTATTTTGGGATGGATGCACCAATTTCAAATACTGTATCACCAAACTTGAAATAGCGTAGGCCTATGAAGGAAAACTAGGGAATCAAAAACTAATCAATGCTAAAATCAATTTTGAGCCATTGCTAGAATTTTACCGAAACATTGAACAATATCTTTAACCTAATCAAACCTAATCTAGTATATTAGTGGACTATTTATTAATGTAAAATGTAAAAATATATTGCATCTTTACCATATTATTGAGATTATGAGATACCTAGGCCTAGGCTAAGTAGGCTACAGGTCTCCCCACTACACAGGATTAGGGCCTATACCCTAGACTATTTAGAAACAATAGCCGTCAAAATAGACGGGAACTTAACCGCGAGCGATCGACCTATGTAAACATGACGACCGTACGCCCGGAGACTACATCCTTCCCGATTTTTGTGATAGGCTATGTATCGATTACAAATTAAAAACCGAAAATAAAAAATAAAAATAAAAATCGTAACATCGGCAAACTTTCTTTGGCAAACATGTTGATGAGTAGATGCAGGAAAGTCTATGGTGCCAAGATGTACTTTCGTAATTAGTGTGAAAGTACAAATTAATTAATTGGCATTATCTTGTATATTAATCCTGTAATTGGGTATTAGGCCTAAATGATTATTTTTTAAATTTCTGTAAAAATGGGGTGAATACGGACAGGATGAAAATAATTAAAAATAGGCAAGAATGTTAAGAGCGGGCGTACCGCCATCATTGTTTACACGACGTGTAGTGGCATCGGACCTTTGCCATCATGTTCCCGTCTATTTTGACTGCATTTGGATACAATAATATGTTAAGGGGGGCTTTGCTCCCCCTCACCCCCCATGACATATTGTCATCATCATATATATTGCCAGCAGGGGGCAAATAACCGAAAAAATTGGCGTCAAAATAGACGCGAATTTGAACCACGGCGATCGACAAATGTAAACATGATGGCGGCGGGGGAGGCATCGGACGCTTGCAGTCAAGTTCCCATCTATTTTGAATGCCATTGGATACAATAATATGTTGAGGGGGGCTTTGCCCCCCCCCCCCCCTCACCCCCCCCATGACATATTGTCATCATCATGTATATTGCCAGCAGAGGGCAAATAACAGAAAAAATCGCCGTCAAAATAGACGCGAAGTTAACCGCGGCGATCGCCCTATGTAAAAATTATGACCGTACACCCGCTAACTACATCCATCCAAATAAATAATATTATTTAATCTAACTTTAGCTATAACCTTTCAGATTCGGATATTGAGTGTAATTGGGTTTATAGTTGTCATTACACATGGTATTTCTGAGTTATGTCACAATAATCCTTACTTTTACATTATTAGGGTCATACTGCTGCGCAAAGTTTGGTCAATAAATCCAGATATGTCCGAAATTGCCCCAAAAGTGTCGTATCTTACGATATGGTATTTATGGTCTTTACGTTTTCAGGGAGTGTGATAAGACCCTTTTAAAATGTTCAATGATGTCCGAATTGACCCCTGAAAGGTCCAAATCTATACTGGGATCACTGGTTAGTCCTATGAATGTATTTTAAATCCATATCTGAATTCAGGCTAGGTGTCCGAGATAGCCCCAAATCGTGTCCGAATTCGGACACCTTTATTATATTTATAATAAACATATGCAATGTATTTTAATTTTGTTAATGCTATGATTGTATACCCCAATGTACAGCACCAGCTACACATACAATACTTTAGATCTTACATCGAGATAAAAACAAGACTATATGCTATGGAAATACACAAAAATTGACCGAATTCGCCCCAGTTGACGGTAATTTATTAGAGACAATGGGGATGGATGTAAATTCCGGGCTTACGGTCGTCATGTTTACATAGGACGATCGCCGCGGTTAACTTCGCGTATATTTTGACGGCGATTTATTCGGTTATTTGCCCCCTGCTGGTAATACTGATGACAATATGTAATGGGAGGGTGAGGGGGGGGGGGGGGGTGCAAAAAAACCCTCAACATATTATTGTATCCAATGGCATTCAAAATAGACGGGAACATAATCGCCGTCTTTTTTTGACGTCAACCCATGGCAAGGGGAGGGATCTAACTGTCGACACTTTGATCAGCAGTCGGACGCGCTACTGACCATGCCATGGCCCGCATGGCTCTCCTCTATAATGTTCAGTGTCTCGTCTGATATAAAGCCCTTGCTTGACCTTGGTTTAACTCCTAACACATTCAACAGCTGCCACAAGTGCCTCATGTTTGAAGCTAAACCCACAGTTCCACAGGGTTCTCCAGGGAGCCAAGTACTCCAAGCCGATTTGAGACATTCACTGCATACACCCTTGCTCACTACTCATCCTTGAGCTTCTCAAGATGAAAACCTTGCAGAAAACATAGAGGTTTTTCTGGTTTGGAGGCACAGTCTTAGAGTACTTAGCAACAACAAGCCTGTGGTTAGTAGCAAAGAACTCAGCACCCTTGTACACCCTGCAGTTCTGAAGAATTCTCCAATGAGAGAATATGGTAAATTTCTTTCATAGCATTGCCAGCATTGGAATACCAAGTCCAGTGATGTACGTTTGATATCTGGAACCAAGATCCCACAATCCTCAACTTCCTGGACCTTGTGAAGTTCTGGAAGAGAGCACTATTGACATTTCTGTTACCAAAGCCATCAGGACCTACTTATTTCTCAGTGCCAGTAATAATGTTTCCCTAGTGTGGCATTGGTCCACAATAGAGTCGAGTTCACTATTTCTTTGTCTTCTAAATCATTCCTCTCAGGAGGAGCGTACACAGCAATCAGAGATAGGAAGCCCAACGTGTGCTTCATTCTCACCAGCATTATCTGCCCATCAACTGGAATAACCCCCCACTACTGAGGGAACTAGAGAGGATGAGATTGCAACAGACAACCCCTAAGATTGGCACCATTGCCACAGCCATACCAATAGTATGTACTGTATTGCTTTCACGACTGGTCTCACTGCTGCCAGTTCGCTACATTTCTGAGAGGGCCACTATGTCAACCTTTAATCTCTATAGTTCTCCAGATAGAAGGGGCAGTCGGTCATCATCCAAGAATGTTCCAAGACCAAACCTGGAGATCCTCACAGAGATTAAATTCCAGGGTTGGCCTTCAGGGTCATGAAATGTGTGTGCCACAGCAACTACTACCAAAATTTAGACTTGTCCTGAGTACAGGGGTCCCCGAGTCTTTGCCCTACGCTTATCATGATGGCCGATCTGGTCCAGTGAGTTTGGTCCACTGGCCCCTGAATGGACCCCTTTCTAATTTTGGTTTTAGTGGCTGGGTTTTTGTTTTACATGAGCTGGGGCACAAGCCCTGCTCCAATCAGCTGGCATTCCCCCAGGTCACAGGATCCGTGGAAGAAAGTTTCTGATTCAGGGTTTTCCTTCCCTTACATGGGTTGCCTGCCATGGCTATGATTCCCGCCCACCCAGAAGAAGATAAAAATAAAAGAAGGAAAAAGTCAGTAAGGGAGGGAAAGTGGTGACACAGGAAGTCTAGCAATCATTGTACACGCATACGGCTCTGCCTAGGAGTACTTCTCTGGCCAACTGGTACCTATAGCCTCCTAATAACCAGTAGGCTAACCAATGCAATTAAATTATAAATGGAATAAGAAAGAAAATAAATCTACTTTAGTAGTACAGTATACAGTATTGCTGAACAGGAGCACACAGCAGAACGTACTGATAACAGTGCATATCACCATATTCCATAAAAATATGATCATTTGTTGAATACAGTATATTATTTTTGAAAAAACACAACCAATACAGTGCTGTATAGGAAAATGTGATATATATTTTTAGTTTTTTCAATTTACTTGACAGCCTTCCAGTTGCTCTATCAACCTAACCTTACTGGTATCAATTCTCCCTACCAACAATTCCTTGAGACCTCTGGTGGACGCTTCTGAACTAGCGCCAGAAGCTCCGACCGTAGACATCACTATATGCACAGTTTATCTCAATTTTTTTGTGAGTCTATACGTTTTTATTATACAGTATACGACTACACTAAGTGCTTATATAGTATAGTAATAAAGGGAAAGTCCATATGCAACTGATAATGACTACAAACATAATTATAAGCTGATTAATTATCGTAACAAAATTGGCGGGAATATACCTGCTGACTTTTTATTGTAAATATACGTTATTTATGAATATATGTGATTTTAAAATACTGTACAGTATATAAATTAAGAGTATGCATAGACCAAAGTATGTGTCAGCTACAGAAATTTCGACTAACTGCATATATTATAGAATTGTTGAAGTAGAGGGAGGGTGGATAGCTCCGCGATGTCGCCCATTTCCCACAGTGCACCGCGGTAAACCTTGCTGTCAGCGCCTCTATCGGCCACTGTAGGCATTTACTGGTAGGGAGAATTGACATCTTCTTGAGAGAGATTGCATACTTTTTATGATACTAATGATATATAAATATTCCAGAGTGTTTTGAATGACTTCCTGACATCCCCTCCTTCCTGTGTGGCTCCAGAGCTCCCTCCTGCCGTACCAATCAACCATTAGAGTCGGCCATCCCTGCACCTAGGATGGCCTTCATTACTCGACAACTGACAAAGTCAGCTTGCAGTTAGGACGGCTGTCATTGTCTGAAACTCTCAGAGTAAATCTCTCTCCCTTCATGGAGTTTGATTACAGTTCTACATAGTCTACTACACCCTGACTACACCCACGACAAGTTAGTTACATTGATTGGTAAAATAAAGTCTTTTAATTCTATAGAATTTTAAGCTGTAATTAGTTTGTTAACAATATTCTTAGATACAGTTAATACATTGATTATGAGGTTTAATGCTGTCAGAATGGGGAGATTAATGGAGAGCTGAAGATTTTGTCTTCTTAAGCCAGACATTAATTACCTCTTTTGGCACACAGGTTGTATGGTACCCAACTCCCTGGATCACTGAAATTTCTCAGTGTTTGCCTTACTAGCTACTATTTAGTTCCAACAAGTGTTCTGTGACATTCCAATATGCAAGAGCCTTATGCAAGGACTTGCCACAAGAGCTGTGCTGCTCATGCACCTTACCAGTAGGACTTCATATGCATCCTTTTCAGTTATCCTGTGTAAAGTATTGTATAATCTTAGAACTGTCTGACATATTTGAGCAAGCCACTACTAAGAACTAGTTTTATCCCTGGTGACAAGCTTTACATAAGGTAATTGGGCAAGCCCTACAGCCACTTTTTAGTTACTAAGAACATCAGGATGTAGTTGTCCAATCCATATCTTGCTAAGCCACTGTTCTGCCACTTCTACTGTACTCATCTTATGCTGTTAGTGCCCCTCTAGGGCAGTAGAGCCACCTCACCAAGCCTTGCCCCTTTTGCAAAAGTCCTCCCTTAAGCTTACCGTACAATACCAGTGCCACCTTCACAGGCATTATTGTAATTGGGCCTGCAGTTCTATTCACTTATCCTGCTGTATCCTTGACTCGTTCTCTTGACTACTGTTCGGCACGTTGAAAAGAAAGAAGGAAGTAGGGTGACATTGTCATGCTGCAGGATGAAATTCAGTGAGTTGTCCTTTCCCTATTGAAGGCTACCATTATCAATTGCAGATATGTGCCATGGCAGTCACCCCACCTTTTCTAAGAGACTATAGTCATTATCGTTCTCTACCAGTAATAGACGTACGTACAAGAAATATACACTGAAATTTCCCACTCGTCCAAAAGATATCTCTTCTAAGACGAATAAATTAAGCCTTCATGTGTCTACCACAGTTCCAGTTCAGGTCACAAACCTGAGTGAACCAAGTCCAAACATGACCAACCTCCAGTCAGTTCAGTATGATAGCTTGCAAGGACTTATGCCCAGCCAACCTCAAAGCTCTCCCGCTTGGGTGGCACAGTTGCACTGGTGGCTGGGTCAAGTAGCCACTACAAGTTGTGCATCAGCAATAGTGTCTCCCGTCAGGACATGGCAGATTGTGAAGAATGTGGTTCTGTGGAAGATAACTCATCTGTTTTTCAGCCAGTAAGCAGGACAGGAGTCTGTCCAACATACCAATCATTCTCACACAAGCCTAATTCAAACTTATTTTTCTTCTACAATGGTGGTCTAAAATAGAAGAAAACAGAGTGGCAACTTTTTTCTAGGTTGCTACCTCACCAGTTGAACCAATTCAACTTATTTTACAGAAAGCTACCACTGTACTCCTCGGGATGCGTTCCCTTAAGTCTAAATGCTCAGATAAGACATGCCTACATCAGGTTGTCAATCATTGCACTCTCTTATATACAGTATACTGATATTTTAGACTATATCTCAATCTCTTTGATAGTTTAATTTGTGCTTCAGAATAACTCGGAGATACCTCAAGTTTCCTGATCAATTTTGCAGCACTGTAATACACGTGAACTGTATGCCAAAGAGGGTAGTGACTCTGAATGCACAAATAATAGATGTTATCAGCATCTCCCCAAAAATGTACCTGCATTGATGATGTTTAAACACTGTATGCGGAGTCTTTCCAGTGGACCCCATGGTAGGACTAGTGATCCAGTAGTCTCACAAAGTTCTCCAGTACAAACCTCTTGCACATATCCTCATATCAGTTTGTCAAACTATCCCACTGACAAATGTGATTACAGACCCAAATGTGATAAGTGTGGATTACCAAGCATTCATGAGAGCCAGAATACTATTTTGTTATGAATTACAGGCTTTCAGCTCTCCAGTCATGCATATAACTTGTCCAGGTTGGATGCCGTTACTCAGGAAATTGGTTCAAACCCAGAGATGCTACGTCTTATGTTTCAAATCTTAGCCCCCAACCTATTACCTCAATGCAAGTAGGAGTTCATAAAGGCATGAATAGTCCTGCTACTACTACTACTATCAGTATATACTATGCCATGTGATAAGGTGTTTAGCCCACAAACCCACAAGTAGATATTGGCTTCTAACCTGTTTGTGAAAGTATGTTTGGTAAAGAGTTCTGCGCAGAACTGGATGATTCAGTCTCAGACTCTCAGCGCCTTACACAAGCCATTCATTCTCTTGCAAATCCCTAAGATGAGAAATCAAGTTAGGTAACATACTAAGAAGCTTACCACTATAGCTCTGAAAGAAGTACCAGGCTCCAAGTCTTCCCAGTGAACCAAACTGGGAAGGAGAGAGAGGGGTGAGATAACAAGCTTCAAGTTGTGTTGGCTATATAGTTAGATGGTTAAAATTAAGGATTTTTGTTTTTATATTCTTCATTGTTCAATTTTATTCAACTTGTATTATGATCTCTTGTTCTCAATAAAAGGGGGAAATCTTAACCTAGTTTCCTATGACCTGTGTTGAGCCTTGAGTGTCCTCCTAGTGATACCATAGATATTAACATAGGCCTAATACTGCTGTACAACCTGTCTTGTATGTGTATAGGCTTTGATCTTTGGGAAATCTGTGAAGTACCAGAGATTTGTCGGATGAGGAAATTACTTGAAAATACTGTTAGTTGATGAAGCTCCACGAATATCACCACCACTATATCTTGTGCATCATAGGTTATCTATACTGAACCATACCGTTACTATTTAGCTATCTTCCTCGTCTATACCCTAATTGTGCTTAACTTACGACTTCTTTCCTACTGTCTGATTCAGAGAGAGCTTACTTTTACTGTACATGCAGTACAATATTCCATTTATCTTTTGTGTATAATAGGCAGTCTCCCTATCATTGCAATGTGGATTTTTTTTTTTTTTTTTTTTTTTTTTTTTTTTTTTTCTACCAGTGTTTTGTTTTTTCCTAGATCTTTCTATAATTTTGAAAGCCTGTGTTCAGTTAAATACAGAAGGCCTATGGCATCAACCTTTTTGTCTTCCATTTCTTAAGGGGAGTGACCTGCTTTTTCTCATTCTTGGTTGTATCCATTCGGCCCTATTCAGCCTACTGTTTTAAGACATTTATACCCATCCAGGTGTCGATTTTTTTTCTAGTGAGCGATAGCGAGCCAGCATTTTATGGAGAAATCCGAAATTGTACAAATTTAGCTAGTTGCCTAACTCATTATCCAAATTATGGTGGCTTGCTATCGCTCGCCAGGTATAAATCGACACTTGGATGGGGATAAACATCTGAAAACAGTAGGCTGAATCGGGCCGAATGGATACAACCCAGAGAGAGAGAGAGAAGCAGGTCATCCCCCTTAACCCCTGCACCCCAGGAATGTCCTAAGATTAAGTTTAAGCCATTTCTTATGCCTGAAGTGGTATTTGGAGGGGAAGAGACTTGTTTGAGCAACTCTAATGCGAGTCTGTTCAAAGTCGAGCGAGGTACCGGGTATTCCCCAACACACTCTCATGACTTTTATCATAACCAAGTACTGTACATTATCCACTATGCTTTGTTGATCATAAGATACTCACAAAATAACACAAAAACATATACTGTGTTCAACTCATCGCCACAGGAAATTGAAGAAAACTACTACAGAGGAATGCTTTGTGTCTTTTTACGGAAAGGATACCATGCTTTATCATAAGCTATTTAAAGTTTTCCATATCCCTTTTCTTTAGAGAGATCTATCTATCGCCTGACGCCGTGACCACGAACGAAACGGCCCCATGCACCTCTGTCCCCACTCAGTCGACGCCCCTCCTCCCATCCAGCACCGCCTTCACTCATACACTTCATAACTCCATCCTTCCACCTCTCACTTGGTCTACCTCTCAGTCTCTGTCCTTCCACTTCACTCTCGTGCACTCTCTTAGTCATTCTCTCGCCTCCCATACGTTCCACATGGCCAACACCACACCTCTCTCGTACTTCCTCTTTCGTCTGTCTATCCCTCCATGTAACTCCGCACGCACTTCTCAAGTAACTAATTTCCACCCCTCTCACTCTTGGTTTGAGTCTCGTCACCAACGTGGGTTAAAAATAACGAAATTTGCAAATTATACCCAGGGCGCAGTGATTAAGTGCTTTCACATATTCCTCTTTTTCAGAAATGTTGATTGGCAATTTGATTGTGGTAATATGGGATTATTTTGCATAGGTATTGATGATTAGACAGAGATAATATATTTTAAGTGAAAACATTTATTTAAAATAAGAGAGAGAGTATATACTGTAGATAGCATAGAAGAGAGAGAAAAAAAATATATATTTATATATTGGAAGCTTCCAGACCAGAATTACCCTAAATAGCACTCATGTTAATCTACCTTAACTTACACTTTTCAGCTGTGGTACCTCTTCTATGACACATGCTTTATTATTTTCTATACTATTGATATGGTACCAATTTTATAGTTGTTGAAATTTTATAAATACCGGTGCTATACTCCTAATATACATGGATTCACACTCACATCTCATCTTATCTTTGATTTCCCTGCCAGTAACATTGGTTGGACTTTAGGTAATTATATACGGTTTGAAATAGCTACCAGTCAAGTTGCAATGTAAAAATCAGAAAAAAAAATCCTAAGTAATATTCACAAGTGATTTTAGTTGTCCAATTCATGAAAAGGATCATGCTCAGGTTATACCAACAGGTGAAATTTTACAGGCAGTTTCTGTAGTGTCATTGCTTCAGTCATCAATATTGAATATTCAGGCCTAAGGTGGATCTGTGGGGGCTGCATGACACCCACATCAAAGAGCCAATTAAATTGATTAATCCTTACAATCAGATTATGTCCATTTTTGTTTTATTCTTGCTTTCTCCAAATGATTATATTCAGCTTAGAAGGATCTCTAGGTACACTCGGATACCATAGTCTCTAGCCCACTACTCCGAATTGGTAGACTCCCCATGTATTTTTTTTTGCAATTATAACTATATGGATTGATTTTTGGATTGAACTTGCTTGTCATTAAATTGTATATATAGTTTTGTAGTTGATTTACAGAAGATTATAATCATTAATTCGTTTCCAGAGATATACTTCCATAATTAGAAATAGAGGAAGTCCACAAATAATTATGAGTGGGCTAGAGACTATGGTTTCCGAGTGTACCATATAAAAGGATTAAAGACAGAGCGGAATGATCTCTCCAACTCGGTTATGTTAAATTGAATGAAATCACCAGAAAGTACTCTAGTTAAATCTAACACATATTGGCATCATCTGTTTGAAAGGGTTGAGTGCCAAGTTAATTACATGCAGCCACTCTGACAGTTGGGTTTGTGAGACTTGTTAAAAAACAGTATATTCAGTTTGGTACCGTATACTGTATAAATATTGAACCACTTGGTGAGAGAGAGAGAGAGAGAGCTGTACGAAAAAAGTAACTTTGCCTTTTCAAGCTATTACAGTATTTCCATCGTTGGTATTTATATCTACCAAAAATTCAGTATTTTACAGAGACTGTACTGTAAATAGAATACAGTATACTGTATATACTGTATGGTATATATATATATTCATGCTTTATTTTTAATGCCACACATTATTTTTAACTATCGTACTGTAGCCTTTTTTAAGCCTATTACCCTTAATTTTGATATTAGCTAATTAATACGTTTATATGATTAATAATGCACAGTACCATATACATTTCAATGATGTCAATTTAAATGTTTACTATTACTTTAGTTATTAGGCAATAGTTATTTTGATCGTTTTGTAATTATGTGTGTCTCAACAGGCTGCCGAGTGTGTGGGTGTGTGTGCGTGAGGGTCACGTCGCCACCCTGGAGGCGGAGCCACCAAGTCTCGGCTGGAAGGGCCCCCCAGGACCCCCCTCAGAGCCCCACGGTCCCCCCTCTGTTGGTCCCACGGGGTTCCCTAACCCTGCCACACCTAATACTTTCTCTGGGCCGTCTACACCTACATTCAATCCTCCTGGTCCTAGCCTCAACAGGCCATCCCCTGGCCCACCTACTGGTCCTCAGGGTCCTGTATCAAATCCTAGTAGTTTTCCTACGGGCCCTGGTGGCCCACAACCCTTCAACACGCCTCCCAACAGTTTTACGGGGCCTCCCACCTCAGGGCCCCCATCAGTCCCCTACCCAGGTTCCCCCGCTCCCTCCAATGCTTCCACTCCCGGTCCAGGTGGACCATCTCCCTTCCCTGGGGCTCCTGGTGGAGGGCCACCTACCAGCATGGCCCCCACCAGTATGGGCCCAGGACCCTCACCTATGCCCTTCCCTTGTTCTTCCAACTACAGTAGTCCAACCCCTACAGGACCCCACATGAATGGTCCCAATAGCACTATGGGTATGCTTAGTCAACAACAAGCACATATGATCAATGGTCCTCCTGGCCATCCTGGACCATTCCCTGGTCCTGGTGGACCTGGCTTTGCAGGTCCTGGAGGACCATTCGGTCCAGGGGGTCCACCGTTTGGTCCTGGGGGGCCACCTGGGGGCCCTCCTATGCACGGTCCTATGCATGGACCCATGCATGGACCTGGACATCCAATGATGGGACAACTAGGACCTATGGATCGCCTCGATCAAGGGTAAGCCCCACTACTTGTTCTACTGTACCTATAGTATAATATGAGTACTTTTATGCTTTGTATTGTGTTTGGATTAATTGGGAGTAGGGTGTTTATTTTATGTGTGTAGCAAATGTACAGCTCTCTAATATTCTATACAGTGATGCACTGTTCTTTGCGATTAATTGGTGCCAAAAATAACGCACAAAGGTTGATTTCGCGAAGATTGGGGCATTGTTCTTATGGGTAAAAGGGTACCGGTAATTGGTTCAAAGTTCATCCAAACAGTCACCCCTTGAGTATCCGTTTCCCCCCCAAATACATCCAATAAATTATTATGTTACCTCCACCAACTGACTTTACTCCGAAACTCAATTAATGAAATCAACAAATAAATGTGGCAGTCCAGGGATTCGAACCTAGGATGCTCACACCGAAATTCAGTGCATTTATCCATTGCGCTATGAAGACGGTTAAAGAAAGGTGGACAAGCCTACGATTTATTATACAGTTTCGAATCCTGCATATCAATCTAAGCATGTACACACTTTCCAACTGCGCTATCATAGGCTATGTATAGATGAAAGGAAGGAGTAATTAATGGGGCCTTAACCCTAAGGAAGGCCTCTCTATAAACTACCCCTGAACCTGAATTAATTATTATGTTACCTCCACCAACCGACTTTACTCCTAAATTCAATTAATGAAATTAACAAACACATGTGGCAGTCCAGGGATTCGAACCTAGGATGCTCACACCGAAATTCAGTGCATTTATCCATTGCGTTATGAAGACAGTTAAAGAAAGGTGGACAAGCCTACGATTTATTATACAGTTTCGAATCGTGCATATCAATCTAAGCATGTACACACTTTCCAACTGCGCTATCATACATATTATGAGGAGAATACTTATTAATACATATTATGAGGAGATTACTTACCAGAAAGACTTATATTTTAACTCGTCATATTAAGCCTAGCCTAGCTCATTGTCAAATTCCGTGGCTTTAGTCCGACACATTAGGCATGCTTGACTGGCCTTTGCTCCCTGTTTTGATGGTCCTGGATATATATTTCCTTCATCACTACCACCTGACCCACCGTCCCTATTACCAGATGCACTAGAGTCTATCTATCTATATACTCAGGCCCAATCCCCACTTTTCCTATTTTTTCATTTTATTTTCCTCTATTTTATATACCGGTATACTGTATATATATATATTTTTTTTCTTTTCTTGGGGATGGCCGACTCAAGACAGAGCAAGAACAGGAAAACACAAAACAGCGAACAAACACAGACAAAACACAAAATTCACACACATCTAGGTCACCCAGGAGAATACCCAGAGACCAGGGTCACCAAGGTCGCTCCAGCACTAGAGTACTGTACATAATAAACGCTAGGGATACGAGGTTCGGTCACAAAAAAGTTTGTAAACAGGTGGTTTTCCATCACTTGCGGGTGGACTGTCAGCAGCTGGCTATAGTGTTGACGTCATAAAAGATAGCGGCAGCAACTTGCGCAAGTGATGGATGTCGGATTTTGTCTCCAAGCAGCAAATACCTTGACAGTGGCAGATTTTTGGAGTTCAGTTCACTTGCTTGTTTGTTTATATTTAGTTTTCTAGCTTGATGTCGAGTCTTTTTATTATTTTGTATTTCTTTTTCGGGTTGCGACTGAGATTTTTCCGCCATGATTGATTTTTTGTGTACGAACTTGGAAATACACTGTAGTTCCCTTCCACTGCTTTCATCTTCTATAGACTTCATAATCTTGGCATCGTCTGCGAACATATTCATATACGCATTTATATCCTTTGGCATGTCGTTAACATATTAGAAACATTATGGGAGCCAGCACCGCTCCCTGTGGAACTCCACTTGTGACGTCTTTCCACGTTGAAAATTTATCTCTGATTGTAGTCCTCATCTGTCTCCCCGAAAGATAGTCCTCCATCCAATTTAACAAATTACCTTGAATCCCTCCATACTTTTTCAGTTTCCACTTCAGCCTGTTATGCGATACTCTGTCAAAAGCTTTCTTCTTGTCAATATATACGCAGTCTACCCATCCATCTCTCTCTTATAATATGTCCACCACTCTGTCATAAAATCTGTGTAGATTAGTAATACATAAGGTACCGTCTCTGAATCCAAATTGCCTGCGAGATAGATTATTTTCTTCCAAGTAATTCGTCCATCTTTTTTTAATTATTTTCTCACAGATTTTGCACACTATACTATTAAGTGACACAGGTTTATAGTTTAATGGATGCTCCCTGTTCCCACCTTTATAGATAAATACAATGTTAGCTCTTTTCCAGTCCATTGATAATTTTTCCACTTCTAGAGAGTGTTACATTATCTCATATAAGGGTTTTACTAGTTCAGCAGCACATTCTTTCAAAATCCATCCTGCTATATTGTCAGGGACCACTGCTTTTTTCACGCCTAGTTTGTGTGTGTGTGACTGTATTTACCTAATTGTAGTATACAGGAGTTGATCTTTTTAGGCTCGTATTGTCCCGCTTCCTGAGTTACAATTATCTAACTTTGCCTCAAAATGATTATGTTTTTTGCACACACCACTTCATCTTCTAACTGATTCCATTTACTTATACTTCTGTAAGGGAAACTATACTTTCTCACATCTCCTTTGCATCTTCCTTTCATTAGCTTATATCTATGTCCCCTAGTTCTACCATTATCCTTCACAATATAATCCTTCTTGTCCACCTTCTCGAGTCCTCTCACACATTTGTACATCATAATCATATTGCCTCTCTCCCTCCTATCCCTTAGAGATGGTAAATCTAATTTCTTTAATCTCTCAGTTCTGGTATCATCCTAGTTGCAGCTCTCTGAACTTTTTTCAGCTTCTTTATATGCTTTTTTAGATGTGGTGCCCACACCACTGCCGCATACTCCAGTCTTGGTCTCACAAATGTTTTTTATTATTTTCTCCAGCATCTCTTTGTTTATATAGTTAAAGGCTATTTTTTTATTCTGTTTAACAGTCCATATGTTTCTCCCACTATCTTATTAATATGATTCTCAGGTGAAAGATCACCCCTAGCAGTTATCCCTAAGTCCTTTTCTTTCTCTGATGGGTTATTAACCCATCAGAGAAAGAAAAGGATGTTCTCCTAACTTATATTCCATATGAGGCCTTCTTTTACTTACTCCCATATCCACTACATGACATTTATTTGTGTTGAATTCCATTTTCCACTTCTTGCTCCATTGATCTATCCTATCCAAATCCCTCTGTAATTCCCTTCCACTGTTTTCATCTTCTATACGCTTCATGTTCTTGGCATCATCTGCGAACATATTCATATATGCATTTATATCCTTTGGCATGTCGTTAATGTATATTAGAAACATTATGGGAGCCAGCACCGCTCCCTGCGGAACTCCACTTGTGACGTCTTTCCACGTAAAAAATTTATCTCTGATAGTAGTCCTCAGCTGTCTCCCTGAAAGATAGTCCTCCATCCAATTTAACAAACTACTCTGAATCCCTCCATACTCTTTTAGTTTCCACTTCAGCCTGCTATGCGATACTCTGTCAAAAGCCTTCTTCATGTCAATATATACGCAGTCCACCTATCCATCTCTCTCTTGTAATATGTCGACCACTCTGTCATAAAAACTGAGTAGATTTGTAACACATCTCTGCCGGTGGTGGGGCCGAGGCTGCCACTGTCGCTAGAATTAGATGTGGCTGGGGGAAGTTCAGAGAACTGCTGCCAATTCTGACCATGAAAAGAATGCCTCTTTCCCTGAAGGGAAAGGTGTATGCCTCAGAAACATGGGCCGTTAAAGTAGAGGATGTCAACAGAATGGAACGTAATGAGATGAGAATGGTGAGATGGATGTGTGGGGCCAGGCTGCAGGATAGAATAACAAATGTTGAGCTGAGGAGACGTTTAGGTATAAAGAGTATTAGCGAAGTGATGCGTACAAGTAGACTGGGATGGTATGGACATGTGGAGAGAATGGATGAACAAATTTGGGTGAAAAAATGCAGGTCTGTGATTGTGGAGGGAGCTGCACCAAGGGGTGGACTGAGGAAGGCCTGGGATCGGACTATAGGTGCCGATCTCAAATCCAAAAACTTGACAAGTGAAGCAGCCCTTAACAGGGTTGCCTGGAACGCCGCCATTAGGACAAGAGACTGAAACTGCACGTATGTGTGGAGCACTTAGTCTTAATATGTTATTTATGTTCCTCTCACACCGCTCTCCTAGACAAAGTTGAAAGGAAGGCCTTTCGTATCATTAACTCCCGTCCACTCACCAACTCTCTGCAATCTCTCTCTCCGCCGCAATGTTGCATATCTCTCGCTATTCTATCGCTACTATAATAATCAGTGTTCCTCAGAGCTTTCCCAGTGTATACCACCTCCTTTACGTAGGGCACGTGGTACCCGTCTTGCAACTCAATCCCACCCCTACTCTGTGCAACTCTCCAACCCAAGAGTGAAACGTTTCTCTCAAACTTTCTTCTACTCAACAGCTGAGCTCTGGAACTCTCTCCCAGAATCAGTCTTTCCCTCTTCCTATGACTTAAATTGCTTCAAAGTCAGTGTGTCCAGGCATTTTGGCTCTAATGTCCCTTGATTTTGGCCCTGTCACTCTTTCAACTATGGGGGAGGCACTCGCTATAGGCAGTTCTGCCTTTTGCCTCCCTCAGATCACATAGAAGAAAACAAAAAAAATGTACATGAGGTACCCTCCCTGAATCCAAATTGCCTGCTAGATAGTAGATTATTTTTTTCCAAGTAAAACATCCATCTTTTCTTAATTATTTTCTCACAGATTTTGCACACTATACTAGTAAGTGACACAGGTCGATAATTTAATGAATGCTCCCTGTTCCCACCTTTATAAATCGGTACAATGTTGGCTCTTTTCCAGTCCATTGGTAATTTTCCCACTTCCAGAGAGTATTTCATTATCTCATACAAGGGTTTCACTAGTTCGTCAGCACATTCTTTCAAAATCCATCCCGCTACATTGTCAGGTCCCACTGCTTTTTTCACATCTAGTCTTTTCATTATTTCTACTAGCTCCTCTGGGAGAAACTTAATCTCTCCCAGTTTATCACTAATTTCATAAATTTCACCTACCGGTACTTCTTCAAAGTTCTCATCTTTAGTATATACTGAGTGTAGTGTATTGTTCATAACTTCACACATATTCTGGTCGTCATCATAAGTGGTCCCTTCAACTTTCAACCTCACTATTCTATCCCTTACCTTCATTTTACTATTTACAAACCTATAGAACAGCTTAGGATCACTCTCACATATTTTCACAATGTTCTTTTCATATGCTCTGGCTTCTTGTCTCCTGATTGTAGCATATACATTTCTTAATCTCTTGTATCTGTTCCAAGTCTCTCTATTACACCTTGTTCTAGCTGCCTTCCACGCCTGGTCTCTCTTTTCCTTGGCTTTCCTACATTTTTCATTAAACCATCCTTTACCTTTGTTGACTTATTACCTTGTTTAGGGACATATTTATTGACTCCTTCTTCATATATTGTTTTAAATACTCCATACTTCTCGTCTACACTATTTCTCTGATGTATTTCGCTCCAGTCAACAACTCTGAAGTATTGTCTCAGTGATTGGTAGTCTGCTTTTGCATAGTCAAACCTAGTTTCCTTGTGCTCCTCCCTCTCCACCATATTGGAATAACCCAATAGGATTTCTATGTCCATTATAACATGATCACGCTTGCCTAAAGGTGGTAAGTATTTTATATCAGAAATTACATCTGGGTCTCTAGTAAACATTAGGTCCAATATGGATGCTTCATCATTTCCCCTTCTTGTATTTTCCTTTATATTTTGTACCAATACATTTTCTGTGACCATATCCAGTAGCCTATACCCCCACAAGTTCACATTGCTGCCAGCTTCTCTCTGTTCTCAATCCACCTCTTTACAGTTGAAGTCCCCTACTATAATTAATTAATTGTTTCTGAGTTAATTTTTCAATAGAAATAATCATCTCATCTTTGATGAATTTGTATTCCTCCTCTTCCCAAGCCCCTGTGTAGGGCGGCATGTAGGCCACTGCAATATCCGCCTTTTGATTGTCATCATCTGTCAATTCTACGGCTAATATTTCTGCTTTACTATTATTCAGATCAATCATTCTTGTTTTCAATTTATTATGTGTAAGAATTAGCACCCCTCCCCCCATCTTGTCTTCTCTATCCCTTTTCCAGATATTATAGTTATTCCATCCCATTCCCTCCAAACTTATCCCTTTATTTAGTTTAGTTTCACATAGACACAATATTAAGGGCTCTTCCTGTCTGATGTAATCATTAATTTCTAATTTCTTTGATGTCAGCCCATCCGCATTGCTATAGACCATCTTGCACCTGTTGCTTTTACTTTTATCATTATGATTAATATTCCCTGTCTTTATCCTACTATTTCTACTATTTTCCTTTCCTATTGCACCTCTCCCTCCAATCCTTCTTCCTGTCCCACCACGTCTTTCCTCCCCCCCCTCCGCCCCTATCTTCTCCCCCTTCTTCAGGTACCACTTCTTTACTTTCCCATCCATGTTCCTGTAGAAAAAATCCCCCTTCTTCACTTCTGATCTATTATCGTTCTTTTCTTTGACTTCTCGATTTATTTCTAATTTTTTCCCTCTCTTCCGCATTTAGGTCTTTCCTTAGTTTAAAATTTTTGTATTCCCCCTCCTGACTTAACCTCCAGCTGGATCTGAGTACCTCGTCTGCTACTTTGGTTGACTTAAATCTAATCTTCATTGGTCTCCTTTCTCCTTTCTTGTATTTCCCTAGTCTCAAACAATCCTCTACCTCTCTTCCATCCCTCCTTATCTTCTCTATCTATCACATCAATCATCTTCTCAACTTTCTTCATCTCCACACCATTTCTCGTATTTCTATCTGATATTTCCTCTTCTACATCTCCAAACATAATTACACACCTCTTCTTGTCAATAATATCACTGACCTGTTTCTCATTTTGTCTGATGGCATTAACTACCCTCTTGCTCAGGTTCTCCTGCTGTCCCTTTTGCTCCTCAATAATTGCTTTTAGTTGTACTTCTGCTTCACCCACTTGATCACCCCAGACATTTTTCATTTGAGATACCTCTTCCTCCATTTTTTGTGTCCTGTCCTGGTTTGTTTCCACTTCTTGTTTTAGCCTAGCATTCTCCTCCCTCAATTCACGAATCTCTCTCTCAGCCCTCTCCCTATACCCATCATCTATCTCTTTCACCCTCTCATTTAAATGTTCTTTGTATTCCTTAATCTGTTCTTTTAAAGCCACATTCTCAGATACCAATTCGTTGACCCTAGCAGTTAAATAATTTAAACCCTCCCCCGGGACTACAGTCCCAATGCTCTTCCTCCACCCCTCCACTTCCTTCCTCCACCTTATCAGCCCCATCAGATTCCTGTTCAGGAAGGTGATCTTGTCCTCCTTACCTTCAGGAAAGCCTGAATAATCCTCTTCCTCCTCATAAAAACATTCCCTACTCGTTTCATGGGCTTCGGTGTCAGCCATTGTTGTTGTCACGTGACGTCACCAGCCCTACCAGCTGATTTTTCAAAACAAACTCTCAAACCTTTGTTATACATTCATATTTTTAAATAACTTGCACTGAACACTTTCCTCTTAGAATATTATTAGCGGGACAATACACAATAACCTCCTGTATACCCCACTTTAGGCAAGGCAGATGGTAGTTTAAAGAGCGCCAGCCAACGACATCCGCTTCCGCTCGTCTCTCGTGTGTGTGTGTGTGAGAGAGAGAGATTTTTAGCTAACCTTGTCCAATCCTTGCTAAATTAGCTTTTATTCTATATATGGCATAATTTGTTTACTCTTAATTCTTTATTTTCTATACTAAATTTTTGCTACTAAATTTGGCTTCAGCATTACATGAATTATCTGCAACAAGGACTAGCTCATCTGCATATATCAGTTTCCATGGGAGACCATTAACATCCCTTAACAGTGCCTCCAGGACCATTACAAGGAGAATTGGGCTTAACACAGCCCTAGTAGCACTATAAACTGGTCTTCATTGCTAAGCTGCTCTCTATTCCACTTAAACTCTATCTTTACTAGTCATTTATAGTGCACCATCCAGGTATCTCAAATGTCTTTGATCAAATAAATCTATCCTGTTTAGCTTTCTTTTTCTTGTATATCTCCTTTTTGGCATTATGTTTAGTCGTAAAATGTTCCTCTCTGTTACCTCCTTTCAACTTTGTTGTCCCATCACCTGGAAGTCTTATGCCTTGGATGTTTGCTATCGACTTTGTCAGTGGCATCTAGGAGGCTACACTCAAGAAGTTTCTCGAGCAGGGTTGTGTGATAAGAAGTGAGACAGACTACTGGGTAAAGAATAATGTGAACATGAGTGTGGGTTGTTGTTCTTGTTGTTGTTGTTGTTGTTGTTGTTGTTGTTGTTCCCTAAGCTGCCTGGCCGAACAGCCCCGAGTCCCTGAGAAAGGCCATGGCCACGATCGGGCTTTCCCACAGAGCTCTCATTGAGTGTAGATTGTGTTGTTGGCGTAAGTGGTTGTGTGAAATGCAGTCTTCTATGATGTGTTTAATGGTATGGGGTGCTGTGTTACATCCCGGGCAGGCGTCGACAACGGAGTCATCCAGTCTCTTCTGATAGCTCAGGAGAGCTGGATGGTGTCCGCATCTCAGCCTGGCCAGGTGGACTCTGTCCTCGCGAGGAAGGGAGGATTCGGAAGGATGGATTTCGGGAGGTCGTGCATGCAGCTGTGTGTTGTCTGTGAGTGAGTGGATGGATCGGTGAGAGATATGAGTATGGATGTGCTTCTGGAAGTTGGTTCGGGGTGGGCAGGGAGGGAGAGAGGACAATAATTGTGTGTGATACCGTGTGCTGGGTGTTGTTTTGATATTTCTTGGTGTCTGTGGGTGTGTTGCCATGTAGTTTAGTGGGTGGTCTTGGTTCGTGGAGGCTGCTGCCAGGAATTGAGTGCCTCTCATGTCCAGATGGTCTTTGACTTTGAGGATTTTGGTTTCTTGATGTAGGTGATCTGTGGGTGCAGTAGCTGTGCAGCCTGTAATGATCTTCAGGGCTTTGTTTTGAATAGTCTGTAAGGTCTTATGATGTGTTTCAGCTAGGTTAGAAGCCCAGGCTGGGCTTGCGTATTCCATCACTGATCTTATGTATTGTTTATATACTGTGGTGGTAGTTTCTTTGTTGTGTCCAAATTTTGTGTGAGCAAGTGACCTGAGGGCGTTAAGTCTGGGTGTCAGTTTCTTTTTAATGTTTGTGGTGTGCTGTTTGAATGTCATATGAGTATCATATGTTACTCCTAGGATTTTGGGTGTGTTGTTTATGGTGAGTTGAGGGATGTATTCGTGTTCTCCTGTCCAACTTGTGAGCAGGGTTGCGGTGGATTTGGCTGGGGCTAGATTAAGTCTGTTTGTAGTGCACCAGCCATGTAGTGTGTTGAGATAGGGTTGAAGGAGATCTGTTGCTCTTTTTGGGTCATGGTGTGTGCATGTGAGTGTTATGTCATCTGCATAGGAGGCTAAGTTTATTTGGGGCGTATTGGGTGTAGTTATATCGTGCATGTACAGATTGAAGAGTGCGGGCGATAGGACGGATCCTTGTGGGACTCCGTTTGGAAAGTTTCTGATTTTAGATGACTGACCGGCAAAAGATACGTGTGCACATCTGCCTGCTAGGAAGTTGGCCAGCCACCGTTTTGTGTTGTTGTGCATGTTTGTGTTGTAGATTTTGTTTGTTAGGTTGTGGCGGGGGATGGCATCGAAGGCTTTACTAATGTCGAGTGTGGCTAATAGTGATCTGTGTGGTGGTCTAGCTGAATTGATGCCGTCGAAAGCTCTTTGTGTAAGGTCTGTGAGAAGAGTGTTTGTGGAGTGCAGTGGCCTAAAGCCATGTTGTGTTGGAGCTAGGGGTAGGTCAGGTGTAATTAGTTGTAATACTAGGCGTTCCATGACTTTGGAGGGGGAGCAAAGGAGTGTGATGGGGCGGTGCGAGGAGGGTAGCGTGGGGTCTTTGTTGGGTTTGGGGAAAGTGATGATGATACCATGCTTCCAAATGTCTGGTATTGTGTTGTGTGAATAGCTGTAGTTTGATATGTTAGTGAGTGCTTGTATGCCTTGTGGTCCCAGGTGTCTGAGGTGTATGTTGCTTATGTTGTCTAGGCCACAGGCGGGTGAGTGCTTGAGATTGTTGATGATATGCTTTGTCTGGTGATTGGTGAAGGGTGTATAGTCAGGGTCTGTGGGGAATTGTCTCTTACGTCGGATGACACGTCGGTCGTCTTTGTGAGGTTTTAGGTGGCTGACATGTGAAAAGTGATTGATGAGAGTGTTTGCTTGTTGTTTACATGAAGGAGTAGAGTCTGTTGTTGTGATTGCAGCATGTGATTGTGTTGTGTTGCTGTTGGAAAGTGTGATGCTGTTTAGTGTTTTGTATAGTTTTTTGGGGTTTGTTTTGTGATCAAGTGTTTGTAGGAAGTTATTCCAATTTAGTTTTTGTTGTTCTTGTATTTTGTTGTTAGTTTGGGTGTTGAGTGCTTGAATTTGTTGTGTGATGTCTTGTGTGTGGGGTGCTGGGGAGTGTTTCAGTATGTCACGTTGTCTGATGAGGTTTTGAATTTCTGGTGTGAAGTTGGGGTTGTGTCTTTTTCTGTTACCTCTTGGAATGTGTTTCTTGTCAGCGTTTTGGATAGTTTTATTGAGTATGTGTACAGCATTGTTGATGTTAGTGATGGGTGTACTGTTTAGAGTTGTGAAGTGTTGTTCTGTCTCATTTGTGAATGCTTCCCAGTTAGCTCTTTTATAATTGGTGTATGTGTGTTTGTGGCTAGCTGGGGTGAGTCTGGTTTTGGTGGTGATAATGATCGGGAGGTGGTCAGAGCCTAAGGTTCTGACCACCCTCCAGGATGTTGTGGGGGCGAGTTCTGGGGAGCAAAAGGTGATGTCTGGAGATGATGGGTTATAGAGGGCTTGGTGAGGAATATGGGTATGTTGATGGATGTCGTTAAGGATGATGAGGTTATCGGTTTGGTTTTGTAGTACCAGCCCTCTGTCTGTGTCGGGGTTGTCGACAAACCAGGCCGACGTCTTGGCGTTGAAGTCACCACCCAGGATGATGTGTGTGGGGTGTTTGTGATGTGTTGTAAGTGTGGTCTGTATTCATTTGGTACTGTAGGGGATGTTTGGGGAGGGATGTATGTGTTTATGATGGTTATGTTGGAGTTGTTGCCAGTGCGTATTTTAATTGACTGTATTTCTGTTGTTGACTGTTCTTGTTGTTGTTCCCTAAGCTGCCTAGCCGAACAGCCCCGAGTCCCTGAGGAAGGCCATGGCCGCGATCGGGCTTTCCCACAGCGCTCTCATTGAGTGTAGATTTTGTTGTTGGCGTAAGTGGTTGTGTGAAATGCAGTCTTCCATGATGTGTTTGATGGTATGGGGTGCTGTGTTACATCCCGGGCAGGTGTCGACAACGGAGTCATCCAGTCTCTTCTGATAGCTCAAAAGAGCTGGATTGTGTCCGCATCTCAGCCTGGCCAGGTGGACTCTGTCCTCTCGAGGAAGGGAGGATACGGAAGGATGGATTTCGGGAGGTCGTACTTGCAGCTGCGTGTTGTCTATGAGTGAGTGGATGGATCGGCGAGAGATATGAGTATGGATGAGCTTCTGGAAGTTGGTTTGGGGTGGGCAGTGAGGGAGAGAGGATAGTATTTGTGTGTGATACCGTGTGCTGGGTGTTGCTTTGATATTTCTTGGTGTCTGTGGGTGTGTTGCCATGTAGTGTAGTGGGTGGTTTTGGTTCGTAGAGGCTGCTGCCAGGAATTGAGTCATGCCAGAGATGGTCTTTGACTTTGAGGATTTTGGTTTCTTGATCTAGGTGATCTGTGGGTGTAGTAGCAGTGCAGCCTGTAATGATTTTTAGGGCTTTGTTTTGAATAGTCTGTAAGGTCTTATGATGTGTTTCAGCTAGGTTAGAAGCCCAGGCTGGGCTTGCGTATTCCATCACTGATCTTATGTATTGTTTATAAACTGGTGGTGGTTTCTTGGTTGTGTCCAAATTTTGTGTGAGCAAGTGACCTGAGTGTGGGTTATGCGGCAGACTACCAGATTAGAGACCGACCAAAGAAAGAAGACTGCTGGATGGTTGCTGTTTCCTCGAGATGCAACGGATAATTTAAAATGTAAAACTTGCATACTCATGAGACATAGTTTAAACTCTTATCCTAGCTTAAACCGGCAGCCAGTTCAACTTTATTAGATATGGGTAGTGGGGGTTCTCGGTTGAAGGCCAAATATATTCCCTATCGGGATTACTATACTATCATGCATACTTGCTTTCAGTGTTCCTACAACCCTCTTCCCCTATTGTACCCTCTCTCACTCTTCATCCTCTTTAGTCCCATTTTTACTCATCACACTGCCCAAATACTTAAATGAGCTGACATTTTCCATTGCCTGATCATTTAGCCTCACTTTACACTCAGTGACTGCATCCCTCTTAAAGACCATTACCTTACTCTTCGCCACATAGATCTTCTGGTTCCGTTTTTCACACACTGTTCTAAACATAATTACTGTACTGTACCAAACCCCCCTTTGGGTGGATGTTGTAGGACCAACTGCCTGCCACTTTGGTGGTGTAATCTGCTTCTGTAGCAGTGGACTATTGGTTCCTATCTTCAGGACACTCCTGTGCTCAGTATGCTTCCAGCCAGGGCCCCCACAGGGGTAAAGAAAATAGCAAAACATTGGTGAAACTGCCATCCGGGTGAGGGGCTGCTCTGGGTCTGCTCCTTTAACACTCCACGAGCGGCTAGGTCGGTAACTTCTACTACCTGGCAAGCGGGTGGTTTTACCCTAAACGACCTTGTTTCCGTGCTCTTTTTCATGCATAAACAAAGAGCCAGAGCGTAATACAATTATGTATCCCTGAAAGGGCGATAATTGGTTAAATTGGGCTTTCCAATGACACCAGAACCATCCTTCTACGACCACGCGTTCTCTTGCAACAATCGTGCAAGACGAGTGCAAAATCCCTAAAATGCGGTAATATCCTTACATAATTCCCTGTGTAGCGAGGCAGTGAGTGTGGAGGGAACGTCAGTAGTCACGCGGGACCCGTGCCGAGCGGTCATGAGCCGACCTACGCTTCTCCACCCGCTCGTCTCTCTCTCAGAGCCATTATTGCTCAAAAATTGCACACAGACTTAAGTCGGGCCCCGTCACTTAGTCCTTGGTTCTCTAGGCCGACTTAAGTCGGGTCCTGCTAAACAAGGGTTAATAATAATGGTCTTAAACCAGTTCTTGTTGTTGTCGTTCCTTAGGCTGCCTGGCCGAACAACCCCGAGTCCCTAAGGAAGGCCATGGCCATGATCGGGCTTTCCCACAGGGCTCTCAAGGAGTGTAGATTATGTTATTGGCGTAAGTGATTGTGTGGAATGCAGTCTTCTGTGATGTGTTTAATGGTACGGGGTGCTGTGTTACATCCTGGGCAAGTGTTGTCGACGGAGCCATTCAGTCTCTTCTGATTGCTCAGAAGAGCTGGATGGTGCCCACATCTCAACCTGGCCAGGTGGACTTTGTCCTCGCGAGGAAGGGAGGATTCGGAAGGATGTATTTCGGGAGGTTGTGCCTGCAGCTGCGTGTTGTTGTTGAGTAATTGGATAGAACGGTGAAAGATATGAGTATGGAGTGCTTCTGGAAGCTGGTTTGGGGTGGGCAGGGAGGGAGAGATAACAGTATTTGTGTGTGATCATGTGTGCTGTGTGTTGTTTTGATATTCCTTGGTGTCTGTGGGTGTGCTGCCATGTACTGTAGTGTAGTGGATGGTGTTAGTTTGTGGAGGCTGCATCCAGGAATTGAGTACCTCTCATGTCTGGGTGGTCTTTGACTTTGAGGACTTTGGTTTCTTGATGTAGGTGTAGTAGCTGTGCAGTCTGTGATGATTTTTAGGGCTTTGTTTTGAATGGTCTGCAAGGTCTTGTAGTGTGCTTCAGCTAGGTTAGAACCCCAGACAGGGCTTGCATATTCCATCACTGATTGTTTGTATACTGTGGTAGTAGTTTCTTTGTTGTGTCCAAATTTTGTGTGGGCAAGTGACCTGAGGGCGTTAAGTCTGGGTGTCGGTTTATTTTTTGTTTGTGATATGTTGTTTGAATGTCATTAGAGTATCATATGTTACTCATAGGATTGTTGGTATGTGTGTGTGTATTAGGGGGGTGGAGGTTAGTGGAGGTGGCACTGTGGAGTGGGGCAGTGGGGGTATGACTGTGAGCCTGGAGGCAATATCTGCCATCACTATCTCTTGGGGTGCTTCAAGGCATCAGATTTATGTATGATGTATGTAAACCCTTCAACTCCTACTCATTATCACTCTCATAACTGTATCATCAGCAAACACTAGCTCAGACACTCTCACTCCCTTCCCTTACTAGAGGTACTGCAACATCCACTACTCTTCCTTGTACTTTTTCATGACTCCATCCATATACAGTATATGCTGAACAACCATGGGGACATCACACACCCTTGCTTCAACCAAACATCAAATCAAAGGACTCTCTCTGTTCATCCTCTACACGCACTGCTGCCCTTCCACCCTCATACATGTTCTTCACCGCTTCCAGGAATTTACCAACTACTCCGTATATCTTCAATACTTTCCACAAACCTCTATTAACATTTATCATACAGTACGTAGGCTTCTTTTAAGTCCATGAAATCAGCATACAACTATATTTTCTCCATAATAATTCTTAAAGAAGATCTGGTCTATACAGTCTCTTCCCTTCCTAAGCCCACCCTGTCCTTCACCTATTCATTGCTCTGTCACTCTCTCTATCACTATCCTACCTCTGGGTAATGGGATAAATAGAGACGCTCTACTTGACTATGACATATGGCATGCCTCCAATTGGTAAACAAGGCTTACACTTGCAAGTTTGTTCTAACCTTTATGTTGATAAAGATCCATATCCATGCAAATGTAGGACCTTCAACTGATAACAGGTTTCTAAGTTTTGCAATCCTGAGTCATCTCCCTATTCAGTCCCTTGGGCTGGAGAACATACATTCTGCAATACCTCCTAATTCTACTTGGGTCTAACCTTAAGCAAACTACAGTATCTTCTATGTTCATGCTAGTAATTTCCTTACCCAATTATCCTCCTCTATTCTTTCACAATTTTGTTCCATCTCAATATACCAGTTTCCATTACGTCACAAATATTTCTAATACTCGTCTCTCACAGTGCTTAATTATCTGCTATATCACTCAGTACAAAGGAGTACAAAGGAAATCAAGCAACAACAGATCTAGTGACCCTTCTAGGTTGCTTGTCCTCCAAAACACTGAGGATCAAGTGTCCAAACAGTGGTTTAGAGTGGGTAAGGGAACATTGGAAAGGGAATTACTGCCCTGGAACTAATGTCTGTGGCAGGATTAGGAAGTTAGTAGGGGACAGAGGGGTTAGTAACTGAGGGGGGGATAAAATAAAGTTATTAATTTACAAACGCAGTCAGTCGCGGGTTTGATGCGAGATATTTGTCTAGGCGGAGTTTATATGAATCAACGGTGATGCAGTCTATAACGTTTCGGGGAAGCCCATTCCACAAGTTGACAACTCGATTGAAGAAGAAATTCTTAGATTCGTGTGAGTTAAAAGATTTACCAATAATTTTGCAACCGTTTCCCCGCGTGTAATTAGATTGGTCGATAGTGAAGTACTTACTACAGTTCATATTGTCGATGCCTTTGATGATTTTGAACACTTGAATTAAGTCACCTCTTAATCTGCGCTGGGTTAAAGGAAATAGATTTAATTCTCTAAGACGCTCTTCGTATGGTTTGTTCTTTAGGCTAGGTATCATTTTGGTAACTCTACGTTGAACTCGTTCTAGCTTGTTTATATCTTTTTGGTAATAAGGGCACCAGGATTGAACGCAGTATTCCAGAAGAGGGCGGACTAAGGAATTGTAAAGGGTTAGGATAACTTCTTTGGATTTATGCTCAAATGACCTGCCTATAAAGCCAATTATTTTGTTTGTCTTCTTAACAACTTCTGAACATTGTTGCCTCGGTTTTAGGTTACTCGATATTGTTACTCCCAGATCGGTTTCTCTGTTTACATTCTTAAGCTGAGTGCCATTCATCGAATAGTTTGCTTTCTCATTTAGGTATCCGATATGTAGTACTTTACATTTATCCGCATTGAAACTCATTTGCCAAATTTGGGCCCAACATGACAATTTATCTAGATTGTGTTGTATATCGTCAACTTGTTCTTTTGAGAGTACGCTATTTGCAATTTTTGTATCGTCAGCAAATTTTGATATTGTACAGGTGAGACCCTCATCTATGTCGTTGATGTAAATTAGAAAGAGAATTGGTCCTAGTACCGATCCCTGGGGTACCCCGCTACTTACATTGGTCCATTTTGATGCCTTACCGTTTATGACTACTCTTTGCTTTCTGTCGCTGAGCCAATTTTCTATCCATTTCAACACACCGTCTTGTATTCCATGCGCTTTTAGTTTTAGCAGTAAACGTTTGTGGGGAACTTTGTCAAAGGCCTTTTGAAAATCAAGGTATATAATATCTACAGCTTTACTCTCATCGTAGAGGTTGAGGATATCTTGGAAGAAGTCTAAGAGGTTTGTTAAACAGGAACGTTTTTTACAAAAGCCGTGTTGAGTATCTTTAAGTATGTTATTTTCCTCTAAGTGATTTACGAGTCTGTCTCGTATGACCGTTTCTAGCATTTTACATACAACTGAGGTTAAGCTAATTGGACGATAGTTACTGGTTAGGGATTTGCTGCCTTTTTTGAATATCGGTGTTACGTTGGCTAGCTTCCACTGATCGGGCATAGTTCCAGACTGCAAGGATTTATTGAATAGTAATGTCAGTGGTTTAGAGAGCTCATCCTTAGCTTCCTTTAGAACTCTAGGCGAGATTGTATCAGGTCCAGGCGTTTTATTTACCTTGAGTTTATCTAAACAATTCAATACTTCTCTCTCTGTAACGGTGATATTGCTTAGAACATCTGAATTATCAATCTGAATCGGCGATGGTGTAGGGATATCACTGAGGTCTTCTGTTGTAAAAACTGATGCAAAGAAGGTATTGAGGGCATTACTCATTTGTTCTTCGTCTTTGGTGTATTCTCCATTTTCATCGACTAACGGTCCAACAGTTGAAGTAACGACTTTTTTCTTTCTGATATAACTATAGAATTCTTTCGGGTTTGTTTTACTTTGATTCGCAATATGTAACTCTAAGGTCTTTTTACTTTGCTTAATTAACTTTTTGGCTTTGCGTCGTAGCTCTACAAATTTCAGCCGTTCTTCGTCATTTTGTAAGGATTTTAATCTATCATTAGCAAATTTTTTAGCAAGCAGGCAGTTTGAAATATCTTTATTCCACCATTTGGGCTTATTATTATGGCCTGGACGCCGAGTTTTCGATGGTATGCAGTCTTGCACTGCTTTTAGGTAAGTGGCTTCGAATAACTTCCAAGATGTATTTATGTCGTTATTGTGAATTAAAAAGCTCCAGTCAGTTTCTTTAAACATAGCTCTAAGTTTATGGAAGTTTGCTTTCTTGAAATTAGGGACTTTTTCGATGCTACTATTTGGTTCGTTACTAGTAAACTTTAAAGTGAAAGTTATCGTACGATGGTCGCTGTTACTGAATTCATCACCAACATTCAAATTCTCTATTAATTCTTCTTTTGTTGCAAGTACAATGTCAAGAACGTTATTACCACGGGTCGGTGTTCCAACAAATTGATAAAGCGAACTCTCTTGCAAGTTCGTATACAAGTCATGTCCGGAGTGTGAAGTAAGAGTATCGCCCCACTTGGTCACAGGTAAATTAAAGTCGCCAAAAATTACGGTATCTTGTGAGTTACTTACATCTGCAATTTGTTCGTAAATTTCTCGGTCAGTTTGCACTGTGATTGAGCTGGAGGTCTGTATATTAATGCAAGTATTATTTTGGTACCTTTATTATTCTTTATTAGCACAAAAGATGCGTCGACGTTCACAATTTGAGGTTTTGACAAGAGGGTAGGGTTAAGACTTTCTTTGATATAAAGTAAAACGCCACCTCCATTTCGATTTATTCGGCTTTTCTCAAACATTACATAACCGGGAAGTGAATACTCTGCTAAAAAGTCTCTATCTTCTGTATTGAGCCAAGATTCTGTTATGCCAATCACATCATAATTTTCTGTAAACACTAGCTCCTCTAAATCTGAAAATTTATTGCGTATGCTACGAGCGTTTGCATAGAAAACCTTTAAATTTGTTATTTTAGAACTCACGGAACGCTCTTTAATAATATTTTTGGTTCTTGTCGGATCTACATTTATGTTCATGGCTGTCCTCGGTCCTCGCTGTCTTCGGTCCTTATCGCTGGTGGTCCTCGGTTGCCTCTGTTTTTTTCTTTGCGTTGGATGATTTATGTCACTGCTGCTTCTTCTCGGATGGCGTTTTTTGATCCATGGCTGCGAACTGCTTCGTGTAGGAGACGACCCATGCGTGCTGAACCCACAAGGTTTAGATGAGTGCCATCCTTGCGGAACAGAGTAGGCTGGTTGTAGAAGTTGTCCCAGAGGTTGATGAATTCAACTAGCTTACTCTTCCATCTCACCATCCTCATTTATATGCACTCTAACCTGCTTACATCCTCCTCCAGCACAGGCCATGTCTCCTGCCATTCACATTATGTTCCTTACACTGCTACATACAAGTTTCCCTTGGCATGAGAAAGAAAGTCCCCTCATGGTTAAGAGAGGTAACAGTTCCTTAGATTTCGTCCAGCCACTTTTCAATCTAGCAATAGAACTAACTTCTGCCCATTCATCTGTCCTCATTGTTTTACCTAAATAGCAAAGCTTTACACTTTCCAAGCATTCCTCACCTATTATGACTCCTAGTCTTATTTCAACAGTCTATCATCATCGTCTCTGATGCCTTGATTCTTGGGAAACCCCTGTGAAAGGATGGCTATTTCCGAAATATCTCGTGTAGAGAATAGATAATCAGAATTGGGTGAAGAAATGCCGGGCTGTAAACGGGGGGGAAGCTACCGGTACGTGTATGGGTAGACCTAGAAAGATGGGGAATCAGGTACTTCGGTCCGATCTCAACGACAGAGGCAACTCAAAACAGGGTAGCCTGGAATGTCGCCATTTAGAACGTAAGACTGAAACTATAATATCTGTGGATGAAGCGGCCTTTAAACTTGTATGTATGTACTGTACCGGTATGTATGCAATTTCTCTAGGTTACTTTGCTTTCACCCATGCCACAATGCTCCTTCCACTACTGTACTTGGAAGTTTGTCTTCAATACACTTTTTCACTTATCCCAAACCAAACCATTAATAGTCTTTTACTACCAGCTGTCCCTCTCACTTGACTGACTTTTATATATCTTTCTTTGCATTCTTTCCTCATCCATTCTTTGTACATGGCCATATCACCACAAAGTACTTCTCTATTCATTTAACCACTCCACATTCATTGCCATAAACTTGCTCTTCCAATCCAAAAAGTTCCATAAACTTCCCTATTACTTAGCCCATGCAGCATATTCACAACAAATGACATGAAGTACTCTTCTCAAAAGCTCTCAGTCTGGAAAGGTCCTCAACACTTGCCGTGCAGGTCTCACTTCCATACAAGAGTGTTGGGAGCAACAGACTCTTCCTCAGTTAGTTTTTCACCTCTTGACTAGCCATTCTTTCTTTCAGGATACAATCAAGTTTTTCCATCACCCTTCTCTCTTGATTTTTCTCTCTTTTATTTCACTATTCATTCACCCATGTTTATGCAGTACAGCTCCCAATTATTTAAATCTTTCAACCTTTTCCAATTCCTAGTTTCTTGCTATTATTTCAAGTGTTCAGTGACTAGCGTATATTTTATCTTAAAGTCTATACTGTAATTTATTTTGTTCTTGTCTCAAAATCTGCTGATCGAAGGGTTGTTAGTTCGATCCCAGGCCGTGTCATTGGTAGATGTCAAAAGTTTGGATGCTCAGGTCTAGCAATTTGTGGCTAATGTCCAGTTAAGTCCCTGTAACAAGGGCACGCCCTAGCCCTGTCAATCAAAAAAGTGCATGGCGCTAACAAAATTGACCTGTAAATTCCTCCTTTCCACACCTCTTTGAAATTCTTTAATCCTACCCTCCATTCATATAACAATGACTTTACTTTTAACACCTAAAGTTGGAATGTCCTCCATTGATGGTCCATTTGAAAAAAAATGTGAGGATTTGGGTGTGGATATTTTGGGTCCCTTACTTAATGTAACCTAGCAATCCTTTCAGGTTCCTTCAGTACTATCTATCTATTGCCAGATGCCTTGATCCCTAAGGGGGTGGCCATGAATAAATTGTCTCCTTGCACCTCTGTATGCCTTTCAACTCCATCCTTCCAGCCTTATAAGAGCTTTTGCCTAGTAAGCTGTTGACAAATAGTTTTCTTTATAATTTTACTCAACTCCATCCTTCCACTTTACTCTCGGTCTGTATTTCCCTCTTTGCCCTTCCACCTTAATTTCATGCACTCTTTAGTCTTTCACTCACCATGTGCTCCACATGACTGAACTAACTCGAGGTGTACCTCTTCACACTTTCCAGCACATTTACACCACAACGCTCACATACTTCCTCATTCGACTGTCTATCTCTCCATGTGACTCCACAAGTACTTCTCAAGTAACTCATTTCCACCTCTCTCACTCTTGATTTATGTCTCTCCTACAACGTCCATGCTTTACGCCTGTGCGTCAGTGTCGGGATTACCACACTACATACATACATACATAAAATTTTAAAACTGAGTGCTCCACACATACGTGCAGTTTCAGTCTCTTGTCCTAATGGCGGCGTTCCAGGCAGCCCTGTTAAGTACTTAAGGGCTGCTTCATTTGTCAAATTTTTGGATTTGAGATCGGCACGTATAGTCCGATCCCAGGTCTTCTTCGGTCCACCCCTTGGTGCAGCTCCCTCCACAATCACAGACCTGCATCTTTTCACCCATTTTTGTTCATCCATTCTCTCCACATGCCCATACCATCCCAGTCTACTTGTACGCATCTCTTCGTTAATACTCTTTATACCTAAATGTCTCCTCAGCTCATAATTTGTTATTCTATTTTGCAGCTTGGCCTCACACATCCATCTCATCATTCTCATCTCATTATGTTCATGCAAAGACTTCTTTACTTCCATGCTTACCACCCTATTCTTTGTCACTGTTTTCAGCATTCTTATAACCCTCTTCCCCATAAGAAAAAAGTAAACAAACTTCATAATTCTTATGAAAGAACCACTTGCAAGCCTGAGAGACAATGTTGCCAATTCAGCTACTTTACTCTCCCCCCCCCCCCCCCCCCAGGGGTATACATACATACATGTACATTCATACAATTTTAAGACTGAGTGCTCCACACATACGTGCAGTTTCAGCTTCTTGTCCTAATGGCGGCATTCCAGGCAACCCTGCTAAGAGCTGCTTCACTTGTCAAGTTTTTGGATTCGAGATCGGCACGTATAGTCCGATCCCAGGTCTTCCTCGGTCCACCCCTTGGTGCAGCTCCCTCCACAATCACAGACCTGCATCTTTTCACCCAATTTTGTTCATCCATTCTCTCCACATGCCCATACCATCCCAGTCTATTTGTACACATCTCCTCGCTAATACTCTTTATACCTAAGCGTCTCCTCAGCTCATCATTAGTTACTCTATCCTGCAGTTTGGCCCCACACATCCATCTCACCATTCCCATCTCATTACGTTCCATTCTGTTGACATCCTCTACTTTAACCCTTCTGGCCCGGGCTCGCCCTCCTAAGGACATTGAGATCTGGGCGATTTGGCCGAAAACGTCTACGCCTAGGCTACCGTACCTTTGTTATTTTAATTGCTAGAAAATTCCTACGCATCTCTAAATGTACTGTGGTTTTCAATCTGTAAACTGGCGTTGAGTAGAGCTCTCTAAGTCAACTGGTTCAGTTGTGATGACTATTTCCGTGGAGAGAGCTTCGAGTCAATGTTAGCAATGACACAATTTTCAACACTAAATCTGTCTTAGCAGAACACACAACAACAAAGCTCCGACGTCTGCTTGCTTTAGGAGGTGCGCGCGTCACCTCCGACCAGCTGTGTTTACATACGTCGGATGCGCGGCTTTCAAAACAAGCTTAATAGGCTTTCAAGCTTACGGATTTTAAAAGGACACCCGAGCTCCTGCCCATCTTCCGCGGTATCCTTTTAAAATGCTGCCCGGGCGGGAAGGGTTAAAGGCCCATGTTTCTGAGGCATACTTCATTGTACTTCTAACACATGAAGTATATACCTTTCCCTTCAGGGGGAGAGGCATTCTTTTCATGGTCAGAATTGGCAGCAGTTCTCTGAACTTCCCTCAGCCACATCTAATTCTAGCGATAGTGGCAGTTTCGGCCCCACCACCGGCAGAAATGGTATCTCCTAAGTAACAAAACTTGTTCACCAGCTCCAATGACTCATTTCCAGAATTCACAGCCACAGGATCATCATTTAACGCAAGCTCGCCCTTGCACACGACGCACTCAAATTTCTTGATTTCTTACTCATCCTTCGGCAGGGGTCCTTTTATTCTACTACAGCACTTACTCCCATGGTGCACCCAACATCGACAGACGCTACACCGAATCGAGTTAGCGCCCACACCCTTTCCACAACTGCACATGGGTATGCACCGCTCTTTTCCACATTACCTCGTCTCAATCTACAATGCATAACCTTGGTTTTGTTAATATTGACTCTTAAACCCTTGCTCGCCATGCCCTTTCTCCATCTTCTGAATTTGGCCTCAGCATCTTGCACATTGTCAGCTATTAGGACTAAATCGTCTGCATAAAGCAGTTCCCACGGGAATCCGGATCTAAAATCTCTAGACAGTGCCTCCAGGACCATAATAAAGAGGAGGTGGCTTAACACTGAACCCTGATAAACTCCAACACGGACTGTGAACTCCTCACTCAGTACACCTTTCACCCTCACCGCAGTTCGCAAATCCTCATACATCATTATCACACGCACCAGCCACTCTTCCATACTAAGTTTCCTCATAGCCCACTGCACAACATCTCTAGGCACCCTGTCAAAGGCCTTCTCCATGTCTACAAACACAAATTAAAGATCCCTGCCTTTTAGTAAGTATCTTTCCTGTATCTGCCTGACTATGAAGATAGCCTCGGTTGTACCACGTCCTGGCATAAAACCAAACTGCATACCATCAATGGAGATGCTTTGCCTGATTAAACCCTCAAAGACTCTCTCACAGACCTTCATGATTTGGTCAAGCATTTTCTGGCCCCTATAGTTACCTCTATTTAGCGCATCCCCTTTTCCTTTGTATATATTTACTATTACACTTTTGTGCCAATCCTCAGGGAATTTCTCCTCTTTAACTATATGGTGTTTATCATCTCAGTGACTAAGCTGACACCAGTCTCCCCTGAGGCTTTTATCATCTCAGCGACAATGTCAGAGCACCCTGGAGCTTTACCGTCCTTCATTTTATTGATTGCGCTGCTCACTGCAGCTGGTGCTATATAAGGAGGGGGTCTAGATATTGTTTTTCTATACTAAGCTGTTCCTTATTCCATTCAAACTCTATATTTAGCAATCGTTCATAGTGTGCCTTCCATGCTTCTCTGATTTCATCTTCTGCATACACAATCGTCCCATTATCGTTTCTAACACACTGGTCACCTATAATATCCCTACTGTCATTTTAAACTTGCCTAGCTAGGTTGAAGATCCCATTGGGAATGTTCTTGTTACACACTTGTTCGAGGACCAGGTTCTTAATGCCTTTCTTAGCATTGTAAATAACTTTTCTGGCAGTTCGTTTAGCTGCCTGATATTCCTCCTTACTGCCTCCCCTCTTCCATGCTTTCTTACAGTTTCTTACAGTAGATCCTCTGGAAAAAGGCAAACTATGCCTGTGTATCCAGCTCAGTACCAGTACTTGCACTGCTGCGGTCGTTCACGGTGTTGGCGGCGGCGGTAGCAGACGCAAAATCTTTACTATTCTGTATTTTTTTTTTATAATCAAACTTCAAATCTTGTCTTCCCCATGCTTTATCAAGATTACTTTCAAACTCCCTTATTGATTCGGAATCGACTACATACTGGGGCAGTGCGTTCCACTCATTTACCACTCTATCACAAAATGAGTTCTTTGCCTTCTCAAGCCTATTTCTTTCTTTGTAAATTTTCTTAGAGTGTCCTCTCGTTCTTGTTCCCTCCCGCATCAAGAAGATACCTTCACACACATCCTCATCGTACTTTCCTGACACTATCTTAAAAGTCTCTATCATATCCCCTCTCTTTCTCCTATATGCCTGTGTCGGAAGCCCCAGTGTCCTCAACCTCTGCTCATAGCCCGCGTTCTTCAACGTTGGTACCAGCTTGCTAGCTCTCCTCTGCACTTTCTCCACTGCTTCTATATCCTTTACCATATATGGAGCCCACACCTGGTTCGCATATTCCAGGTGCGGCCTAACCAGCGCTGTATAGAGATTCCTGAAGATTTCTTCGTCAAGTGACACAAATGTCCTCCTTATCATCCCTACAATTCTATTGGCTTTGTTTATCTTTTCCGCTAAATGTTCTGAGAAATTTAACTTATTGTCTATCACTACTCCTATATCCTTTTCTGCATTCACTTCCTCCATCGCTTCATACATACTGTATCCTACCTTGTCTATCTTGCTGGTCCCAATCCGCATGTACAGGTACTTGCATTTTTTTGGATGAAAACTTGAAAAGGCATTAACCAATGCTCAGACCATCCCTTTATGCCCTCCACATCTCCTTGAAGCAAACCCATATCTTCCTTACTCCTCACTCTTCTATACAGCTTAGTGTCATCCGCATACAGGTATACCTTACTTCCATTAGTTATAACTTCAGGTAAGTCGTTGATAAATATAACGAACAGCAGTGGTCCCAACACAGATCCCTGAGGTACCCCACTTGTAATTTCCCTCCACCCCTAGCCTATTCCATTCACCAGTACCCTCTGTCTCCGATCTTTCAGGAAGGCTTCTATCCATTTCACACATTTCTCCCCTATATTATAGCTTCTAACTTTCTCTATTAACCTTTTATGTGGGACCTTATCGAAGGCCTTCATAAAATCGCAATATACCACGTCTATTACATCACCATCTTCTAGAATTTGCATCCAATCATCTACCACCTTAATTAGCTGTAGTACCGTCGACATCCCCGGCAAGAATCCGAACTGTCTCCCACTGAAAAGTTGGTTTGACTTCATATGATCCATTATTCCTTCTCTAATTACCGTTTCCATTAGTTTACACACAACACTTGTCAAACTGACTGGTCTATAATTCCCTGGGTCATTTCGCTTTCCCTTCTTAAATATAGCTGGTATGTTCGTCTCTCTCCAGTCCATCGGGATTTGTCCTGTATTAAACGATACCTCAAATAACATTTTCAATGGCTCTACTAACATCTCACCTCCTTCCTTTATGATTCTTGGGTGTATCCCATCCGGTCCCGGTGACTTACTTCTGTTCATTTTTTCTATAGCCCTTCTTCTTCTAGCATGGGAAAACTATTAGTTCTAGTGCCGGTGCCTGTTTGATGGGAATAGTAGGCACTGCATCATCCGACTCCACTGTTAGTACCCCCCCAAAGTATTTTCCCAGCACCTCTGCTATCTCCTTATCAGTCTCCGCTCTACTCCCATCATTCAACCCCCCTACCAGCTCTGGGATCCCTACTCTTCTTGTTAACTTTTCCTGAATGTACTTCCAGAATATTTTTAGATTATCCTTCACATTTCTAGCTATCTCTCTCTCCCTCTCCTTCACCCCCTCCTTGTTTCCCACCTTATTTTATTATTCTTACGCTTTGCGCAGTGGCGGTATCGTAACCAATGAGGTTTAGAGGTCCTGTCATCTGCGTATAAGTACGGTATTGGTTAAAGTCTTGCTAAAACGCACCTCTGTAGCTTACCGTGACTAGTTACGGTAAGTAAGTCCTACCCCGCCTTCTCGAGGTAGCCTCGTTATTACACCGTCCTTATTTTAATCCTCCCTTTTAAATTTCTAACATTTTTATTTTTGCTTGACGGTGGAACTAAAGGGGAGGGCGGGTGTGCTATTTTCTTCAGCAGCACACTTTGTTTTTAATTTTAAATCCTCTCTTAATTTCCACTATAAAAATTATCCCCCTTGTAACTATATTTCTGTTGTCCCCTGTATATTTTTGTTCTCCCTATCTTCTTAATATTTTCATTTTTACTGTGTATGTTTTTTTACTGATGTTGGTATCAGTTTTTAGTTTTTCTTTTAGTATACTTTTGACAATCCGGCGCCCTGTTTGGAGGCATTATGTCCAGGCCCCAAGTCCTCCTGGGAAACAACTGTGCTCGGTATGCTGCCGGCCAGGACCCCCTCGGGGTGGAGGAACGAAGCAGAAAAGTGGTGGAAACGTCGTTCGGGTGAAGGAAAGCGTGCTCCGTGTCTGTGCCTTCAATGCCAATGGCATAAATGATTTTAGCAAGAGAGAGTGTCTGATGCGAGAGCTTAAAGATGGATGTGTGGATGTGTGTGGGGTAGGTGAGACGCACCTGTTGGGTTCTGGAGTGTGGGATGGTGAGTGTGAGCATGATTTGTGGGGTGGGGAAGGATGGGTTGTCTGGTCTGGATTGGATGCAGGATATAAACGTAAGAAAAAGGAAGGGGTAGCAGTAATTTTGTCAGAAAGGTTGAGGAAGTGTGTGAAAAACTATGGATGCGTGGACTCAAGAATTGTATGGTGTGAGTGCAAGATTGGGATAGATAGGTATACTTTTATGTGTGTCTATGCACCAGTCAACCAAGAAACTGGGAAAGGTGCGGAAGAAAATAGAAAATTTTGGAATAAAGTCAATAAATGTATAAGAGAAAGGCAAGAGTGTACACAAGTAATATTAGTAGGCGACATGAATGGTAGAGTTGGAAACGAGGAGATAGAAGGTATAGTGGGTAAATGGGGTGTGGAGGGTAGGAATATGAATGGTGACTTCCTTTTAGAATGTGCGGAGAGAGAGATGTTTCTGGCTAACACATTTTTTGAACATCGTCACATTCATAGATATACATGGCACAGAGGTGAAGGTGAGCAGGAACAGAAATCTCTAATTGACTACGCCATGATGGACTCCGGACTAAAAGGAAGAATTTTAGATTCAAAAGCTGTAAGAGGTATGCTGACGGGATCAGACCACTATACAGTGCTGACAAAAGTTAGGATAAGGAAAGAGTGGAAATATGAGAGGAAAGAGAGAAAACTGACAGTAGAGAGAATAAATGTGAGAAAATTAAATGAAGAATGTAATGCAACAAAATACAAGGACATCCTGAAAGAGACTATAAAGGACATGGATGTTATGATAGATCTGGGAAATACTGTAGACGAAGTATGGAAAGGTACAAGAGACTCCATGATTAAAGCAGCTGAGAAAGTATGTGGGAAGAAAACCTTTAAAATGTGGAAGAAGAAAGGTAACGCATGGTTTAGTAAAGAGATAGAAGAAATAATGAAAAAGAAGAAAGAGTTCAGAAAGAGTATGCTGCAAAAGAATATACCTAGAGAAACTAGAGATGCGAGGAAAGAAGAATATAAAAATTTGAAACAAAGAGTGAAGAGGGCGATACAAGACGCTAAAAGGAAGACAGATGAGGCATATGGGAGAAAGATTAGTGAACAGTTTCTGAATGACAGGAAAGCATACTACAGAGCTGTGAAAGAAGCCAGAGGGAAGAAGACTGAGAGTGTCTCAGGTGGTAGGATGAGGGACATGAATGGGGAAGTGGTAGAGGGTGATGGTGTGGTGAAAGTATGGAAAGATCATTTTAGTAGCTTAGCTGTAAAGAGTAGGGGGAAGGCAAAGATCTCATCCATAGGAATGGAGAGAGGTAGAATAAACAGGGTAGTTGAAAGCCAGATAAGCAGAGAAGAAGTAAAAGAAGCAATCAATAGACTTAAAATGGGCAAAGCTGCTGGAGTAGATAACATCCCAGGTGAAATGCTGAGATATGGAGGAGAAGAAGCTGTTGACATAATGCATAGGTTATGTAAATTAGCATGGGAAGGGGAAAGTGTACCAGAGGACTGGAGGAAAGCAGTGATAGTACCCTTGTACAAAGGGAAGGGTAGTAAAGAAGAGTGTAAGAATTATAGGGGAATTAGCTTGCTTAGCATACCTGGAAAGGTACACGCAAGAGTAGTAACACAGAGGCTACAGAAGATAACGGATGACAAAATAGGCGAGGAACAGGGAGGTTTCAGAAAGGGCAGGGGCTGCGTTGACCAGATAGCCTCAATGCGATTGTTGGTAGAGAAGTATCTGGCCAAAAACAGAAAACTCTATGCAGCATTCATGGATTTGGAAAAAGCCTACGACAAAGTAGACTGGGAGGGCCTGTGGGATGTGTTAACAGTATATGGTGTGGGAGGAAAGTTGCTAATGGCAGTAAAATCTTTTTATAGGAATGCAATGGCAAATGTGAAGGTAGGGGATAAGTTAAGTGAAAGTTTTGAGGTCAATGTAGGTGTAAGACAGGGATGTGTCATGTCAGCTTGGTTGTTCAATATATACATGGATGGAGTGATTAGGGAATGTAGGGCTGTATCAATGGGTGTGGGAGCTAGACTGGAATCAGAGGGAAGAACATGGAAGATTTTAACATGCCTATATGCGGACGATGCAGTCCTGTTGGCGGAAAATGCTGAAGAACTTCAGAGAGTGGTCACTGACTTTGACAGGGTATGTGAAAAGAGAAAGTTAAAGGTCAATGTAGGGAAATGTAAGGTAATGGTGTTTGAGAGAAGAATGCATGAAACTATAGATTTTAAGGAAAAATATAGAATCAAGAAAGAACACAAGAAAAGTTGTAAAATAAAATTGAAAAATGAAGTACTAGAAGAGGTTGAAAGTTTCAAGTATTTGGGAGCTGTACTATGCAAATATGGTAAAATGGAGAGTGAGATAAAAGAGAGAAAAATGCAAGGGAGAAAAGTGATTGGAGAACTTGATAGTATTCTCAAAGGAAGAATGGTTAGCCAGGAAGTCAAAAAGTCACTGAGAAACAGTGTGCTGCTCCCAACACTCTCGTATGGAAGCGAGACATGGACAGCAAGTGACGAGGACCTCTTCAAACTAAGAGCTGTGGAGATGAGCTTTTTCAGAATGGCAGCTGGCATGAATAGGCTAGATGGGCCAAGTAATAGGGAAGTGTACGAGTCCTTTGGAATGGAAGAGCAGGCTTTGGGCATTGATTGGGGTGTGGTTGAGTGGATAAAGAGAAGTACTTTGAGGTGGTATGGTCATGTTCAGAGAATGGATGAAGACAGAATGCCAAGAAAGATATATGGGAGTCAGGTGAGTGGAACCGCTAGTAGTGGAAGACCACCTATGGTATGGGAAAAGAAAGTGGAAAAATATATTGAAGAAAAACTTCCACGTAGTGGAAGGGGCATTGTGGCACGGGCAAGGGAGGCATGTCTTGACAAAGTAGCTTGGAGACGTTTCTGTCATGGCCATCCTCTAGTGGGGGTTTCCCAGGGGGAAGCAAGGCGTCGGAGATGATGATGATGATGATTTTATTGTTTATTTGTCTGCGTTCCAGATCCACTTCTTTAGCTTCTATACTAGACCCCCTGTTCTTTTTTAACAATTTTAATCTTTCCCACAATCGTTTCTTTCTTCTAATCAATATCCAAAGCTTTCTTTTCATTGGCAATTCTGGGTTCGTTCTTTTCCTCAATTTTGTTTTATCCTTATATTCCCTTACTGGTACACTTTTGGATACAGCATTCTCCAGTTTGACTCTAATTTTTCTCCACATTCCTTCAGCGTCTTCACCGTTCAAGTATTCCCCCCAGTCAATGTCCAAACACTGTCTCAGCAGCTCATAATCTGCTCTATCATACATGTATATTTTTCTATTGCTTCTATTATCCCTCTCTGATTTAATGTTACAACTAAAGCTTATACAGGCATGGTCACTACGACCTATAGGGCTATCCACATTAACATGTTCCACTATATCCTCTTCATTGCTAAAAATCAAATCAAGTACACTCCCCTGCGTCCCATCTCTATATCTTGTCATCTCTATAATATGTTGCGTTAAAAAACAATCTCTCACTTTCTCTATACTGTAAACTTATTTTCCAGGCTACCCTGTCCCACTGGAGTAGTACAATTTGCCCAGTTGATCCTTGGCAAATTGAAATCTCCAATCAAAATTTTATATTTGTTCTCTCTATTATCTATTTCCTCCATTGCTTTCAGTAGGTTATCATCCTCTCCCCTGCTATTATTTGGGCTTCTATATATAGAGGCAACTAGAATTGATCCTCTTGCACATTTTACTTCAATACACAAATACTCACAATACTGCTGTCTCATATCCACCTCATTAACCTTGAGCTCTTTTCTTACATAAATAAACAGTCCTCTTCCGACCTCTGCTCTAATAGCATTTCTCTCATATAACTCAAAACCCTCCAAACTATATTCCACCAGTTCCCTTTCAATTCTAGCATTTTTTGGTCTTACTTCCTGTAGGGCTATGACATCAGGTTTTTCCTCTTCATCCTGCAACCTACATATCAGTTCTCTTTTCTTGTCCTGGGTAAACACATCCACATTACTAAACATAATCCTTAATCCATCTACCATTCCTTCAGTAATTACACCATCCCGCTCCTCCAGTCCGTACCCTACTCCCCCGTTAGCACTACTGGGTCTGCCTCTTTGTCTCCTGTCTCTCCCTGTGACACCTCCACCCCGTTCTCCTCCTCCGTCACAACTCCCATCACATTCTCTTCCCTCCCTGATCTCCCCCTCCCTTCTACTCTTATAAACCACTTCCTCACTTTTCCGTCCCTCACTCTCCAGTAAAAATTTATCTTATCCTCCTCACCCAACTTTCCATTATTTTCATCAGCCTTTTCTTGTAATTCCTTAATTTTTTTCCTTTGTTCTATACTCAAATCCTTCTTTAGTCTTATGTGTTTCAGTTTATCATTTGTATTTAGCCTCCAACTAAAATTTGTCACAGTCTCTGCCACTGCCCTAGTTTTAAACTGTACCCTTATAGGTCTCATCTCTCCCCTTTTATATCTACCTATCCTACTGACCTCCTCCACCTGCCCTTCCCATCCATATTCGTCCTCATCCACACCTTTCATGACCTCCTTCACTGTCTCCATATCCCTCACTTTTCTCACTCCATTATCATTCATATAAGTCTATATCTCCATACAAGATTACACCCCTATCCCTGTCCATGGCCTCCCTCACGACACTCTCCTTGTTCTTCATGACCCCTACAACTGCACTCTCAAAACTTGTTTTGGTCATATTCATTTCTTCCTTTTGCTCTTTCATAATATCCTCCAAATCCTTTACTTTTTGTTTACCTACCACCGTCCATGCAGTTGACTCCTTTACTTCCGTGAAACGTCCTTCGTATTCCTTCAGCTGCTCCTTCAATGCCATATTCTCTGCTCCCAGTTCATCTACCCTTTTCAATACCATCTCTAGGCTCTCATTAACTGCCAAAATAGGCCTGCATTCACTTCCTTCGCTAGGCCTATTCCCTTCCCCACCTGTCACACCACACATTACACACAGTGCCTTAACTTTCTCACCAATATCCCCCTTCCATTTCTCCGTATCACTCATCCACTTTTCCAAATCCTTCACAACAATACTAACCTCTTCTAACTTCTTATCTGTGCTCTTAAATCCCCGAAAACGTTGTAACCTTCCTTCCGCCTCCGTCATACCCGAAATTCCCTCCGCCATGTTTGTTTACAAACTCAACAACTCACAACACTACCGCTGTCCCGTCACTACACACTCTTATTACACTATATATCACTCCTCCACCACACCAATATATCCTCCAAGCACTTCACTAAATCCTTCCTCTTCTTGCTACACCATGCTTACATGCTACATCATGCTACATGCTTTGAAACATCTCCTTTTCTCTTTCACAGCATGTTCTAGCTCTTTGTTCCTCCACCAGAAGAGCTTATTCCTGGGGTGACCCTTTGTTTTCCCACAGACTTTGCCAGTGGCAGCGAGAAGGCTATGCTTAAGGAAATTCCATTGACTATTTACATCGCAAGGCCGAGCTTCCTTATTTCTATTAATTTCCTCCAGTTCACTATGAAACCTATCCCTAACTTCCTTGTTCTCCAGCAGCCACGCTCTCCTTTTGGGCATGTATACCTTCTTGCGGTCAGGATCTCTGTATAAGCTCATATCGCACACAAGTAGCTTATGCTGAGAGATACATTCTTCGCTCAGGATGACCTTTACATCCAGAACCAGTTTCCAGTCTTTCCTGTTAACCAAGAAGTAATCTATCTGGCTACTGGAGACCCCAGAGTTATATGTGACCAGATGACTCTGTCTTTTCTTGAACTTTGTGTTACACATAACCATGTTGAGTGCAACGCAGGACTCCAGTACAGTATATATTCGCCTTCCAGATTCCTCCTTCCATAACCATTTTCTCCATGTACTCCCTGGTAGAGGAAAATAGAATATGCCCCACGCATTCTACTGCATGTCGTACAGGGCGGTTAATGGGGGGATGGCGGTAGAGTTGTGGACCAATAGCCATTACTATACAATAAAGCCTAGCTTTTGGCACTGCCGAGGATGGTGGGGTGCGGATAGGTGCCACAGGGGACTCTACTAGTCTTACCTGGGTGTTGTTTGGTGGCCACGTCAGAGTTGGCCACAGTGTTTACATGGTGGGGCTGTGTTGTGGCAGGATTTTGTTGTTCCAAACTCCAAGGTCGTAATGTACAGTATAGTCTTGTTATAGTACTGTCTTGTAGCACTGTTGAGGCTGGTGTGGTTTGCAGATACTGCAGGTGCAGGTGCTGCAGTTGGACTTAGTTGAGTATTGCTGCGGCACGGTTAGCACTATGCCAACATTAGGCAAAGTGATGACATGATAGGGCAGAGTTGTGACGGGACTTTGTTGTATTGTAATCTAACTGCGGAAAGGCAACTACATCTGAACCATACAGTGTGTGTAATGAAAAATATCGTTAAACCATTGTACTGTAAGTTTGTATTGTATATACAGTACCACTAGATTCTAACCTATTTCAATCTAGCGATAATTATTGACATATACAAACACAAATTCTGCATATGGTTGGGATGTTAGATCCTTTTCTAAGCAATTATCTGGAGATCTGAGCAATTTCTAAGTGATATTCTAGAGATTGTGTCATTATTCTTGCTATTTCCTGTATGTTCTATTATCTAGCGCCATTTGAGATCTAATCTAGCGAATTTTTGTGTGTTTAACTTGGCAACCCTGCTGATCTGACTAATGAGTCTGTTGTTTACATGCTGTTCAGTTTGAGGGCGACTTAGATAAAGTTTCTGTGTTACACATACCTGTCATCTTACTTTACACATACAGTACATACATACAGTATATGTATGTAATCTTACTCTATTCAAGTCAATTAGTTTGTGTTGGGGATATTACGGTATCTGTTTTTTTTATTTATTTATTACTGGTCTCAAAAGTGCCAAATTCTCGGGAGTGCTGGAAAATCAGATGCCCGTGTAAAGGACTTTTATTGTAGGCTACAGTAGTACTGTACAGCCACAAAGACTGGCAGTGACCCACCTACATTTATCGCTCTGTTATCGCGGGTTATGATATCGCGTTTGACCGCTATCGTGTATACCGGTACCCTAAAAACCCACCCTCTCTGTTACCACGGGTCCTAGAGCCGGTATCGCGTTTCCTCTATGATGGGAAAACTCTAAAATCCCGCCTGTCTACATCACGGCCAAGCATGGGGTGATTCAGCAGCTGATTAGCTTGACGTAAGAGCGAGGTGGGGCTCTCATTGGCTATTTTTTTTCTGACGCTCTTCCGAGTGTCACTTGCGCAAGTAACGGCCGCCATCTTTAATGTCATCAACACTAGCCACTCTAAGTCCACCCGCATTTTACTTGCTTATTTGTGCCTGAACCTCATATATCTTGCGTTTATTATTGCCTCTAGTGCATTCAGTGATAAGGACGGTGGGCCTGGTGGCAATGATGAAGGAATTGAATGCCCGGGACCATCAAAACAGAGTCAAGTCAAGTGTGCATACCGGCTACTGTGTCTGACGAAAGCTGCGGAAACATGACGATGAGTTAGGCTATGCTAAATATGACTGGTTTCAAATAAAATGTATGTGGTAAGTAATATCCTCATAATATTTATATTTAAACATTCTTAACTCCCTCAGACTGAAATAGAATTAATGGATGGGGACAAAAGAATCTAGTTTCCTTTAATGCACAGAAAACCAAATACATTCAATTTTCTAACCGACAGAATCTCACTGACTCCCATATATTTTTTAATGATGTAAATATTCCCACTTCCCCTAGTATTGACATTCTCGGTGTAACATTAACTACTAACTTGAGCTGGACACATTATGTTAGAAGCATTGCTAAGAATGCCTCTAAAAAACTGGGACTCCTGTACAGAGTTCGAGAATTCTTCACTGACGAGCAGTTGGCCGTGATATATAAAAGTCATGTGCGTTCTCAGATGGATTACTGTTCACCTCTGTGGGGTGGAAGTGGAGTGGTTGCATTGAGGCAGTTGGACAAAATTCAAAATAAAGCTATTAGATTAATCAATAACCCTGCAATCACACAGGACCTTCCTACATTATCCATACGAAGAAACGTTGCATCCCTTGCATTATTCTACAGATATTTTCACAGCAATTGTTCCGAGGAACTTGCTTCAATTGTGCCGCCTCTCCACATCTTTCCCCGTAGAACTAGGGCAGCTGAGAGCGCCCATGAATTTACACTTTCTCCTCCACAATGCAGAACTTCTGCTTATCAGAATTCATTTATCCCCAGAGCTACTACTCTTTGGAATTCACTTCCCTCGAATTGCTTTCCACAAACTTACAATCTACAAATGTTTAAATCCAGTTGTTACAAACATTTTATGAATGGAGGATGCCTTTAGGCACATGGACCTTTTTGTTTTATCTGTGTTTTTCCTTCCTCCGTTCATTGTCTCTTAAAAAAAAAAAAAAAAAAAAAAAAAGTTAACTTAATGACGAGGAGGCGGACTGCACGGTATTATCCCCATAACAGTCAAAATCTTACTGAGGGACTGTTAGAAGTCGGAGGAACTTGGGGTTGCCACCATTCGACAGATTCTGATCTAACTTACCTAACTTACTGAGGCCTAAATGACGCTAGATCGTCATATAACTTATTAGAGAGATTTAAGATAGGTTCATATGACTCACTAGCGTCATATGAGTTTTTTGGCAAAACCGTCATATGAGTCGGAGGGGGTTAATATATATTTATTGGATGTATGCTTATTTGGGGGGGGGGGGGGAGAGAAACGGGTACTTTTAGTAACTGTTTGGACGAATCTGGGGTGAAAAGTTTGGACCTAGGAACCAATATATTTTTCCCCATAAGTTATTAAGTTCCATTATCGCGATTCTCGTTATAGCAGCACTAATTAGGCACCAATTAGGCGTGATAACGGAGGGATGAGTGTGCACAACTTTGAATTTGTTTTCCTCTATTGGTTTACCAAATACAAAAATACTCCTGAACCAAACTGAAAAGAACTGTAATAAAAAGTTTCTTTTATATCTGTTCAGGTATGTTTTCATTTATAACAGAGAACCAGAGTTGAAATTATGGAGATAAGGACATGACTTTTTACCGTGACTACTTGTGAACTCTTTCTCTGTGTTATATGTCTGATCAAACTGTACTGATGATGTTTTCTGTGGCCTATTTACAGAAGGTTAGTGTATGTGGTGTGCTGTTGTGTCCCTTGTAAGTACTCTACCCTTTTGTCTGTGTTTGTCTCGCTATTTTTCAATCATTTTCTGTACTTCTTACAAGTCCTTGCCCTTTCTGTACAGGTGACTTTATTTTTGTTCTGGCTATCATTTTTATTGTGTTTAGGATTGATCTGTCATATCGTAATCAAAGAGTCAATGGAGATATATTATACCTCTTTGATTACTAGACGTCCTTCCTAAGCTACGTAATATCGTCTAATGATAGTTAGAATATAAGGAAGAATGACGTCACCCATATTGAAGGGGTTAAAGAGTGCTTATATTATGTGAGAATTGAGGAGCCTAGCAGCAATGGTAGCAAAGTGCCAACCTAGCCAAAATTTATTTGCTCATGTAAAAGGATACATAATTAAACAAAAGTTATTTGGCGAGATACTTTCTGACTGGTTATGGTGATCAACATATTGGTCCATAATGCTATTCCCTCAAAAGAAAGTTTCTCGTTGGATTAACATTTTCTTGGATATACATGTTCATCTTACATGAATACAGTACAGTGATCCCTCGCATTTGGCGATTTAATTAGTCTAGCCAAACCAGCGCCAAAAGTGTATTTCACCAAACGCGAATATTACTTTAAATGGGAAAATTTATCCATTAGTCTTTGACGAGGCCCGAGTTCACCCTGTTCAAACCGCCCGCCATGCGCATCGTCGACACACTCGGCGCCGTCTGCTTACTCTGTTCTTGCTAGAAGACATAGGCCTAGCCTATATATCTCCACAAAGAAATGACCTAACCTAGGTTAGATGTATATCAGGCAGCAGAACTCATTGTTATCTTTTGAATAGTCTTATTGATAAGGAATAACCACATAACCTTAGCAACAAGTTGCTAAGTCACTAGCTAGCCAGACCAAGAAATGGTCTAACCTAGCTTAGATTTATATCAGGAGGCATAAATCACTTATACCTTGTGAATGGTGAAGACTAGAATTTTCTATACCAAGTGCTTTTCGATTGAGCTAATTAATGAAAGTGGTTTTGGACCCGTGGTCACTTCTTTGATTATCGATTGGGCCCCCGAGTCAGCTGATGCGCGTGTACTTACACTAGTTGTATTTGCGGGAGTGAGCATGCTCGTTAATTCCCGCCTCCTAAGATATGTTTGTCATACCGTGCCTTTGAAACTATGCACTGATGGTGCAGACACTACTTCGGCTGGCAATTTGTTCCACCCACTAATCGAGTTGGTAGGAAATCTTTTACTTTTCAGATCAGATTTACTATTAGACACTTTCAGTTTGTAGCTGTGACCTCTTGTTCTCTCACCTCCATCCCTCTCTATGAAGTTTTCTTGGTCGATTTTGTCAATACCTCTAACACATTTGTACATCTGAATTTGCTGTCCTCGTTTCCTTCTCTGTTCCAGTGTAGGTAGATTCAATCTTTCGAGCCTCTCTTGGTACTCCAAATTTTCCAAACCTGGGATCATCCTCGTAGCTGCTCTCTGTACCCTCTTAATTTTGCGGATATGTTTCTTCATGTGAGGTGTGTGTGTGTTTGTGTGTCGCGGGCTGTTCGGCACAGTAAATAAAGCAAAACACAAGAGATATGAGGTTCACAAATCGGTTTGGTCAAGATTACTCTGTTAATATACGTTTATGAAATATACCTGGGATATTCTCGCTATCCAAGCAGCTCAGTTAGGGTTTTGTGAGTAGGCCTAGGCCTATCTATTGTCTAGCCTTGGCCTAAGAGTAACTCTCAATACGGCGCTCTACTGTACATGAAACATTAACAGCAATAAAAATGACAATAGATAATAGATAACAGATTTGATTTACCATGAATTATTTAGAGTTATGCCTGGTGAGACGAGCTTGCGGGCGGTGCATTCTGTGACGTCAGCATTCTCGCCAAAAGTGTATTTGCAGCGCCTAATTCGGATTGTGGTACCATATCCAACCTATCGCCAATACTGTGTTTCGCCAAGCTGAAACTTGCCAAATGCAAGGGACCACTGTATATTAATTTTGGTTAGGTTGGCACTTTGCTGCACTCCTCGATTGTACTCTTTATACCGTAAAATGGGCTAACTTCACACACGTAAGTATAATTGGGACGTTTCTGGATAAAATGTAATGAACCAGGTGACAGTAGTAGTGATGAATAAGGCTTGATATTATGAAAAACACTGCATTTATACGGTATTTATTCTAACATAATATCAAGCTATTATCCCATAACTGGATAAATTAGTTTTATTATACATCAGTCATATGATGGGTTGCATTATAGTATACCGTACCCTCCATCTGTCCGGTCGTCCACCTGTGCGTCGTCATAGGTCTAGCGACTTTATTTCTTCACTGGTTTGTTAAGACTTTTAACATAGCTTCACTACTAAAAGACCTTGGACAAGTTTGATTTTATGTTGAGCGTTGTGTCATCAGATTTGTTTATCAACAACACTTTTTTTTATATGAATACCCGTAGAGGTAATAAGAAAAGTACACCTGCGCAGAAAACGGTTTACACTACAGTACTGTATATTCGTTTTTTAGTCGTGAGCCGTGGCATAGTCAGTAGAGCGTCGGCTGCTGATCAAAGGGTCGGCGGATCGAGCCCTCACTGTAAATTTTTTTATTAGTAGATGTCAAGCCCAGGCAACTTGACCTAGCGATTTGTGACAAATGCCTAATGTTCATGGCCACCCCATTCTCGGGAATTACAGCGTCTGGCAATTTTTTTTAGTTTTTATTGTTTTGTTCTGAGGTCTATATCTATGAATTATAGTTATACATATAGCTCATTGCATGAGAAAGATAATTAAAATAACAAACTTATTAGGCCTAATATACAGTATATATATATATATATTTTTTTTTATTTTTATTTTTTCCCTTCTATATTTTAACTACTCCCTCTCGGGCATAGGCCGAGAGCCTGTACATTCAACCGTACATTCAACGGTGAAGCCCGTGAGGTCTCGCCAGTCAAGGGAGTGAGACATGTGAAGCGTTTTGAGCTGCAACCAGCCCCCGTCATCTTGCCTTCGCAGGATGCACATGGCCCGGTTGCCCACCCACAGCTCAAAGCAGCCCCATATCTGAAGCTGCTTCACCTCATGCGCTTCACTGTTTCACCCCCTAGACTCGGACCCTCACTCAGAACGCCACCTATTGAGCCACTAGGCATTGCCCCCCTGTAGCCTATTTTGAATATGGGAATATTCATACAGTGCTATTTAATCAGGGAACAATGAGTTTTTTGTTGTTTATGTTTCGGTGGGCTTTGTGGTTATGCACTGATACAGCACAAATTCCATCCTAATATTATCTTCCCATTTATACATCTGGATTCGAACACTGGACCATTGGATTACTAGTCCAGTGCCATGACCACTTCACCTCAAGGGGGTATCACACTGGGCCAATTCTCGTCACTTCAGCAAAAAGTGGAGCTACCGTCAATCTCCAGCACAAATCTCACCCTTTGATGGAGCTAGGATGCTTCCCGCACTGGGTGGGAAGCTCCAGTTTTTGATGGAGGTAGAGTGTCAGCCTCTTTACAGCTCGCATTTAATCTCATTGATATCTCAAGTATATGACGTCGAAATATATATTTTGCTACATAATTGTGTGTTTTGATTGTGAGAAGGACTGCGGATAGACATAAACTAAGTGAATTAATGCTAAAATAGCTACACCACTTGCAGCTAAATAACCACTTCCTATACCTACGCCACGGCGATTGGTATGAAATGAAAACATTCGGTTGCGTAGCAGGAGGAACTGTTTTTCAGATGCCTATTTACTAAGAATCATTGAACAATATATTTAACCTAACCTAACCTAACCTAGTATATTAGTGGACTATTTATGAATGTACAATGTAAAAATATATTGTAACATTACCAATTATTGAGATAAATACAGGTCTACCCGCATACACAGGATTATGCCTACAACCTCCGAAAAGTTCAAAATATTTCCTCATATACACTCCAAATATAAAACATAATCACGCAAACTTGTAGATTGAGTCATATTGAAATATGTGTCGATATAAATCCATATTACTCTAAATTATTGGTGAAACAACACAATATAAACGATCGTTTAGTGCCGAGGTAACGACAGGGGCTCCGTCAGGCTATAGCCTATATTTTGCAAAAAACTTCCTCATAGCTACTTATATAAGCTTCACACGCAAAACATAGCAACATTAACGTATAGATTGGGTCCTATTACACAAAGTTTGTCAATATCAATCCATATTATTTTACAGTTTAAGTGAAACCACTGTTCTATAGCCTACGCCACGGCGATTGGTATGAATCGAAAAAGTTCAAAATATAAATGTCCTCATTTAACCCTCTCACCACGGAAGGGCTCTTGAACGCCCATAAAAAAGCATATAACAGCTGCCTGGAAGGGCTCTTGAACGCCCAGTGGTTGAAAGCCTGTGAGCTTCGTGTGCGAGGCGTCGGTCCGACGCATGTAAACAACAGCCGGCCGGACCGACGCCCCGCATCTCCGGCCACAAGAAGGAGAGCGTCGCTTGTTCGTGTGTGCCTGTATGTTGTTGTTAAGTATCGAAAAGTAGTGTAAAGTGGCTGTTTTGGCCATAAAGTTATCTCCAATGAAATCATCATCACAACTCAACCAGTTGACTTAGAGAGCTCTACTTAATGCCATTCTACAGGTAAATAACACAGCTACGCTTGGGGATGAGCGGGAATGCGGGAAGCAGTCAGATTAACACATATACGGTAGCCTAGCCTAGACGTTTTTCGGCCAAAACACCCGGGTTTCGAGGAATATATATATAATACATAGCCGGGGCTGGAGGGTTAAGCTTCAAATTTAAAAAAAAATTACACTAACGTGTAGATTGAGTCATATTGCATTATAATTGTAGATGTAAATTCATATTGTTATACATTACAGTATAGGTGAAACGGACCAATATAGGCTAAGGTCGGACGTTGTTATTGTTGTGTCGGAGACTCACACAGCCAGGACGCTTGGCGTGTGTGATAGGATTTGCTGGCGCTACTGGGTGGAAACGGAGACTGGAGATTGGAGATTGAAGAGAATTTGGCCCAGTGTGATGCCCGCTTTACACAGTATACACATTCGTCAGACACGACTCGAAGCTCTATACCACTAGACATTCAACACTAGCCTTATGAGGGCCGAGACTCAGTGGGCCAGTATAAAATAAACACATAGTCAACAAAAACTAGACATTCAAATCGCTACTTCCAGTACATCAATATTACGATACACTATACAGTACTGTATATATTTACGGAAAAGAATCACACACAGTATATTATATAGAACAATAGCATAATGTACTACTGTACTTACATTTACGAGTTAGAATAAGTTCTCTATGTGCTCCATACCATCATCTTTAACCCTTGTCTATCGGGTCCCGACTTTAGTCCGTTAGAGAACCAAGGCCTAAAGAGCGGGTCCCGATTTAAGTCCAATGCGATTTTGAGCACATAATCGGCTCTGAGATTGAGTCCATGCGGTGGGAGGAGCGCGGGCGGGCTGTGACTGTTCAGCGTGGATATAGTCCCGCCTCTGACACCACCACCACATTTCTACACCTTCCTGGTCCCGCGATACAGGGAAAAAACTGAGGAAGTTACTGTATTTTAGGGTTTTTCCCTTCATATTGCAACATCGTTGCAAGAGACCCCTGTGGTCGTACAAGGATGGTTCAGGTGTCATTGGAAAGCTCAATTATCGCCCTTTCACGGATACATAATTGTATTACGCTCTGGCTCTTCTTTATGCATAAAAAAGAGCATGGAATGAAGCTCGTTTAGGGTAAATCTGCCCACTTGGCAGGTTGTAGCGTTACAAAACCAGCCGCTCGGGAGGTGTTAAATCCCGCGACAACGTATTGTACCTCCCAGCTTCACTCATCATCGCAGACCGAGACTCGTACCCGGCATTGATCAGCTCGCAAGTGTTATTGACGTTGCACAGCGTTTCTAATAGCTTGCCTATTTTCTTCACATAGATTGCCATTTGTAACGGAAAAAAAATCCTGCAGATTTTTTTTTTTTTTTTTCTTCCTGAAAGCCTGGGAACATGATTCGCGTGGTTGTGCACTTTGGACAATACCTCCAAAATACACAATTCGCATTCCTGCTTGTTACCGAGTTAAAAGAGTTAAACTTTTTGTGGCAGTCTATGACAGCACGGCTGGGGCGAAGTCTGCCATCTCCTATTGCCTAGTTTCTTTACTGATTTTGATAAGACTTAAAACTTAGTTTCACTACTGAAATATCGTAAACGAGTTGGATTTTCAGCTTTTTACCAAAATATTTATGGAAGCAACCACCAACTTTCCACTATGACTTCACTAAGTACACTACAATATTAGCCTATACTGTTTGATGTTTTATCACTGTTTCATCTTTTTACAGAAAGTATAGGAAAACAGCCACCCACTTTTTACTGACTGCAAAAGTCTAGGGAAGCAGCCACTTACTTTTCAGTGACATCATATGAGGCGCTTAGAAGAACAAAGGTGCATAAGGCAATGCCCTCCTATTCTAAAACCACACTTAAGTTCTGCGCTAAACATTCGTGAACGAAATAAACAGAAACAAAATATAATGCTCTATTTGAAACCGAATAATATTTAGCTCTTTATCACAAATTTGGACTCAGTTGTAGTATCTTTGTTCAATATAGGGTTATGGAAGCACTTAAATGCAGTTCTAAAATACGGGGATGATTGCTAATTTGTGATAAAGGGCTAACTATCATTCAGTGTTAGAAAGATCACTATATTTTGTTCCTATTTATTTCATTCATGAAGGTTTAGGGTAGCACTTAAGTTTGGTTTTAGAATACGAGGGCATTGGCTTATGCACCCTTGTTCTTCTAAGGACGTTTTTGCCTTCAGCTTTAACCAAAAAAAAAACCTAAGGAAGCAGCCACCCGTTTTTTACTGAGTTTGATAAATAAAGTACAATAATATACTGTAGTCCTATAATGTCATGCGATGTCTTATATGCTTGTCATGCGACGGGTCATGCTGACGGCCGTATTATGCACCCTGTTTGCGGTACTCTTGTTAAACAAATTCAGAAGTTACCTCCCTGTGCAATTTTTGCCCACATAATCAATGCCTGTTTTCATGATGATGTTATTCATGTTTGTCTTTGTGTCCTATGTTTGTGTCTTAATACTTTACACTAATTTTCCTCTTATTGTACGTGAGAAATGTACTCTTGACACCTATTTTTATGATAGTTATTAATATTTTAATTTTACTAACCTATTATTTTAGCCATATATGGTAGGCTAATAATTATGTATTGAATTTTGTTAGCACAATGCATTAATTATTGCATGGAAATATTGTAACATGATTGGAATCTGTAACCCTATGACGGTGGATTTATTCGTCTTTTTCTGGGGACTTTTAATCTGCATGTTTTACTCTAAAATTTCGATACAGTATATACGGTACTATATTGCACTGGTATTGGAAACCAAACTGAAGGTAGATTATTATCTATCTATTACCGGAGGGGTGGCCATGAACGGAACGCCCCCATGCACCTCTGGCCCCAGTCAGTCGACGTCCCTCCTCCCATCCAGCACCGCTTTCACGCATATACTTCTTAACTCCATCCTTCCACCTCTCACTCGGTCTACCTCTCCCTCTCTGTCCTTCCACCTCACTCTCTTTACACTCTCTTAGTCATTCTCTCGCTTGCCATACGTTCCTCATGGCCGAACCATTTCATGGTGTTCCTTTTCACACTTTCCAGCACATCTACATCCACACCACACCACACCTCTCTCGTACTTCCTCATTCGTCTGTCTATTCTTCCATGTAACATATTATATAGTCTGTAAATAAAAATTGGAAGGATGAAAGTTTATTCATATTTTTTTTAGGTCTTAGAGATGCTTTTATGATAATGTAGCTTTTAACTCAATGATTGCAGGCATACTATATAAAAACTAAGAACATAACTGAAGTAATTGTCATATGACAATCACCGAAAATCTGCGTAGTACATGGCCTGACAGGCAGGCAAGCGAGTCTAAGCAGTGCAGGACCTCTACATCCACCACCCCAAAATGCCAATGAGGTAATCTCACAGCATCTCCCGCTCTCTGCTGACTTGGAAATTGTAAAAAACGCTCTCAACCGCTCATTTTTACAGATTTTGCCCCACCTTTGCAATACTGTTGCACGACAACCAGTGGTCGTACAGACATGATTCAGTTGTCATTGGAAAGGTCTATTCCTCTAATTTCAGGGATATATAATTGAATTACGTTCTAGCTCTTGTTTATACATTAATATGTGCAGGGAGTGAAGGTCACTTTTAATAAAAAAAAAAAAAATATGGTACAGTGCAGACCAAGCAATTGTCACATGACAATTGCTGCAATAATTGTGGTAATAATTTCACAGTACAGTAACTTTTGTAGGTGTTTAGGTGCAATCACCACGGCCAATCTGGGGATCCGCCGTTATTGAGCTCGTCCTGGAATCTTTACGACTGAATCTTACGATTCTATACAGGCACTAGCTCAGAGAAGAGTGTTGAGAGGGGAGAAGGGGTGTTGGAGAGAGAGGAAGGTGTTGGAGTGGCTTTGTTACGTGTGTTTAGTCTGTATACGTCGTCAGGATGTCCCCTGACTGGGTGCAAGCATGTGAAACATGCTAGGACGTACTACCACACCCACTAAATGTCCGCCGTGGCGGGAATTCAATCCCGGGTCATGCAGATTTATACAGTACCATATGTTCACTTTCAATACAGTAGTCCTGCTTAAAAGTTTTGATAATTTATAGATCCTGTGTTGTTTATTATCTATGCCTCTAGTCTTTCAAACCTACTGGATGCACATGGTGTTAATTATCATTTCTATGCAGATGATTCATAGTTGTATATTGAAATTAATAATATCTATGAGGTAAAGAATACATTTTCATCACTCTTGTCAGACTTGAAGATCTGGATGACTAGAAGGAAGCTCAAATTGAATGACAACAAGACGGAGATTAAAGTCATAAATGGTAATTTGAGAAATAGTGTCCATGAAGATTTTGGATGTCTAGAATTCAGTGAATCACAGCTCCAACCTTTGGAATCAGTGAAAAACTTGGGCATTGTATTCGACAAAAATCTGAACTTTAAGAATCATATAAATATGGTCGTGAAGAGTTGTCACCTTTACATTTGTAACCTTTATGCTATAAGGAAGTTCTTGAGCAAGGAATCTCTTTTGACCCTCATTCATTCATTTGTTATATCTAGAATTGATTACTGTAATTCATTGTTCATTGGTCTACCAAATGTTACTTAGAAGAAACTCCAGTATGTTCTCAATAGGTGTGCTAGACTAATATTTTCACTTCCACCCAGAACACCCACCACATATTATCTAATAGATCTACACTGGCTTCCCATCAAGGCCAGAATAGAGTTTAAAATGTGCTTACTCACATTTAACCCTCCAGACCCGGTTGGGCTCTGAGGCATCCATAAAAAACACCCCCGCGGAACCCGGAAGGGCTCTGAGGCTCCGGCAGCTTGAAAGCCTGTAAGCTTGGTGTGCGAGGCGTCCGTCCGACGCATGTAAACAAAAACCGGCTGGACAGACGCCGCGCATCTCCGACCACAAGAAGGAGAGCGTCGCTTGTTCGTGTGTGCCTGTATGTTATTGTTAAGTAGTCAAAAGTAGTGTAAAGTGGCTGATTTTGCCACAAAGTTATCTCCACGGAAATTGTCATCACAACTGAACCAGTTGACTTAGAAAGCTCTACTTAACGCTATTCTACAGGTACGAAACATCTACGCTTGGAGATGCGCGGGAATGCAGAAGCAGTCAAAATAACAAAGATACGGTAGCCTAGGCGTAGACGTATTTCGGCCAAAACCCCCGGGTTTCGCTATGGAATACATAGCCGGGTCTGATGGGTTAAGGTGCTGAGGTTTGGTGAGCCTAAGTATTTGTTGGATCTTCTATTTCCGACACATAATGAGTCAAATGTGAATTTGCGTAGTGGTGATGACCCATATCGCCTTTATGATCCCAGAGCCATTGGGGAACGTGCTTTTGCGCCTAGATATAATAATAATAATAATAATAGTTCTTAAAGCTAGCGCATGCTAAGCTAGCTAAGGATAGCTCAATAAGGCCGATTAGGCGTATTTCCATTGAGGTCCTGTACTACTACCCCATCCCTTTGCTCATGAGGGATGGTAACGACTCAGTGCTTGTGAAAAATCTTTAATGCGCCGAGCGTGGGTGCGAACCCGGGCCTTCTGGGTGGAAGTCCGAGACGCTAGTCACTACACCAAGCGATCCTTTTCTTATGTTGCCCCACGTCTATTCAATCGACTTTCTGTGTCACTTAAGCAGTTGAATTGTGTTGACGCTTTTAAGAAACAACTGAAGTTGCACATATTTCTGAGGGCTTATGATATTGGGGAGCATAGAGTTACTGATGACTAAAAGCTTTACTTTTTTTTTTTTTTTTTTTTTTTTTTTTTTTTTATGGCAAATTTTAAGTTAATGTGAGCGCTCGCGAATCCACTTGGAGAATTCGTGCTTGAACAAATAAAATACCAGCATATTATTATTATTATTAAAAAAGAATCTTACTTACCCACAGAAAGGTACATGTGGACAGTACGATGTGCAGGAGTTTTTTAGATGAGGGATCAGGAGAAAGACTATAGGCCTACAGTAGTCATTATTTGTTTTACCTGAGGTTAAAATTACAATATCACCATCTTGATTACTGGGCTATTTTGAAGATTTTTGTAGGGAAATTTGTCATTACTTATGAAAACTTAAATATGTAGTATTAATGTTTGTCCATTAATTATATACAAATCAGCTGCTTAAGGTTTTTCTGTCAGGTGATAAAATAGATCTACTATATGGCTTAGGAGACTGTAGCCTATTCATAGCTACTTCAGAACTTTGCCTGTCCAAGTTGGAGTTATTTGATCTTATGGCTAATCTAGAACCTTGACTATCCTGAGGAAGAAAATATCTTCCTCACGAGAGTCAAGGTTCTCTTTTTTGCAATTCTCTTAGTCGCCAAAAATTCCTCCCTGATGCCTCCTTTCTTCCATGCTATGAAGCATCTTTTCTCCTTTATATACAGTATATCAGTTTAGTTTATTAGGGACCCGGGCAGCATGATGTTCAGGTATCTACATAAGTACAGTGTAGAGAGATAAAATTGGGGAATGTTGCCACTGAATTCAACTTTAGTTAATGCTGCAACAGGCCAAAATATATTCAACCGAAAACAGGTATTTTCAACACAGAAAACTAGACCGTATGGGGATACTAATAATTTTTTTTTCACTAACATGTCTAATGATATTATACCTTGTTTTGCATTTTAATATAATTATAATGATACACAATTGTATATCAGTGACTGGTACCAATTTGGTATAATAAATTTGTATATGTAACTTAAATATATGTAATGCACTACATATAAGATCTTGTAAGGCATTATATTATGTCTTACAAGATCTCATATTTATATTTGTATGTTTAACTTAAATACATGTAATGCACTACATGAGATCTTGTAAGACATTATAATATAATACCTTACAAGATCTCATAATATGTAGTGCATTATTATGTTCTCTCCACCAACCAACTTTACTCCTAAACTCGATTAATGAAATTAACAAACACATGTGGCAGTCCGGGGATTCGAACCTAGGATGCTCACACCGAAAATCAACACACTTATGCATTGCACCACGAAGACATATATTTAAGTTACACATACATATTTATTACGATATTCCAAAGTGGTACCAGTCACTGATATACAATTGTTTATTTTAATTTATGTTTTAATGTAAAACAAGGTATAATATTATTAGACATGTACAGTATGTGAAAACAAATGTATTAGTATCCCCATATGGTTTAGTTTTCTCTGTTGAAAATACCCGTTTTCTGTTGAATCTATTTTGGCCTGTTGAAGCATTAACTAAAGTTGAATACAGTGGCGACATTCTTAAGTTAAAGTTTTTTCTCTCTTATGTTGAGACCCGAACATCATGCTGCCCGGGTCCCTAATGAACTAAGCTGATATTTATCTATCTAAGCTTATATCTATCTATCTATCTATCTATCTATCTATCTATCTATCTATCTAAATTGATAGGAGAGGCATATAAGCATGGTTACATTCTCTATTTACACTCCGCAATGCTGCATCTCTAATAAACAACAGCAATATTAATATTTAAGTAAGATTTTGTTTTACACAGAACAAAATAACTAAAACGTCAGTTAGAATAGACACTCCCATAAACCAGTCAGTTGGTCAATCTCGATATAACTTGACAATTAATCAACAATGCATAGGAGAAAGTAAGGACGAGGCAGTAATACGTATATACAAATAAAGGAAAATTACATTATCATTGTGTTGAGTTGAAGTAAATAGATACACATTATTGTTATTATATTTTGATTTTATTCTTTATTACTTCTGTTTCGGTGCTTGAACCAGATGAGAACGAAGGGAGAGACTTGCAAGAGGGAAAGAGAAGGGTGATTGGTGGTAAATCAAATTAGATCCCTTGGCCCATATCAGCCGAGGACCAATACAGCCACTCACACCATTGTGGCCATGGACCAAAACAAGCCAAGTCAGCCTCTGCGGACTAAAACATCACTCGATCCATAATAGCTGCTCTATGAAGTAGTCACTCACCGTAAAACGGGCCTAATTAGTAATTTACTCCTTAATGGCTACTAACCAAGACGTTCACTCATCCCAAACCAGGATTAATCAGCCATTCAGCAGTCAGCACATACAGGCCATGAACCAAATCAGCCACTCAGTTTTAAATAGACAGCAGACAGGTCCGCTTTGGCTATGGTCAAAACAGTCCAAATCAACTGCTCAGCTTAGGCCATGTGCCAAAACGGCCACAGTTCACAACAACAACAACGTAACTCAAATCAATACAAATCAAACCTTGGACCAAAATTAATACTAAGCCTAAAACAGCCATAGACCAATAGTCAAAATCAGCTGTAGACCATCATGGCCACTCAGCTTAATATGGCCACGAAATACAAGCCAAATCACCCACAGACCAAAATAGCCACTCGGCTCATATCAGCCGAAGACCAAAGCATTCTCTCGGCCCAAATGGCTACAGACAAAAATTAGATGCTTGCAAAATCAGGAATGGGCCATAGATGCCATTCAGCTCAAAGCTGTCTTGGATCTATATGGATGTAGACTAAAATGGCTACTCGGCCCAAAACTGTTACGGATCAAAATGTTACTTTTTCCCAAAACGGGCCAAAGCAGCCGTTCAGCCCAAATTAGACGCTCAACCCAAATCAGCCGCTCAGTCCAAATTGGTCGCAGATCTAAATGTCGACTTGGCCCAATTCAACCACTTACATTTTTTGACTGCGCATACTTAATTTGAGCTGATCCCAGGAATGCCCCTCGTAGGTGGGGCATATGCCACATAGGGATAGAGTGAAGGAAAATAGGGATTAGATTCAGCCACAATGTTCCCCTAAGTGTTGGGGCTTGTACTGAAATTAAATAAAGAATAAACAAATCTTGCCAAATTATCTGGAGGTAATGGAACAGAATATAGACACTGCACCCGATTATAGCTCATGGAATATACATAGTACATGCATGTAATGGTTTAACGTTGTTTTCCATTACATACATTGTAACGGCTCAGTCGTGCCAACTGATGCCACCGCTAAACAAATAACGTACCGGTACACAAGAAAACATTAACTAAAATACTTTACTGCACATAGGTCAATACAGAAAAATTAACCATCTAAATATTAATTACAGTAGATTAAGTCTCAAGTTTTGTATTTATTATTTTATTTTTCAAGAAGGATTGTTGTAGACTACTTTTGTTTATTGCATATTTGTAGAATACATACATTGTGTGTAATAATAATAATAATAATAATAATAATACAGTAATTAGTTTTACTAGCAGGGGTACCCGGCGTTGTCCGGGTTTAAATTCTACTACCATAATCACCATCATCAATCACTACTACCACAATCATCACAATACTACTACTATCATAATCACCGGCCTCGACCTCCCTGTGCCTCATTAAACGGCGACCTCGATTTCGGCCGCTAAATGACCTCCGATTTTGGATCTGACCTCATCCGTAGCCCCATTTTGGGGGGCTGCGAACAACTTTCGTTCCATACACCTTTTCGATCGGCGGCCTCCTGCCCCAAACGGCAATTTTGTTTTCTTCTCCAATTTCGGCCTCGAAGTGACCTCCGATCGTGGCCTCGCCCCCTCTATGACCTGACCCAGGTCAATTGACACCCACATGCAAAGTTTCAGCTCCCCAGGTCCAAAACTGCGGGCGCCTATTAAGAACACACAGACAAACAGACACACGAACTGTAATAATATAGAAGACTAGCTGGGGTACCCGGCGTTGCCCGGGTAATCACCATAATCACCATCACTACTACTACCATAATCACCATCATCAATCACTACTACCACAAGCGTCACAATACTACTACCATAATCACCGGCCTCGACCTCCCTGTGCCTCATTAAACGGCGACCTCAATTTCGGCCGCTAAATGACCTCCGATTTTGGATCTGACCTCATCCGTGCCCCCATTTTGGGGGGCTGTGAACAACTTTCGTTCCATACACCTTTTCGATCGAAGGCCTCCTTCTGCCCCAAACGGCAATTTTTTTCATTTTTTTTCATTTTTTTTTTAAATTTCGGCCTCGAAACGACCTCCGATCGTGGCCTCGCCCCCTCTATGACCTGACCCAGGTCAATTGACACCCACATGCAAAGTTTCAGCTCCCCAGTTCCAAAACTGCGGCCGCCTATTAAGAACACACACACACACACACACACACAGACAATCGAAAATATTATATAGATTATTATGTCAACTTATTATTCATTGCAACCATTAGGGTGAAAATCTAGAGGAATTTTATAACTTTCGCGGGAAATCTTTTAACAGTGGTCAGTATATCTTTAAAGTTTTTGGAGTGATCTAGTTTAGATTGGTTGCCTATTTAGCATTCATCAAGATATCCATTTCAAGTTATTTTGGATAGTTAAGGATTTATCATTCATCAAGATATCCATTTCAAGTTATTTTGGATAGTTAAGGATTTAACATTCATCAAGATATCCATTTCAAGTTATTTTGGATAGTAAAGAAGGTTTGTTTATTTATAAGTCTTGAATTAGTGAAGTACAGTACTGTATTTATTGGCTAGTCTTCATTTCTAATGACTTTGTAATTGACCAATTGCATATTTCGATATTTAGCGGACTAAACAATACATACGTTGGTTTATGACGGATAGAAGGTATGCTTAATCTTATTTTAATGTATGTAATTGTGCATTTCAAACTGTTTTCTCTAATTTTTTGCAATTTTGCTAGATATTGATATCTACAGCTTCAATTTCCTTACAGCCCGAAACTCGCGAGTGATAAATTTAGTGACCTGTGAGGAGTGAAATATTGTTGTTGTTTTCTTGTGTAAGTTGTGTTTGTATATTTTCTGCATTGACCACCTTTGCTCATGGTCTTCGAAAAACCTTGCTTGGGACACAAATTAATGTCGCGTTGGGTTTATATGTATAGCGTTTTACTTGAGAAGTTTTGTGGTGAAATTACTTTGGGAATGTTTTTGGAGCGCTGACCTGACGAATGGTTCTTATAATATGTCTTGGGAATTGCACACCAGGAGTCTCTCAACCATTTATTTGTATAGCGCCATGAGTCTTGAAATAGATAAAAAACTAGTCTATGTATTCTTACTTGCCAAAAATAATTACTATGCTGTATGACCATTAGTAAACTGGCAATTTTGAAGTTTCAGTGAGTTAGTAAGATTATTTAGTAATTTGCAAATGATACTCCTGCAGATAAATTACTGGATATTGAGATGAAGTTGTCGTTATTTTGAACAATTATACTACAGGGTGGCGCAGACTGGTTAACCAGTTGACTTAAGGGGGGGGGGGGATTTGCTCCCTAGACCTCTATCAAGCTTAAAGCACACACACACACACACACACACACACACACACACACACACACACACACACACACACACACACACACACACACACAAGACCCCCTTCGTGATAAATTTGTACAGTTTTCAGTATATAAAAGTTCTAGTCAAAGGTCGGTTCCTCCTAAATTACAGGCTCACTCTCGCTCGCCAGGTGAAAATCGACTCCTAAAAATCACGGAACGTCTTAATATTGACAAAGAAATGGAGCATAGGGCCTTAAAATCGCCGAACTAATGGGGCGAACGTAAACAAAAAATACAAACTAAAGGGGCTAAACATGAGGAGAAGGGGGTCCCGAAAAAAATAACCTCCCCTTAATAGAGACCTAGACTGGGTAACCGACTTCTGCGCCACCCTGCAAATACACTTTATTTCACGGAGGAACAAAACAAATAGATACCAGATGAAAAACAAAAGATACCAGATGAAACACAAATAGATACCAGATGAAACAAATAGATACCAGATGAAACACAAAAGATACCAGATGAAACACAAATAGATACCAGATGAAACACAAATAGATACCAAATGAAACACAAATAGATACCAAATGAAACACAAATTGATACCATACCAGCTGAAACACAAATAGATACCAGATGAAACTCAAATAGATACCAAATGAAACTCAAATAGATACCAGATGAAACTCAAATAGATACCAGATGAAACACAAATAGATGCCAAATGAAACACAAATAGATACCAAATGAAGCACAAATTGATACCATACCAGATGAAACACAAATAGATACCAAATGAAACACAAATAGATATCAGATGAAACTTAAATAGATACCAAATGAAACAAATAGATACCAGATGAAACACAAATTGATACCTTACAGATGAAACACAAATATATACCAGATGAAACACAAATAGATACCAAATGAAACACAAATTGATACCTTACAGATGAAACACAAATAGATACCAGATGAAACACAAATAGATAACAGATGAAACACAAATAGATACCAGATTATACCAGATGAAACACAAATAGATAACAGATGAAACACAAATTGATACCAGATGAAACAAATATATACCAGATGAAACATAAATAGATGCCAGTACGTTTTTGCAATAGAATCTGTATTGTTTTGGATTGTGGTAGTGGCAAAGTTATAATTAATATAATATCCAAGTTTATCTAACACTCCCAAACTTCTCCCAAGTATATTATTCTCGTGGGTAAAACAGTTGAGTATGTTATGTATCTGCTGGTCTGTTTAACCCCTTCAGTACGGGTGCCGTCCTTTTAACTTTACTCTGGCTACTATTAGACGATTTTATTTAGCAATTAACAGGCTTCAAACTATCTCACTTAACCATTACCACAGATCCTGCTTAAACTGTACAAAATCGTCTAATTATAGCTATGATAAAATAATGAAGACGTCGCCGTTACAGGAGTTATGATAGACAAGGCATATTTAATGATAATACTAATTTGTATTGCATTTCAAGCAGTTATCTTCTTATCGTCATACAACATGCCAGATTGCCATATGCTTGCGAAATAATATATAATGATAATTATGTGTATGAATTAGTGATTGTACAGTATTTATTTATATTATTAAATCAGTTCGTGTGTCTTGTTTGTCTGTGTGTTCTGTGGCCGCAGTTTTGGACCTGGGGAGCTGAAACTTTGCATGTGGGTGTCAATTCACCTGGGTCAGGTCATAGAGGGGGTGAGGCCACGATCGGAGGTTGTTTCGAGGCCGAAATTGAAAAAAAAAAAAAAATGCCGTTTGGGGCAGGAGGCCTCCGATCGAAAAGGTGTATGGAACGAAAGTTGTTCGCAGCCCCCCCAAATGGGGGTACGGATGAGGTCAGATCCAAAATCGGAGGTAATTTAGCGGCCGAAATCGAGGTCGCCGTTTAATGAGGCACAGGGAGGTCGAGGCCGGTTATTATGGTAGTAGTAGTATTGTGATGATTGTGGTAGTAGTGATTGATGATGGTGATTATGGTAGTAGAATTTAAACCCTGGCAACGCCGGGTACCCCTACTAGTGGCTATTAAATGAGTAGATGGTAGGAAGGACATTAAAAGGAACACACAATTGGTGACTAGTTAATGATAAAGTACTGTTACATTGACTACTGTTACATTTACTCTATAATCAATAAGTGAACAGTGTCATTACCTTACTGGTATATTGTAAAGTTACTATATAATTATTGTGAGTGAACTTAATGGAATATAAGTTGTTTGACATAACATTGAGGCAACTAAGACGGCAGTCAAGCATGTTCAAGATAAATTAAGGTAGCCTAATTAATATGAGGCTAAGCAAATAAGAAAACAGCATCGAGGTAACAAAAAACTTTGAAAACAAATTATGAAAAACGAGAGTGGAGGGCCAACAAGAAAGACAATATACAGATAGACATATAGTTAAATATGAACTATACACAGCCATGAAAGATAAACAGAGAAAGCAAGAGTGACAAAATATAGATAGCGGAAATGGGTAAACAGTTAGCATATAATTAGACAAAGTCGAGCAATTATGCATTAATTATAAACATAACGGCAGGAAGCAGAAAGGCAGACAAACAGAGAAGTAGGTGGGCAGACAAACAGACATGGAAAGAAGGCAGGCAAATAGGGAAGTAGGCTAACAGACAGCTGGTGAGGTAAGTAGGCAGGCAGACAGTCAAAGAGGTAAACAGGAAGACAGTCAAAGAGGTAGGCAGGAAGACAGACATACAGTCAAGGAGGTAGGTAGGCAGGAAGTCAGGGAGGTAAGAAAACAGACCGGGAAGTAGGCAAGCAGGCAGACAGGGGGAAAGGTAGGCTGGCAGGTAGATAGGTATGTAGGAAGACAAGGCAGGGAAGTAGGTAGGCAGACAGACTGGGAAGTAGGTAGGGAGAAAGACGGGGAAGTAGGCAAACAGGCAGACAGACTGGGAAGTAGGAAAACAGGCAGACAGGCGAGTAGGCAAGCAGGCAGGCAGGCAGGCAGGCAGGCAGAGTTTAACTTAGTTTCCATGCAACTTGCCGATATTAATTGGATCTGGCAAAACTTGGTCCACTTTTTATGAGGGTGAGTAAAGTTTGTTGGTGGCTGGGGCGCGTTTAAGTGGAAGCTGGTTATGAGCAGGTAGTGGTAGTGCTGGAGATGGAGTAGTAGTAGTATTGGTGTGGGGGTGGTGTGGTGCTGGAGATGGTGTAGTAGTAGTAGTAGTAGTAGTATTGGTGGGGGGTGGTGTTGTATATGATTAACAGCGGTGGTGGTAGTGGAGATAGTATAGCAGTAGTTGTATTGTGGGAGATGGTGTGGTGGTGGTTTTGTGTATGGTTAACGGTGGTGCTGGTGGTGGAGATGGTGTAGCAGCAGTAGCAGTATTGGGGGAGATGGTGTGGTGGTGGAATTGTATATGGTTAACAGTGGTGGAGATATAATAGTAGTAGTAATATTTGGGGTGGTGGTGGTGTTGGATATGGTTAACAGTGGTAGTGGTGGTGGTGGTGTTGGGGGAGATGGTGTAGTAGTGCTGGAGGATAAGTATGGTGGTGGTGGTAGTGGTGATGGTTTAGTAGTGTTGGAGATGCTGTGGTGGTGATGTTGGATATGGTGTAGTTGTAGTGGTGGTGGAGATGGTGTAGCAGTGGTGATGTTGGCGGCAGTGGAGGAGATGGTGGTGGTGGAGTTAATTGAAGTGGAAGCTGGTTATGAGGTGGTGATGGTGGTGTAGTAGTAGATGTTGGTGATGGTTTAGTGGTGGTGGTGGAGTATATTTTAGTGGAAGCTGGTTATGGGGAGATGGGGGTGGTGGAGACGATTTTTTGAGGTGGACTTGGAGGTGGTGGTGGAGGACGGTTAACCCATTCAGTACCGGTGACGTCCTTTTCATTAAATGGATAAGGTGTCTAAAAATCTGTGTGTGATAACCCAGGTTCGAATCCCGGTGGTGGATCACATATATGCTTTCATTAATTTCAGTGGAGGTGTTTGGTGGTGTGGTGAAATTAATAAAACATAAATTATCAGTAGGTTCAGGGATATTTCGTAGCGAGGCCGTTCTGCAGTGTATGTTCTGTGCCCCATGAATATTCTTTCCTATCACTTAAACATTAGGCTACCATAGTGCGGTGGGAATATGAACACGATTAGATTAATATCCAGTATTCGAGAATGGATAATAAGTCGTAGGCGTGTGCATAAACCTTTAACCGTCTTGATGGTGTAATGGTTAAGGTGTCTAAAAATCTGTGTGTGATAACCCATGTTCGAATCCCGTGGATCACATAAATTATGTGAAATTATGAAATTAATGAGAGCATATATTATATTATGCTCTCATTAATTTCATTGGAGGTGTTTGGTGGCGTGATGAAATTAATAAAACAAAATATTTTGGCAACTATTAGACTATTTTATTCAGCTTATAAAGGACGTTTACTCATTAAAAGACTGCAGACTACCTCAATTAACCTCTTCAGCACGATGACGTAATTTTCGTCATATGCTGGTTACCATTAGACGATTTTCTTTAGCTTATTATAGACCTCTAGGATTCAAAGGGATAAATGCGATCTCAATAAACACTCCTTCTTAAGCTGCATTATATCCACTAATTTTAACCAGGATCAATGGTAAAAGGGCGTCATCGTGGTGAAGGGGTTAATCCCCTTAGCTACCATATATCCTTCCTAAGCTTCATAAAATCGTCTAAATTTAGTTGATATAAAATACAAAAATACGTCACCGGTACAGAAAAGGTTAAATAGAAGCTGGTTATGAGGAGGTGGTGTTGTGGTGGGATTTGTAATGAGGTGGTGGTGACGGCAGTGAGGATGAGATTTGTCATGAAGTGGTGAAGATGGTATTCATATCGAGGGGGTGGTGATGGTGGTGGTAGAAGTGGTATTAACATAGGAAGGTGGTAGTGCAGATGATGGTAATAGTGGTGGAGATGGTGATAACAGTGGAGATTGCGTAATGGTGGTTGTGGTGGAGATTGTTGCAATGATGGGGAAGGTGGTAATTAGTGATGGAGATAGTTATGATGGTAGATTGAAGTAGAAATGATGGTAGTAGGAGTTATGGTGGTGGTACATTTCATGAGATGGTACTGATGGTCTTGGTGAGACGTGTTATGGGGTGGTGGTTATGGTATACTTATGAAGTTATGACATGGTAGTGTTTGTTCTGTGATGGTGATGGTAATGGTACTTGTAATGATGCAGTGGTGGTGATGCTACTTTTGAGATGGTAGTTTTTGTTCTGTGATGGTGGTGATGGTTATGGTATTTGTAATGAGGTGTCAAAACTAGTGGGGCTAAACATTAGGGAGAAGGGGGGCCAGAAAAACGGTCTGCCTGCCTTTAAGTTGTGAAATAGCGGACGAAACGTTTTGATACCCACAGTGCTCAGACCGTCATAACACTTGGAGACACGGGACGAAACGTTTTGGTATATTCCCCAGCATATCGTAATATTGCGCTCAGACCCACGGCCACCATCGACTACCTGATTAACCCGTACAGTACCAGGGACGTCCTTTTCATCATATTCTGGCAACTATTAGACGATTTTATTCAGCTTAGGAAGGACCTCTAGCAATAACAAGGCTTCAAACTATCTCGACCAACCCTTTCAACTACCACAGATCTTTCCCAAGCTGCATTATATCGTATAAATATAGCTAGAATAAAATATATCACACGTCGCTGGTACTCAATGGGTTAAAAATACTCTTGGAGGGTACTGTACGTTTACCGCCAGTCCTGTGGTGGTTATGGTTGAGTAACGATTTATAATGATGCCTTTGACTACCACTAACTCAGTATATACTGTATATGATGCATTATATTTTTTTATTTTTAGTCTGCCCCCTTACCTCCAAGCTTAATAATAATAATAATAAATTTATATATTATTTCCTTATAGAAAATGAACGCTTATTTGCCTTCTCAATCGCCCGTGCTTCAAGCTAATTTTGTACAGTTTTTAATGGAAAATAGTCCTAGTGAAGACCGATTTCTTCCGCGTTATCGCTCAAGAAAACAAAATACACTGTAGGGCGAAACGTGTTTTGATCGGCATTACTAATGGGGCGAGCAGACCACCTTCGGGTTAGATATACAGTAATTAGCACACGTGACCATTTGACACTTCAGTTTCGTTGATTATTTCCATATACCAAAAAGGAAAAAGGAAGTTGAAATTGCGAATCAGTGCCAATATTTGTTTAGGAGGTGAGATGTACAGTACTTACAGTATATATTATATATATATATATATATATATATATATATATATATATATATATTACATAGAGACATTTTGTATCTCCTCACCTGTAAAAGACTTGAGACCTTGTAGTATAAATAGACGCGACTTCTTTATTATCGTGGCTGCTATTATTTAGTATTTTTCACAGGTAGCTGGGCAAGTATATAAAATATTGAAGGTATACACAACATAGATAGATTGATTGTTAATGATTGATTGATATTACCGATCAATCTTTTATAAAGATTATTTCTACCATCCTCAACTTCCTTCATTATTCCACTGAAGAGGGTGACAGTTGTCTCTGAATCTGTTTGGAAAGTGGAATACATTATATTAACCCATTAACCCTTCCTACCCGGGCTGCCTTACCTAAGACGGCAGCTTAATAGCCTAATTAAGCTTGGTCTGAACGCCGTGCGTACGATGTATGTCAACAAACCCAAGCGTTGCGTCACCCCACCTCCGAAAACAAGAAGGAGAAGACTCTTCAATGTTATTGTTCTGACGTAAGATGAAATTAGTGTCTGAAAAGCCCCATATTGGCAACATCTCTGCAATATTTGCTCCACTGAAATCGTCATCACAACTGAACCAGTTGACTTACAGAGCTCTACTCAACGCCAAAATACAGATTGAAAACCGCACTACGATTATAGATGAGTGGGAAAGTTCTAGCAGTGAAAATAAACATAAATACGGTAGCCTAGGCCTAGACGTTTTTCAGCCATTTCGCCCGGGTATGGGCGACCGTCCTTAGGTAAGACTGCCCGGGTAGGAAGGGTTAACCCTCTCACCACGGAAGGGCTCTGAACGCCCATAAAAAAGCATATAACAGGTACCCGGAAGGCCTCTTGAACGCCCAGTGGTTGAAAGCCTGTGAGCTTCGTGTGCGAGGCGTCGGTCCGACGCATGTAAACAACAGCCGGCTGGACCGACGCTCCGCATCTCCGGCCACAAGAAGGAGAGCGTCGCTTGTTCTTGTGTGCCTGTATGTTGTTGTTAAGTATCGAAAAGTGGTGTAAAGTGGCTGTTTTGGCCATAAAGTTATCTCCAATGAAATCATCATCACAGCTCAACCAGTTGACTTAGAGAGCTCTACTTAATGCCATTCTACAGGTAAATAACACAGCTACGCTTGGGGATGCGCGGGAAAGCGGGAAGCAGTCTGATTAACGAATATACGGTAGCCTAGCCTAGACGTTTTTCGGCCAAAACACCCGGGTTTCGAGGAATATATATATAATACATAGCCGGGGCTGGAGGGTTGAGCGTGCGCAGGGTGTAGTGAACACCGCAGTTCTGGATGGCAATATTAGGCTCCATTCCTGCCTATAATCGTCATTTTACGATAAATATCGTTATTACTTATTCATATGCGCCTATTTTACCTTTAATATGAAGATAGTAACCTGTAACAACAATAAAACAAGTGGGAATATAATTTTTCTGGTCAAAATCGGGAATTGTATGCGAGCGGTTCATTCATCAAGTGTGAGCCAGCTGCCATCACACCCTCCTCTCTCGAAGCCTGGAGAGTGACTAAGGCCTGTATATCTCTCTCTCTCTCTTTCCCACGCATAGGCACACACATGACCACACCCTGCAACTGACTTGCAAATGTTAGCACAAAAATATACCAATGAATAAGGGAATAACAGGGAAAATAGGTGATAATTGAAGGGGGGGGGGGAAAGGAGGGGATGTGGAGATGTGGAAGAGTGATATGAGGTATGGAGGGATTTTTTTTTTTTTTTTTTTTGGGGTGCTACTGGGGCCTTTTAATTTTTTTTTTTTTTTTTTTAGGCCTTCCCTCTTAAGAGCTTTCTCGCCGTTGCCCAGTAAAACCTCTTAAGAGTGTTCTCGCCGTTCCCGGTTAATCTGTTAGTGTGATTTTCTT